>CM068840.1:14181062-14681344 GCA_028554795.2 Sinohyriopsis cumingii
GAAGATAATATACCACTTATTATTGCTGTTATGTTAGGACATGTTGGTTGAAAATAGCGATGTTAGGACATGTTAGTTGATAGTAGCGATGTTAGGACATGTTGGTTGAAAGTAGCGATGTTAGGACATGTTGGTTGAAAGTAGCGATGTTAGGACATGTTAGTTGATAGTAGCGATGTTAGGACATGTTGGTTGATAGTGACGATGTTAGGACACGTTAGTTGATAGTAGGGCATGCATTTTATTGTAGAATAAAGCTCTACTGATTGTCGTCACCAACATGAGTCTATCCCATACATGATCATTAATAGACCATAAATCTGTCCGATGCATCATCATTAATAAACCATAAATCTGTCCCATACATCATCATTAATAGACCATAAATCTGTCCCATACATCATCATTAATAGACCATAAATCTGTCCCATACATCATCATTAATAGACCACAAATCTGTCCCATACATCGTCATTAAGAGAACACATGCAGTAAACCCTACTTCCAAGAAGTGTCTCCAGCAATATATCGTCTTCCTGATTGAATAAGTTAACACCGTCTCTCATCTCTAAAGTATTAATCACTCTCTTAAAGAAGACATCACGTTCTGCAAGTAGCATTTAGCAACCGGAAATAAGATGTATCGCTCTGTCTTCAGTCTCTTTTCCACAGAGTTTGCATATGATGATTTTAACAACAGGTTTACTGTTTCAGAGAGAGACCATAACATCGATGGACATTTACCACCAATAAACCATACACTACTTGGTTTTAAATCCAAATGAATATTTCTAAAGTGAATTAAATCACCCCCTTAATCCCATATTTACTCAACAGGCAGTTTCTTCATGGTTTTAAAAAATATCAATAATATGCCGATTCCAAACACTTTTGCCTTCTGTTTGTACCCTTGCTGCATAGTTTAAGAGTACGCTTCCCAGACTATTCTGTCAATATCTGGTATAAACCCTGTCTAATTTAACGGGTTTGTCAGATACTGACATAAACCATTTTCCAGATAAAAGTCCACCCGCCACTACACAGTCGGTTGATAAAGAAAACTTTCGTCTTATCTATCTATGCTTCCACTGACGAAAATCCTAGGGTATTACGCTTTGCCTCTGTAGGCGAATATTTATCGAAAGCTTGAATACGTCTCGCTGCATACCTCTGACATAACTCAAGTTCTTCTATATTGGAGTTTGTGGCACATGACCATAGTTCGCATCCATATTGGACCCAAGTAGAATAATTCTTTTCCAAATTTTCAGACTTTCCTCCGTCTATGATACCAATAAAATAAAAAGAATTTCACAAATGTTTGCCTTTATCGCATGGTTCTTTTATCGCGTCGTTTGGTTTTAAGTTGTATGTTAGAAGCATGCCGGTATACTTCTTACTTTTGACTAATGGAATTGAAGATTTGCCAAACAAATAGTTAGTAAACAAGATAGTGCAACCTTTATCTGCGTTATATTCATTCTCCACTTTTTCGCATAGTTAGAAATTGAATCAAGCAGAAGTTGCATCGAATGATGCGAATTAGATATTACAGTTGTGTCATCTGCTAATTAGACACAAGCCTGGTGGAGATCAGCAAGTTTTAGACCAAGCAAAGTGTTATCCAAATTCAGTGATTAAATCATCTATCATTACAAGAAAGAACCACGCAGACAAGATACGGCCTTGACCTACACCCTATTTAATATCGAAACTATGGACAGTTTGGCAGCAAATAAAAAGGTACTTGTTATGCTCTCATACGAGTCTTTTGTGATGCGCCAGGTCTTACCTTGGATGCCAAGTCTGTACAACTTGTAAAATAACACTGGTCAACAGTGAAATCATTACTGACTTGAAAAGGCCCTAATCTGTAGTATTTTGGTGTGCCGAACACGAATATAACCGTGAAAAATTTGTATTGGCTCTCGTTTTGAAGATATTCATATACCTCATTTTCTATGTTTCACTGTGTAAATTTCTCCAGTAGGACTGCAGCAACATCCGGAATAATGATGTAACATTGCATAATACCATCATGCTCACATCATCCACAGTTGATTGCATCATTTTCTGATGCAATGCAATACTAATGCCATGCGGCTGCTGAAGTAAGTTGACGTCAGCAGTGTACTATACATGTGTAGGCCTATTATACTAATGCCAGGCGGCTGCTGAAGCTGACGTAAGCAGTGTACTATATAAAGCCCAATCAGATAGGTTCAGCATTTAAAATATTTTAGACGTTGTGCGAGACAGTTCAAGCTACTGTTACATAAAACTTATTATTTTATCCATTTACGTACAATAAAGAACAGTAATGCCTCGAAAGTGTGTTAATACCGCGGACAATTTTTGCTATATTTGTGGGGAAGTGACATTTGCCAACCAGAAGAAAAGTATCAATTCTCAAGTGAAGAAGGCATATCATCTTTACTTCGGATGCAAGGTTGGTGACCAAGACAAGCCTTGGGCTCCGCATATATGCTGTGCTACATGTACAACACAGCTTTCACAGTGGTTGAATTGCAAAAGGTCATCAATGCCGTTTGCAGTCCCAATGGTGTGGAGAGAGCCAAGCAACCACCTAAATGACTGTTACTTCTGCTTGGTTCCTCCTCTTTCCGGCGGAATAAGGAAGCGAAAGAAGTCGAGAATAGTCTACCCAAACATTCCGTCTGCATTGAGACCAGTTCCACATGGTGAGGGACTTCCTATTCCAGAACCTCCAGCAGAATATTCTCTTGATTCATCTGACGAAGACAAAGGTGAGTCGACCTGTTCTTCTCCTGGTCCATCAGCATGCAGTGATCCAGATTTTCACTGTGGTGCATCATCAACCCCACACAGAATAACACAGGAAGAACTAAATGACCTGATTCGTGATTTGGACTTATCAAAGAACAAGGCAGAATTGCTAGGATCAAGACTCCAACAATGGAATCTTCTAGAAGAAGATGTCACAATTACTGCATATCGAAAGCGCCACCAGCAATTGGAGCCTTTCTTCAGAAAGGAAAGTAATCTGATATTCTGTTCCGATATTGAGGGCCTCATGAATGCTTTAAAAATCACTCATGACCCACAAGAATGGAGACTATTTGTGGACTCTTCGAAACTGAGTCTCAAGGCTGTGCTTTTGCACAATAGAAACATTCTTCCATCTATTCCAGTAGCGTATGCTGTCCACATGAAAGAGACATACGATAACTTAAGGCAGCTACTGAATTCCATTGAGTATAACAAGTACAGCTGGCACCTCTGTGGTGATTTGAAGGTAGTTGCCCTTTTAATGGGACTGCAGCAAGGATATACAAAATACATGTGTTTCTTATGCGAGTGGGATAGCTGAGCAAGGGAAATGCACTACATGAGGAAGGAATGGACTCACAGGCAGAATGTAGCCATTGGAGAGAAGAATATCCAACACCCAGCTCTGGTTGAGGCTCAGAAAATCTTGCTACCACCCCTTCACATCAAACTAGGTTTGATGAAGAACTTCGTGAAAGCCATTGACCGGACTTTGCCAGCATTCCGATACCTGCATGAAAAATTCCCTCGACTCAGCGAAGCAAAGATTAAAGAGGGAGTTTTTGTGGGTCCTCAGATTCGAGAGCTTTTCAAAGATGACCGGTTCAACAACTTGCTGGAAGGTGACGCGAAACAAGCATGGAATGCTTTTCGCCTAGTTTCTACAAACTTCCTCGGAAATGTTAGGGCAGAAAACTATAAGGAACTAGTAGAAGACATGTTGATGAAGTATAAGAAACTTGGCTGCAATATGTCTCTAAAGATTCACTTCCTTCATTCCCATTTGGATTCTTTCCTAGCAACTGTGGTATTGTTAGTGATGAACACGGCGAACGTTTTCATCAAGATATCGCAACAATGGAACAAAGATACCAGGGAAAATGGTCCACTACAATGCTGGCTGACTACTGCTGGACACTCCTCAGAGATGCTCCCGAACAGCTGTACAAGAGACAGGCGAAGAAATCTAAGATGTAGTCAATGACTTGATTTTTTATAGGTAGGCTATTACAGTTGACCTTTTACTATTGGAATGCATTTCGTTATGTAAACATTAATTTCTTGCAGATTACAAAAAAACTAGAGCCAATTTTGCAATTTGACTGTCATATTCGTGTTCAGCACATAAAAATTGATAAGAATTGACTAATTTTATTTCAGTAACATGACTTTTGTAAAAATTTGTTGTCCATTGTAACCCGTTGTGTCAAACTGTGTTGAATGCTTTAGCATTATCAAGAACTGTCGCATAGACAGGAGTATCTCTATCCATATCATGTCATATACAATTTTTAATACAGAATGCTGCAGTGGCAGTGATACTACCGCAATTATATCCAAAATCCTGCCCCAAAACTAGAAAAAAAACCCATGCTTATTGAGCAAACTGAAATAATGTCCACATCAACTGCATGGAATCTGAGCTGCAACCAGAAAATTCAGTTTTGAAAATGCACATGTTACGAATTCAGCCAATGCTGTGATTTCCATTTAACTATACTGAACATGAAACTATACTGAGCTGTACCAATAACCATGAATTCCACGGCAACGCTTATAATCCAATAAAATCGTCAGTCCTAACCAATATATAAGATATTTCGCTTCTGTTAAATTTATGATTTTCTAGTGCTGTCAAAATTCATAGTAGGAAATCATCTCTAAGGTTAACAAAATTATTGTTTAGGAATTTAAACACGTATATTTATGTTATAATGAAAAAAGTCTCTACAATAATTTTACTTAAAGCGAAACTGTGAAATTTCTAAATTGCAAAATAGAAACGTATTGTATATTATTCTTGCGTAGAAAGTGGAAGAACTGGCAAGGAAATCATGTGTCATCGAATTGAGAAGAAGTAAAAACACGAATTAAAATAGGACTGCCTTTATTTTAATCACAACTTTAGAATTAGACGGTGGGAAATTAAACAGTACAATACAATGGGAAAGGAGAATGGAGTATAAGCAGTTGGTTTATAACGTAAAGATTAATTCATTGTCTTTAGACTGGACAATCTTTATATATAATATTGGTCATAAACAACATAACTACATCCTTTAAAATATTAAATTTAAAGAAATATTCTTACTTAAGGAATAATCAATATTATTTGTACAAATCCAATTCTATTTAAAAGTATCTGTAATTCTATTTTGCTGTTTTTTAGTTGCAAAATTACTATTTATACTATTGATATTGTATAGTTTAATATGGCTGCTGTCGTGATGACGATATAAATGCCAGAGTGAAACGATGAAGGTAGTTTTGAATCTTCACATTCCATCATATAGTTGCAATAATTATATAGTTGCAGTTAAGACACTTGCCATTTCTGCAACGTAAATACGTTTTTGATGATTAAAGCTGTACCACGGGATCTATATATTTTAAAATAGTGAGTAAAAGCTTTACATTTATTAATTTGTTAAAATAATGAAAAACAAACAAACAAGAAAATCTAAAAGAAACAACTCCTTACAACAAAACAAAACACAAAACAAAACAAAAGGATGCAAATCGACTAGCAAATAAATCATAGATGAATGTACAAATGTTGCAGGTATATTCTGACTCACATTAATGAGATAACCACCAGTAAACAAGAATCTAGTAAGTCGACGGTCTCAAGTACAGAGCCCATACAAAATATGGCACTTCGTTAGAAACACCAAACATTTTGATTAGCATCACAAGTACGACACAGTCAAGAAAAACATTGACATCAGGAGGCAGGTCGTACATCGTATCATCTACCCCAACTCCCGATACAGTTTGAGATTTAGGAAATAATTTGCTTACATCAAGCACCAGGAGAATCTCTACAGTAATTAAGAACGATCACTACCAATGAACATCTTCGAACAACTTAGAGCATCAATTGTCACCATGCCAACGATAGTTGTGAGGAAGAATTTTGAGCACTGACATTATTATCATGATTTCTTTCAGTAAAGACATCCATTACGACTTCCTCAGCATAGCCACCACCTACACCAGAATTTCTTTCTTCAGATTTAGATTGCTTCTTTCCTTCTGAAAACTAGGACTGGGAATACTTCAAGGACGATATCTTTTACCAGTATAATTATAATGATATCAGGCATTAATTTTGAATTTCTCAGGTTTTGCGCACTTACTGCCCAAACAAATACCCAACACAGTCGCAAGTTACATCAAAAAGTACAACACTGTTATATAATATTGAAATATGTGCGTTATGACATTATTGTTATATAATATTGATATATGTGCATTATGACACTATTGTTATATAATATTGATATATGTGCGTTATGACACTATTGTTATATAATATTGATATATGTGCGTTATGACATTATTGTTATATAATATTGATATATGTGCGTTATGACACTATTGTTATATAATATTGATATATGTGCGTTATGACATTATTGTTATATAATATTGAAATATGTGCATTATGACACTATTGTTATATAATATTGAAATATGTGCATTATGACACTACTGTTATATAATATTGAAATATGTGCATTATGACACTATTGTTATATAATATTGAAATATGTGCATTATGACACTATTGTCATATAATATTGAAATATGTGCATTATTGTTCAATAATTAATGAGGTCTCAACGTTTTGATTATTGAGAAAGACGTATACGGTAACTTCGTTGTTACTTCCTGTGCTTAAATAGACATACTGGCAGGATTATTATTCCTGAAAAGTCTGTTGCATACAAACGAGTGAATAACTTCAAATGTAGAATTTTGAAGTACTGGGTTAAATGCTTAGGTGTTCCACGCTTGGAGGCCACATTCACATTTGTTTGTTGCTGTCAATGTGTATATAGCATTGTATGTTTTTTCACAATAAATTAAGTTTCAAATTTCTGAAAATGTTCGTACTTACTATTGCAATTTATAAAAAAACAATAAGATTTACCTTGCAACATTGTTGATGCACTAGGTGTTATCTTCAAGAGAAGAAGAAAATATACCAAAATTAATGTTGGAGATGGTCGGTTTCACCAGTCAAGTACTACTTTATATTTTAAGCCCTTGCTCTTAAGATCCCGTTTTGAAATAAAATCTTGTATTTATATTTTTTTTAATCGAAGATATTCCGGCAGAGGATAAACTGTATAAACAGAAAACGGTTTAATCAATGTCATGGGTGCTTTATTTTTGTCAATGGAATTAAAATTATAATTATTAATTATATATTATTATTGTAAATAAAATTATAATTATTAATTATAAATTATTTTTGTAAATAAAATTAAAATTATAATTCATTTATAGTTTATAGTCAACAATCGTACCTGTTTCTATATCTAATTACGAATAAATGTATTTTCACCGGTAAAATGCTAGTTATCTATCATAACCAAACACAAGACACTAATCTTTGTTTAAGGTTCTCAGTTCCGTTAGATGGAGACTTATTTGTGCAGTAAACGCAATAATATTCCTGATAGATGTGAGCAGTATTGATTCAACAACAACGGGAACAACAAGGACAATGATTTCAGCAATGAAAGCAACATATACAACAAAGAGGCAATTACTGCATCAGCTCGCACAGAGAAAACGCCAACCTTGATCACCACAGTGCAGAACGATAGCAATAGCCGAAACGAATTTCAGAGAGACGATAATACCGTGAGAAGTATGTAAGATTACTTTTTTCAACACAAAGTTTCATTCCAAAGTTAAATCTGCTTATCACAAGGAACGAATATGATCATTGACTGTAATCATTCACATTCTCCTGACACCAGGTCGACCAGTCCTAACACTAACCTCTTAATGCTGAGCGTAAGGCCAGGCAGCTCTTAGTATCAATTTTATCAGCCTTTGGAATGACTCAGCCAGGGTTCGAACCCTCGACCTCCTGCATCCGAGGTGTACGCTCTAACCACTAGGCCACAGGAGCGGTCACCCGCCAGTTTTGTCGCTAAGTAAAATTAGCGAATGTTAAGTAAACACTCGCGGAAATGAAGGAAGTAAAGATTTGACACGATCTGCTATGTTCGTAAGAACTGAACTGACAGACTGTTCAAAAATAGTAAATTCGTGAGAATTCAACAATCAGGAAATTCTCAGTTTTGCTGTAAATGACGACCTACCTTTCATAGACAAAAAATGCCGCATTAACATTTAACCTTGAGATTATGTTACTTTACATTTGCAGGTGCTGCCCTGGTGGTGGATTGGCTGGAGGAGGTTAACTTCTTCTTGGAGTTGGCGTGTTTACATTAGTACGCATACGGTGAGTAGAGGGAGGGGTTATCTATCAAAACATGTATTATTCATGTTTTAACTCGACATCGGTCTATATTTTGTGAAAGCTCTAAACATTTCTATTAAAACGGGACATGTAGCGATATTAGATTTGCAATTGAAAGTAATTTTAAAAAATAAAATAAAAAAGTCACCAAAAAGTAAGAGCAAGCATTATCCTATTTGAATAACCAGTTTTCGAGGCCGGGATCACTATAGGTGAAGCCAAATTTGTTATTCGCTCATATGTCCAGTTGTTATTTATTGTTTCTTATTTGCAATTTTTACAATCCAAGTTTTAAGTTGAAATAAAAATTGACTGTAATCGTAACTGATGTAGCATGCAGGTACATGTATGATACAATTTGAAGCTGTTCTGTTGCAAACAAGCAGTACCACAAAATTGGCGCCTTGGATTTTGGTAGCTAAAATAGGTCAACAAGCTTCTATACCGAATGACTTGACTACTTTTAACCCAATAGTCGAACCGAAGTGAATGCGGTATATGGCAGCAAAAATGTTATTCTAACGCAAGTGTGAATGATTTTGCGCAGCAAAATTGTTTGGAGTAAAGTGATGTAGCTCTTAATAACATTTCGAATTAAATTATACATGTTTGGGACACAAAATTATTGAGCTTTTACAACTACAATTAATATAGCCTTTAATCGCATACACTATGACAACAATAAAACCGCCAAAAGGTGTTACAGCTGGTACAAACAATTACATATTTACACATTGTGCGAATCCATTACAAACAAACTGGATACTCTTTACTATCGTCAACGATTTTTGCGCAGCGTCAATTTGCTAACGTAAACCCTATAGTCGAGTAAACGATTTTGCGAAGCCAAATCTGCTGGCCATTATTTACTTCAGTTTTCCTGCAAATCAGATACCTGCTTTGGGCAGCTAACGCTTCATTTGTGTATCTCTGCACGAAATCATCGGTAGTTTTCTATGTCCTCCATGACGGTCTCAAACTCAGCCATGCTAATTATTGTATCATCGATAACTATTGAGTAGCTTGGTAATTGTTGCAAGATTGTTACATGCGAATAAAAGTGCATGTCAACCATAAATATTAGAGGTCCAGGTGGCCCATCGAGAAGTGATGAATTGGGTACAAAGTGGTGATTCTTTCTAAAAAATCTGCAGGCATGTGTCAACATTTTGATTCCGATCCATAAGGGACAACAATTCGTGATATGTACGTGCAAAATAGTTACTTTTGAAGTCAAGCTAAATTTCTTCGGAGGGGTCTTGATGATCAATTGACCGTAGCTAAACGTCAGATACTAGTAATCAGTAACCTGTGTTATTACAAAACCACGTGCCTGAGCTATCCATGTTGGGTAGTTATTTGCCATGAAAATTGCTGAGCATCGTTTTCTGTCGAGCCTGTGGTACGCGTGTGAAAATATGGCGGTGATGTGCCTACAGAACTCATAAAGGCAACACACGCTTTTCTGCAGCCATTGAAGGGATTACCATATGCATCCACAATGCTGTTTTTGACAAGTCAACTTACCATAATGAAAGGCACCGTCATGTCAGATTTTATCATTGCTGTCACCCTTTTGGTATAATGTCACCGTGCGTTGATACCGAAAATAGCCTTGCTAACATTTCTGAAAATTCTATATATGTGACTGAGAATAATCAAACACGAAAACGGTAATGAGGTGCCACTGAGTTTTATTCAAGGTTGCGCGAATTCAGTATTGTAATTGTTATTGATCCAATTACAGCGGTCGTTTCAGCATTTCCTGCTACCGTCATAACCTTCCAATGGTTTATTAGGATAGATATGCATGCTTGAATTTATCTTTGTTACAAAATCATAGGTGGGCCAGCGGATGGTGCACAATTGTCAGTGAATCTGGCGAATCGTTGAATTATGGCAATATCAACGTTGCTCAAACATGCCTCAGGTTCCTTTCAATCGATAAAATATCGTAAGCTAGCTGATGAACCATCCATACTGACAAGTCCAACATTAGCATTGTCAATTTTGTCAGCATCGTCGGCATGTACAAGTTTTCCATCAATTTCTAGGAAGGCCATCCACGGAAGAAAATACTGAAACGCGTCAAGCATTTATAATTTTATTCGATCCTTTTGATTACGAACCTTAGTTGTGTACGAAAAATATCGAAACTTGTTTGTGTTTCGATCAATTTTTAAAATAACGTCCATGTCCAATGCGGGATCAGACGCTTATTCACAAAATGCCATTGTTTATTGTCTCGTCTGATACATGTTGGGGGACTCACCATTACTCTTAATTCACAATTGTTATCGGCTTCTCACTTGCAATCATTGAATCAGTTTTACGTTTCTGAGTAGCATCAATGATGGTTTTACCGTCCGGCTTAGGCATTGCTGATGTTGATAGAAGTGTAATAGGTTTTGTTTGTAGCCGAAGAACTTGAGCTACTATTTCTGGAAGTCGATCTCGAATATATTGAATCGCTCTTAGTCCCACAGTTTTTAACCAGTCGGCAACAACAGTTTTTGTTCTATCAATAACCTTCATTACAACTTGTTTATCGATCCATGCAGAGTGTATAGACAATATAGTAAGCATTTTGTGCACCTGCAAATAATCCCATGACAACATCACTATGGCCAACTCTTAATATATGATGTTAACGAATTCCTTCGTGTTAATAATCATGTAATGGTATCACAGGTCAACGCACGATTGTAATTGTATTACATATCAAGTCGATCTCGAGTGTACAGTTTTATTATAAGGTTTTCACTCGGAGATCTAACAAATGCCCATTCTGGTCCACAAAAGTAAAACGATGTTGTGTCAACCGGGGACTGTGACATGGAGGATACACGGGGGATGCGGGAGTAATCAGTATCAAACATCAGTTGACGAAATATATAAGAGTATGTAAATGTCACCCTGAGCAGCTACGTTTGGCGTCAGACGTTAAATGGGTCAGAATCGTTGAGATAATACTGACAATGTCTGGTGGAATATGATATCCAGTCCCTCCTGGTAACGCGTATAAGATTATTTTGCCCTTGGGAATTTCAGGAATACGCCAGCAAAGAATTATTTTCATCAACGACCATTGGATGTCCACCTAGTTCAGTGCAGATTTAATCGAGAAGACGGGGCCGAGTGTAGGCGCATGTTCGCGTATAAACATTGAGGAGACTGTCAAAGTGTAACAAAATCGTCGGTAGAATTGCGTCTTTGATCTATTCCATGTCAGACTCTTACCAAGTTCAGCCACCCTCCATCGAAAATAAAAGCGAGTTATTCACGGAAAGATCAACGAATGACCATGAAAGGATATGATGCCAGCTGTAATACAAGCACAACGACGTTAGTGCAGTTTCAAATATGGGAGATTCCCCCATTGTGATTTGGTTGAAAAAGACACATAGAATTCTGGATTCATTGATGAGATTGTAATCATCTAACTGAGGCTTTGGGTTGTATTTACAACAATATGCAGTATAAGAAAATATATTTTGTGTTAAACAGAAAGTGTTTCAATGGAAATTGTTTTAGAACGCATCATCAATGAATTCTTACGTGAATTTGTGCATCAGTGTGCGAAACGTTCCCGGTACATGTGGTCGTTGGTGAGCAGCCGCTGAAACAACTTCTGAAGCATTGTTGCCCTCGCAAACTGGCTAACCTAGTGTTTAAAACGGATCTGCAGACACGCATTTGAACCCTGTGAGTTTGAACCCTTTGGTTGTCATGGAAACTTTGAATGTCCCACGTTTGCGTGTACAACCCCCAAGATGTCTTCCAAGTTGAGATGATTCCTCCTCCGATGGGGAGAAGTATTGATCTTCACTGGTAGACAAATTCTTCTTGGCAAGCTCCTGCCCAGAGATTTGGTTTAAAACTACTTTGCATACTTTTAGAAAAGTATCTAACTTTGAGGTAGACCGTGCCCGTATCTGCTTGTATTTCCTGCTCTAACGTATGGTCTTTGAATTCCTTTGGCCTTAGTTATTGTAGCGGCAAAATCAAATATAATTTTTAAAGAATTGATTCCATGCTTGTTCTTTAAATATTTGTACTGTAACAAAACGTTGTAGTCGCTAAGAAGTTCTAGTTTATTGCGCGCGGCTTTATGACGTTTATTAGAAGCCTCTGACACAAAAAGTTCAAATATCTAAAGAACCATCGCACGGAAAAGAATATAATACAGTCACATTCAATAATAATGTACTGGCCTGGCTTGGACAGATTTTATTTGCAAAAGCGTTCACGCACCTAAATGGTAAGATAATTTACACAAGCAGATGTATGCACTCGACATGAATGTGTCCTGCAGCCAGTGGACACTGACATTATATGTACTCTACAGGAATGTGTCCTGCAGCCAGTGGACACTGACATTATATGCACTCGACAGGAATGTCTCCTGCAGCCAGTGGACACTGGCATTATCTGCACTCGACAGAAATGTGTCCTGCAGACAGTGGACACTGACATTATATACACTCGACAGGAATGTGTCCTGCAGCCAGTGCACACTGACATTATATGTACTCGACAGGAATGTGTCCTGCAGCCAGTGCACACTGACATTATATGCACTCGACAGGAATGTGTCCTGCAGCCAGTGGACACTGGCATTATATGCACTCGACAGGAATGTGTCCTGCAGCCAGTGCACACTGACATTATATGTACTCGACAGGAATGTGTCCTGCAGCCAGTGGACACTGACATTATATGCACTCGACAGGAATGTGTCCTGCAGCCAGTGGACACTGACATTATATGCACTCGACAGGAATGTGTCCTGCAGACAGTGGACACTGACATTATATGCATTCGACAGGAATGTGTCCTGCAGCCAGTGGACACTGACATTATATGCACTCGACAGGAATGTGTCCTGCTGCCAGTGGACACTGACATTATATGCACTCGACAGGAATGTGTCCTGCAGACAGTGGACACTGACATTATATGCACTCGACAGGAATGTGTCCTGCTGCCAGTGGACACTGACATTATATGCACTCGACAGGAATGTGTCCTGCTGCCAGTGGACACTGACATTATATGCACTCGACAGGAATGTGTCCTGCTGCCAGTGGACACTGACATTATATGCACTTTATTTGATGCTCATCATGCGGGAGCTATCTATACGACAGATATATGTGTTATATAAGTGACTGGTACAATGTAAGGGTATCTCTGCGAGTTTGTTCTATATGAGTTATGTTCATTCCGCATAATTTGACAAGTATTCATAAAATGTTCCAATTTAAGAAGAAACATCTCAAGTCACAATATGGAGTACTTAAGTCGTAATTTTGTGCATCCAAGAGATCTGTGACTACCTTACATTCCCTTTCACGACCCTTTTTTCATATGCGACTAGGTAGCCTGCAAAAGATCATGGTTTTCAATGATTTGTGATTCAGTTATTTTGTAAAGCTTTATGTGTGAAAAGGAGATATGAAATTAATGACCAGATATGTGTTTAAGAGGAGGTTTTGATGTAGTTTATGTAGCGATCTGGTCGAGTTGAAGTCGATGGTAGGCATTTTGTTAAAGATGGTAGCTATTTGCCTGAATATTTAAGAAACTGTTCTATCTTCAAACCAACCATAATTGGTTATAGAATTCTGAAAGATGATAATGACTGAGTGCAACGTGGCTCGATAGTCCTCTTAAGTCGTACGTCTCCCTCAAATATAGTTTTGCTACACATCCATATTCATCGACAAATATATTATGTTGAAAGATCACATAAAAAAGCACCATTAAACAAAGGCACAATTGAATGGATGAAAGAAATTTTTAATGTCAGATATTTCAGTGTTTTGCTTCCTATTTAATTTGTACAACATTTGATATTTGTTTACAATTCATTCAATATTTCTTGCAAAAGAGTGCGAAATGAATATGTGTAAAATATGTATTTAACAGTAGAGATATGAAATTCGCTGAATACAATCGACTAAAGAGCTGACGATATAATTACACAGTTTAGTTTACAATAATGAATCAATATATAATAATATAATATAATATAATATAATATAACATAAGATAATGTAATATAATATAATATAATATAATATAATATAATATAATATAATATAATATAACATAATATAATATAATATAATATAACATAAGATAATGTAATGTAATATAATATAATATAATATAACATAATATAATATAATATAATATAATATAACTTAAGATAATGTAATGTAATATAATATAATATAATATAATATAATATAATATAATATAATATAATATAATATAATATAATTTATTCTGTGTTCTTTTGTAAAGGATGATTTCATCAAAGACACATTAAAGGAGACCGCAACAGAGGTCATCCCCATCTGTGAACACTGTCATATCGTCTCAAATACAATAGAACAAAGATCCAGCCTGCAAGCTGTGGCGTCCACTATATTTGGATGGGGAGGAGAGCGGTATGGTCTCTCACGGTAGATGTGACGTAGTGAATGAAAGCATTTCCGATCATAAGAGTACTTCGTACTGAACACACATGGGAGATAACTGTTGTAAATGCCCATCATTCCAGATTTTGGCAAATACGTCATGCCCATCGTAATAACGTATTGTCCTTCTAGTTCCCAATTTGACAATATCAGAACCATATTGCTATTATTATTATTATTATTATTATTATTGAAACTGTGAAATGAAAATAGCCACAAAAATAAATAGATACTAATAAACGAAAAGTGTAGTAAGAAGTAAGAACATTTATTCAGCTTGAATATTGTTTTTCTTCAGTTTTTATAATTCTTAGGCGCTTGCTCAAAATATGAGTAAGAAATATTCTGTAAATCGGTAGTATTTAAATAACATTTTAACATCATGGGGTTTGAATTCATTGATTATAAGATGTAATCTGTTTTAACATCATGTATCATGGGGTTTGAAATTCATTGATTATAAGATGTAATCTGTTTTAACATCATGTATCATGGGGTTTGAAATTCATTGATTATAAGATGTAATCTGTCTTAACATCATGTATCATGGGGGTTGAAATTCATTGATTATAAGATGTAATCTGTCTTAACATCATGTATCATGGGGTTTGAAATTCATTGATTATAAGATGTAATCTGTCTTAACATCATGTATCATGGGGTTTGAAACTCATTGATTATAAGATGTAATCTGTCTTAACATTATGTATCATGGGGTTTGAAATTCATTGATTATAAGATGTAATCTGTCTTAACATCATGTATCATGGGGTTTGAAACTCATTGATTATAAGATGTAATCTGTTTTAACATCAGGTATCATGCGGTTTGAAAGTCATTGATTATAAGATGTAATCTGTCTTAACATCATGTATCATGGGGTTTGAAATTCATTGATTATAAGATGTAATCTGTTTTAACATCATGTATCATGGGGTTTGAAACTCATTGATTATAAGATGTAATCTGTCTTAACATCATGTATCATGGGGTTTGAAATTCATTGATTATAAGATGTAATCTGTCTTAACATCATGTATCATGGGGTTTGAAATTCATTGATTATAAGATGTAATCTGTCTTAACATCATGTATCATGGGGTTTGAAACTCATTGATTATAAGATGTAATTTGTTTTAACATCATGTATCATGGGGTTTGAAATTCATTGATTATAAGATGTAATCTGTCTTAACATCATGTATCATGGGGTTTGAAACTCATTGATTATAAGATGTAATTTGTTTTGACATCATGTATCATGGGGTTTGAAATTCATTGATTATAAGATGTAATCTGTCTTAACATCATGTATTATGGGGTTTGAAACTCATTGATTATAAGATGTAATTTGTTTTGACATCAGGTATCATGCGGTTTGAAAGTCATTGATTATAAGATGTAATCTGTCTTAACATCATGTATCATGGGGGTTGAAATTCATTGATTATAAGATGTAATCTGTCTTAACATCATGTATCATGGGGTTTGAAATTCATTGATTATAAGATGTAATCTGTCTTAACATCATGTATCATGGGGTTTGAAACTCATTGATTATAAGATGTAATTTGTTTTAACATCATGTATCATGGGGTTTGAAATTCATTGATTATAAGATGTAATCTGTCTTAACATCATGTATCATGGGGTTTGAAATTCATTGATTATAAGATGTAATCTGTCTTAACATCATGTATCATGGGGTTTGAAACTCATTGATTATAAGATGTAATTTGTTTTGACATCATGTATCATGGGGTTTGAAATTCATTGATTATAAGATGTAATCTGTCTTAACATCATGTATTATGGGGTTTGAAACTCATTGATTATAAGATGTAATTTGTTTTGACATCAGGTATCATGCGGTTTGAAAGTCATTGATTATAAGATGTAATCTGTCTTAACATCATGTATCATGGGGGTTGAAATTCATTGATTATAAGATGTAATCTGTCTTAACATCATGTATCATGGGGTTTGAAACTCATTGATTATAAGATGTAATCTGTCTTAACATCATGTATCATGGGGTTTGAAACTCATTGATTATAAGATGTAATCTGTTTTAACATCATGTATCATGGAGTTTGAGATTCATTAATTATAAGATGTAATCTGTTTTAACATCATGTATCATGAGGTTTGAAATTCATTGATTATAAGATGTAATCTGTCTTAACATCATGTATCATGGGGTTTGAAATTCATTGATTATAAGATGTAATCTGTCTTAACATCATGTATCATGGGGTTTGAAATTCATTGATTATAAGATGCAATCTGTTTTAACATCATGTATCATGGGGTTTGAAATTCATTGATTATAAGATGTAATCTGTTTTGACATCATGTATCATGGGGTTTGAAACTCATTGATTATAAGATGTAATCTGTCTTAACATCATGTATCATGGGGTTTGAAATTCATTGATTATAAGATGTAATCTGTTTTAACATCATGTATCATGGGGTTTGAAATTCATTGATTATAAGATGTAATCTGTTTTAACATCATGTATCATGGGGTTTGAAATTCATTGATTATAAGATGTAATCTGTCTTAACATCATGTATCATGGGGTTTGAAATTCATTGATTATAAGATGTAATCTGTTTTAACATCATGTATCATGGGGTTTGAAATTCATTGATTATAAGATGTAATCTGTCTTAACATCATGTATCATGGGGTTTGAAATTCATTGATTATAAGATGTAATCTGTCTTAACATCATGTATCATGGGGTTTGAAATTCATTGATTATGAGATGTAATCTGTCTTAATATCATGTATCATGGGGTTTGAAATTCATTGATTATAAGATGCAGTATGTCTTAACATCATGTATCATGGGGTTTGAAATTCATTGATTATGAGATGTAATCTGTTTTAACATCATGTATCATGGGGTTTGAAATTCATTGATTATAAGATGCAGTATGTCTTAACATCATGTATCATGGGGTTTGAAATTCATTGATTATAAGATGTAATCTGTTTTAACATCATGTATCATGGGGTTTGAAAGTCATTGATTATAAGATGTAATCTGTCTTGACATTATGTATCATGGGGTTTGAAATTCATTGATTATAAGATGTAATCTGTCTTAACATCATGTATCATGGGGTTTGAAATTCATTGATTATTAGATGTAATCTGTCTTAACATCATGTATCATGAGGTTTGAAACTCATTGATTATAAGATGCAATCTGTTTTAACATCAGGTATCATGCGGTTTGAAAGTCATTGATTATAAGATGTAATCTGTCTTAACATTATGTATCATGGGGTTTGAAATTCATTGATTATAAGATGTAATCTGTCTTAACATTATGTATCATGGGGTTTGAAAGTCATTGATTATAAGATGTAATCTGTCTTAACATCATGTATCATGAGGTTTGAAACTCATTGATTATAAGATGCAATCTGTTTTAACTTCAGGTATCATGCGGTTTGAAAGTCATTGATTATAAGATGTAATCTGTCTTAACATCATGTATCATGGGGTTTGAAAGTCATTGATTATAAGATGTAATCTGTCTTAACATTATGTATCATGGGGTTTGAAATTCATTGATTATAAGATGTCATCTGTCTTAACATCATGTATCATGGGGTTTGAAACTCATTGATTATAAGATGTAATTTGTTTTGACATCATGTATCATGGGGTTTGAAATTCATTGATTATAAGATGTAATCTGTCTTAACATCATGTATCATGGGGTTTGAAATTCATTGATTATTAGATGTAATCTGTCTTAACATCATGTATCATGGGGTTTGAAATTCATTGATTATAAGATGTAATCTGTTTTAACATCATGTATCATGGGGTTTGAAACTCATTGATTATAAGATGTAATCTGTTTTAACATCATGTATCATGGGGTTTGAAAGTCATTGATTATAAGATGTAATCTGTCTTAACATTATGTATCATGGGGTTTGAAATTCATTGATTATAAGATGTAATCTGTCTTAAAATCATGTATCATGGGGTTTGAAACTCATTGATTATAAGATGTAATTTGTTTTGACATCATGTATCATGGGGTTTGAAATTCATTGATTATAAGATGTAATCTGTCTTAACCTCATGTATTATGGGGTTTGAAACTCACTGATTATAAGATGTAATTTGTTTTGACATCATGTATCATGGGGTTTGAAACTAATTGATTATAAGATGTAATCTGATTTAACATCATGTATCATGGGGTTTGAAAGTCATTGATTATAACATGTAATCTGTCTTAACATCATGTATCATGGGGTTTGAAATTCATTGATTATAAGATGTAATCTGTCTTAACATCATGTATCATGGGGTTTGAAATTCATTGATTATTAGATGTAATCTGTCTTAACATCATGTATCATGGGGTTTGAAATTCATTGATTATTAGATGTAATCTGTCTTAACATCATGTATCATGGGGTTTGAAATTCATTGATTATAAGATGTAATCTGTTTTAACATCATGTATCATGGGGTTTGAAACTCATTGATTATAAGATGTAATCTGTTTTAACATCATGTATCATGGGGTTTGAAAGTCATTGATTATAAGATGTAATCTGTCTTAACATTATGTATCATGGGGTTTGAAATTCATTGATTATAAGATGTAATCTGTCTTAAAATCATGTATCATGGGGTTTGAAACTCATTGATTATAAGATGTAATTTGTTTTGACATCATGTATCATGGGTTTGAAATTCATTGATTATAAGATGTAATCTGTCTTAACATCATGTATTATGGGGTTTGAAACTCATTGATTATAAGATGTAATTTGTTTTGACATCAGGTATCATGCGGTTTGAAAGTCATTGATTATAAGATGTAATCTGTCTTAACATCATGTATCATGGGGTTTGAAACTCATTGATTATAAGATGTAATCTGTCTTAACATCATGTATCATGGGGTTTGAAAGTCATTGATTATAAGATGTAATCTGCTTTAACATCATGTATCATGGGGTTTGAAACTCATTGATTATAAGATGTAATCTGTTTTAACATCATGTATCATGGGGTTTGAAAGTCATTGATTATAAGATGTAATCTGTCTTAACATTATGTATCATGGGGTTTGAAATTCATTGATTATAAGATGTAATCTGTCTTAAAATCATGTATCATGGGGTTTGAAACTCATTGATTATAAGATGTAATTTGTTTTGACATCATGTATCATGGGTTTGAAATTCATTGATTATAAGATGTAATCTGTCTTAACATCATGTATCATGGGGTTTGAAATTCATTGATTATTAGATGTAATCTGTCTTAACATCATGTATCATGGGGTTTGAAATTCATTGATTATAAGATGTAATCTGTTTTAACATCATGTATTATGGGGTTTGAAACTCATTGATTATAAGATGTAATTTGTTTTGACATCATGTATCATGGGGTTTGAAACTCATTGATTATAAGATGTAATCTGTCTTAACATCATGTATCATGGGGTTTGAAATTCATTGATTATAAGATGTAATCTGTTTTAACATCATGTATCATGGGGTTTGAAAGTCATTGATTGTAAGATGTAATCTGTCTTAACATTATGTATCATGGGGTTTGAAATTCATTGATTATAAGATGTAATATGTCTTAACATCATGTATCATGGGGTTTGAAATTCATTGATTATTAGATGTAATCTGTCTTAACATCATGTATCATGAGGTTTGAAACTCATTGATTATAAGATGCAATCTGTTTTAACATCATGTATCATGGGGTTTGAAAGTCATTGATTATAAGATGTAATCTGTCTTAACATTATGTATCATGGGGTTTGAAATTCATTGATTATAAGATGTAATCTGTCTTAACATCATGTATCATGGGGTTTGAAACTCATTGATTATAAGATGTAAATTGTTTTGACATCATGTATCACGGGGTTTGAAATTCATTGATTATAAGATGTAATATGTCTTAACATCATGTATCATGGGGTTTGAAACTCATTGATTATAAGATGTAATTTGTTTTGACATCATGTATCATGGGGTTTGAAACTCATTGATTATAAGATGTAATCTGTCTTAATATCATGTATCATGGGGTTTGAAACTCATTGATTATAAGATGTAATTTGTTTTAACATCATGTATCATGGGGTTTCAAATTCATTGATTATAAGATGTAATCTGTCTTAACATCATGTATCATGGGGTTTGAAACTCATTGATTATAAGATGTAATTTGTTTTGACATCATGTATCATGGGGTTTGAAATTCATTGATTATAAGATGTAATCTGTCTTAACATCATGTATGATGGGGTTTGAAACTCATTGATTATAAGATGTAATTTGTTTTGACATCATGTATCATGGGGTTTGAAACTCATTGATTATAAGATGTAATCTGTCTTAACATCATGTATCATGTGGTTTGAAATTGATTGATTATAAGATGTAATCTGTCTTAATATCATGTGTCATGGGGTTTGAAAATCATTGATTATAAGATGTAATCTGTTTTAACATCATGTATCATGGGGTTTGAAATTCATTGATTATTAGATGTAATCTGTCTTAATATCATGTATCATGGGGTTTGAAATTCATTGATTATTAGATGTAATATGTTTTGACATCATGTATCATGGGGTTTGAAATTCATTGATTATAAGATGCAATCTGTTTTAACATCATGTATCAAGGGGTTTGAAATTCATTGATTATAAGATGTAATCTGTTTTAACATCATGTATCATGGGGTTTGAAATTCGTTGATTATAAGATGCAATCTGTCTTAACATCATATATCATGGGGTTTGAAATTCTTTGATTATAAGATGCAATCTGTCTTAACATCATGTATCATGGGGTTTGAAATTCATTGATTATTAGATGTAATCTGTTTGAACATCATTGTGATCTGTCTTAACATCATGTATCATGGAGTTTGAAATTCATTGTTTATAAGATGTAATCTGTCTTGACATAATGTATCATGGGATTTGAAATTCATTTATTATAAGATGTAATCTGTTTTAACATTATGTATCATGGGGTTTGAAATTCATTGATTATAAGATGTAATCTGTTTTAACATCATGTATCATGGGGTTTGAAATTCATTGATTATTAGATGTAATCTGTCTTAATATCATGTATCATGGGGTTTGAAATTCATTGATTATAAGATGTAATCTGTCTTAACATCATGTATCATGGGGTTTGAAATTCATTGATTATTAGATGCAATCTGTCTTAACATCATGTATCATGAGGTTTGAAACTCATTGATTATAAGATGCAATCTGTTTTAACATCATGTATCATGGGGTTTGAAAGTCATTGATTATAAGATGTAATCTGTCTTAACATTATGTATCATGGGGTTTGAAATTCATTGATTATAAGATGTAATCTGTCTTAACATCATGTATCATGGGGTTTGAAACTCATTGATTATAAGATGTAATTTGTTTTGACATCATGTATCATGGGGTTTGAAATTCATTGATTATAAGATGTAATCTGTTTTAACATCATGTATCATGGGGTTTGAAACTCATTGATTATAAGATGTAATCTGTCTTAACATCATGTATCATGGGGTTTGAAATTCATTGATTATTAGATGTAATCTGTCTTAACATCATGTATCATGGGGTTTGAAATTCATTGATTATAAGATGTAATCTGTTTTAACATCATGTATCATGGGGTTTGAAACTCATTGATTATAAGATGTAATCTGTTTTAACATCATGTATCATGGGGTTTGAAAGTCATTGATTATAAGATGTAATCTGTCTTAACATTATGTATCATGGGGTTTGAAATTCATTGATTATAAGATGTAATCTGTCTTAAAATCATGTATCATGGGGTTTGAAACTCATTGATTATAAGATGTAATTTGTTTTGACATCATGTATCATGGGGTTTGAAATTCATTGATTATAAGATGTAATCTGTCTTAACCTCATGTATTATGGGGTTTGAAACTCATTGATTATAAGATGTAATTTGTTTTGACATCATGTATCATGGGGTTTGAAACTCATTGATTATAAGATGTAATCTGTCTTAACATCATGTATCATGGGGTTTGAAATTCATTGATTATAAGATGTAATCTGTTTTAACATCATGTATCATGGGGTTTGAAAGTCATTGATTATAACATGTAATCTGTCTTAACATTATGTATCATGGGGTTTGAAATTCATTGATTATAAGATGTAATCTTTCTTAACATCATGTATCATGGGGTTTGAAATTCATTGATTATAAGATGTAATCTGTCTTAACATCATGTATCATGAGGTTTGAAAGTCATTGATTATAAGATGCAATCTGTTTTAACATCATGTATCATGGGGTTTGAAATTCATTGATTATAGGATGTAATCTGTCTTAACATCATGTATCATGGGGTTTGAAATTCATTGATTATTAGATGTAATCTGTCTTAACATCATGTATCATGGGGTTTGAAATTCATTGATTATAAGATGTAATCTGTTTTAACATCATGTATCATGGGGTTTGAAACTCATTGATTATAAGATGTAATCTGTTTTAACATCATGTATCATGGGGTTTGAAAGTCATTGATTATAAGATGTAATCTGTCTTAACATTATGTATCATGGGGTTTGAAATTCATTGATTATAAGATGTAATCTGTCTTAAGATCATGTATCATGGGGTTTGAAACTCATTGATTATAAGATGTAATTTGTTTTGACATCATGTATCATGGGGTTTGAAATTCATTGATTATAAGATGTAATCTGTCTTAACCTCATGTATTATGGGGTTTGAAACTCATTGATTATAAGATGTAATTTGTTTTGACATCATGTATCATGGGGTTTGAAACTCATTGATTATAAGATGTAATCTGTCTTAACATCATGTATCATGGGGTTTGAAATTCATTGATTATAAGATGTAATCTGTTTTAACATCATGTATCATGGGGTTTGAAAGTCATTGATTATTAGATGTAATCTGTCTTAACATCATGTATCATGGGGTTTGAAACTCATTGATTATAAGATGTAATCTGTCTTAACATCATGTATCATGGGGTTTGAAATTCATTGATTATAAGATGTAATCTGTCTTAACATTATGTATCATGGGGTTTGAAACTCATTGATTATAAGATGCAATCTGTTTTAACATCATGTATCATGGGGTTTGAAACTCATTGATTATAAGATGTAATTTGTTTTGACATCATGTATCATGGGGTTTGAAATTCATTGATCATAAGATGTAATCTGTCTTAACATCATGTATCATGGGGTTTGAAACTCATTGATTATAAGATGTAATTTGTTTTGACATCATGTATCATGGGGTTTGAAATTCATTGATTATAAGATGTAATCTGTCTTAACATCATGTATCATGGGGTTTGAAACTCATTGATTGTAAGATGTAATTTGTTTTGACATCATGTATCATGGGGTTTGAAACTCATTGATTATAAGATGTAATCTGTCTTAATATCATGCATCATGGGGTTTGAAATTCATTGATTATAACATGTAATCGGTTTTAACATCATGTATCATGGGGTTTGAAATTCATTGATTATAAGATGTAATCTGTCTTAACATCATGTATCATGGGGTTTGAAATTCATTGATTATAAGATGTAATCTGTCTTAACATCATGTATCATGGGGTTTGAAACTCATTGATTATAAGATGTAATTTGTTTTGACATCATGTATCATGGGGTTTGAAATTCATTGATTATAAGATATAATCTGTCTTAACATCATGTATGATGGGGTTTGAAACTCATTGATTATAAGATGTAATTTGTTTTGACATCATGTATCATGGGGTTTGAAACTCATTGATTATAAGATGTAATCTGTCTTAACATCATGTATCATGTGGTTTGAAATTCATTGATTATAAGATGTAATCTGTCTTAATATCATGTATCATGGGGTTTGAAATTCATTGATTATAAGATGTAATCTGTTTTAACATCATGTATCATGGGGTTTGAAATTCATTGATTATTAGATGTAATCTGTCTTAATATCATGTATCATGGGGTTTGAAATTCTTTGATTATTAGATGTAATATGTTTTGACATCATGTATCATGGGGTTTGAAATTCATTGATTATTAGATGTAATATGTTTTGACATCATGTATCATGGGGTTTGAAATTCATTGATTATAAGATGCAATCTGTTTTAACATCATGTATCAAGGGGTTTGAAATTCATTGATTATAAGATGTAATCTGTTTTAACATCATGTATCATGGGGTTTGAAATTCTTTGATTATAAGATGCAATCTGTTTTAACATCATATATCATGGGGTTTGAAATTCTTTGATTATAAGATGCAATCTGTCTTGACATAATGTATCATGGGGTTTGAAATTCATTGATTATAAGATGCAATCTGTCTTAACATCATGTATCATGGGGTTTGAAATTCATTGATTATTAGATGTAATCTGTTTGAACATTATTGTGATCTGTCTTAACATCATGTATCATGGAGTTTGAAATTCATTGTTTATAAGATGTAGTCTGTCTTGACATAATGTATCATGGGGTTTGAAATTCATTGATTATAAGATGTAATCTGTTTTAACATCATGTATCATGGGGTTTGAAATTCATTGATTATTAGATGTAATCTGTCTTAACATCATGTATCATGGGGTTTGAAATTCATTGATTATAAGATGTAATCTGTTTTAACATCATGTATCATGGGGTTTGAAATTCATTGATTATAAGATGTAATCTGTTTTAACATCATGTATCATGGGGTTTGAAATTCATTGATTATTAGATGTAATCTGTCTTAATATCATGTATCATGGGGTTTGAAATTCATTGATTATAAGATGAAATCTGTTTTGACATCATGTATCATGGGGTTTGAAATTCATTGATTATAAGATGTAATCTGTCTTAACATCATGTATCATGGGGTTTGAAATTCATTGATTATAAGAAGTAATCTGTTTTAACATCTTGTATCATGGGGTTTGAAATTCATTGATTATAAGATGCAGTCTGTCTTAACATCATGTATCATGGAGTTTGAGATTCATTAATTATAAGATGTAATCTGTTTTAACATCATGTATCATGAGGTTTGAAATTCATTGATTATAAGATGTAATCTGTCTTAACATCATGTATCATGGGGTTTGAAATTCATTGATCATAAGATGTAATCTGTTTTAACATCATGTATCATGGGGTTTGAAATTCATTGATTATAAGATGCAGTCTGTCTTAACATCATGTATCATGGAGTTTGAGATTCATTAATTATAAGATGTAATCTGTTTTAACATCATGTATCATGGGGTTTGAAATTCATTGATTATAAGATGCAGTCTGTCTTAACATCTTGTATCATGGGGTTTGAGATTCATTAATTATAAGATGTAATCTGTCTTAACATCATGTATCATGGGGTTTGAAACTCATTGATTATAAGATGTAATTTGTTTTGACATCATGTATCATGGGGTTCGAAATTCATTGATTATAAGATGTAATCTGTCTTAACATCATGTATCATGGGGTTTGAAATTCATTGACTATAAGATGTAATCTGTTTTAACATCATGTATCATGGGGTTTGAAATTCATTGATTATAAGATGTAATCTGTTTTAACATCATGTATCATGGGGTTTGAAATTCATTGATTATAAGATGTAATCTGTTTTAACATCATGTATCATGGGGTTTGAAATTCATTGATTATAAGATGCAGTCTGTCTTAACATCATGTATCATGGAGTTTGAAATTCATTGACTATAAGATGTAATCTGTCTTAACATCATGTATCATGGGGTTTGAAATTCATTGATTATAAGATGTAATCTGTCTTAACATTATGTATCATGGGGTTTGAAACTCATTGATTATAATATGTAATCTGTCTTTCTTTCTGCAGCAATTTAAATCAACGTCTTTTAGTCTATTTTCCTTTCCCAATGTACTGTTTCAGATTATTTTCTTTTTCTATGCTTGTGATGTAAAGGTAATTTTGAGTGTTGCACATATTATATTTTTCTTCCCGTCTTTTACATATCCGTTTGAGTTTTCTGACTTTCCATATTTTAATTACATCAAATATTAAAATTATATTTTTTATTTTAAATAGTTGAATGTTTTACTTTTTAAATAATTTAGAGATTGTCCTGATTTTGGAAAGTATACGTACAATTCACTAAGGTATTTGATGTGTGCTTAAAATCTTAAACTATTTCTCTGATTCTGTTTTCCTCTGGACTCCTTTCTTCTTTAGAATATTACGGTAAAATAGAAAGTCGCCAGTGATCAATATGACGAAATATAATCATTTGGTTTACGTTTTTAATTCTCTGGTTTTCCTTTAAATAGAAGTGTTGACATGCAAGTCCAAAGAAATGTAATGCATTTACAAAAGCTGCATAAAAAAGCAGTCAACAACACCTTGATAAAAAGCGTCCATACTTTCGAGTATAGTGTGTGCATGATACATTCACCTGATATTGACCAGGAGCCGTATGGAATATGTTGCTTTTATGCTAGAATCAGGTAGTTTTAAAATAGATTCTTGTGGTTTTCGGTTAGATTCCGTTCAGTTCAGTTGGGAATTCTTGCGTTTTTCATTGTGGAAGAAAGATATTTCGTCTCGATTTTGGTCGGAATCTAACTGAAGTTTAAGACACCTGGTCCAGTTGTCATTGTAACATTGAAACTGTTTGAAACCACAAGATGCGGGTTCAATTTCCATAGCCTTTTATCAGTTTACTAAACACGGAAATACTGAAACTAGAAGACTTCGAATTCATTCCACTTTATAATGTTTCTCAGCCAACAATCACATCAGAAACCACAAGACTCCGCTCCAACTCCAAACGCAGCCTAGCTGCTTCCGTAACTCGGAAACACTACAAAGCACAATAGTCCATTCCAATTCCAGACCTTTCAACCAGTTTCCCTAAAACAGAAACATAAGAATTCATAAAAATCCATTCCAGTTTCTAATGCTTTCCTGCAATCTATTCTCTGATAAAGATTATGTTAGGCTTCATCTGCAACAAATATATAATGAAGAAACATGGAAAAAAAATACACAGAGCTACTACAATTAGAAAAGTTCGGCTAATCTTTAAATAAAAAGTTCAATTATGTGAAACAACCGTCTCCGTTAATAAGGTATGGATAAATGATACTTTGGGGACCCAATGAAACGTGTTGAAGTTGTTGTTGTTGTTGTTGTGTAGGTTAAACGCCATTTTCAGCACAATATAAGCTATAGATGGCGACCAGTATAAATGGTGGATGAAGAACCCAAGAAAACCCCGAAAGAACCACCGACCCACGAGAAGCTACTGTCAAGCTTTCGTACATATCCAAATTTGACGAACCCGAGACTCGAACCCACGCAGACATAGGTGAGATGGCAGTGATAAGTAACGGTAAGCGCTTCAGACCCCTCGGCCACTCGTAGCCCACGTGTTGATGTTACTAAAATGTTTATGACAAAATCGTAATAACTATCTTAATGTTTAAGTACCACAACTATCTAAGCACACAAATCTCATCACGGCAAAATAAGCAGGACACGCTGCTAAACTTATCTGGCTTGTGAATCCAGTCAGGTCTTCTAGATATGCATGTATCACCAGATAATCGTTTATAAATTGGTGATGATAATCATTTTCACCCCCACCCCCACCCCATAAAAAAATGAAAGAATATATTCTGATCCAGAAAGGCATGGGTCTACAAATGAAAGCAGACAAAAACAAGATTAATAGTGTAAATAATGATGTGGATTCGTGTTTGTGTAAAATTCATAATGGGAACTTTATTAAATTATTTACCCATTTAATCTTATGAGTATTCTGGCGTTCGATATAGATATTCAGTGTGTAATTCCGTATCGCACACCTAAAGGTCCCCTATCGTACACCCAACTTTGAACTACTTTTACAGCTTCAAATATCCAATAAGAATCCACTTATAAAATATCGGTAATAATTTATTGCTATACATTTAAAAAAATTCAGTATTTCTCATTTGTAATTTTAAGAAATGCAATCATATTGGGTGAAAATGGATGTGTTTACCGCTCAGAATAATATGAGAATACCGTAAGTAGCCTCAGCGACAAGCAGTTTGTGGGCATTTCACTGTATCTACCGCAGTTTGTAGGCATTTCCCTGTATCTACCGCAGAGCAGTTTGTGGGCATTTCACTGTATCTACCGCAGTTTGTAGGCATTTCCCTGTATCTACCGCAGAGCAGTTTGTGGGCATTTCACTGTATCTACCGCAGAGGAAAAGTGCTATTTGAGGAGGTCAACAATATTTTGGACAGAACATTTCACAGTGAGTTCTCAGATGAACTGGTGTGCAAAGTGGCAACAAAGAGAGAGAGAGAGAGAGAGAGAGAGAACAGGCACTTTATCTTGCAAAGTTAAAGAGTAAATCTATATCTGCAATGCAGACAGACAGATGACGCAACTGCACAGTGCATATCTAGGCCATGCCCCTGTTAAGTATATGTGAATTTTACACAGAGTTACACCAGTTGTTCCCAAACTTGTTCGGGCCACCGCCCCTTGGTTATCATCAGCGCCCACTACCTTACCCCGTAAAAGGCATTATTCAGCATTAGCGCCTCCTCTGTTATCTCATCGCACCCCAGGGGCGGTACTTCCCACTTTGTGAACCACTCAGTTACACAATGTCTTTTTTATTAAAGTATACTTTAACAAATTGAAAGAAGGTGTGAATAAAAATGAATATTTAATAAACAAATACCACATAAGTGTTTTGTTCCGAGTCGGGGGAAGAACTCATTTTATATGGCCGTGACATATTCCTACGTAATAGTAAACTCGTTCTTTTGTCCCACATCGAACAAAACACATATGTAGTTGTGTCTATAAATCGTTTCAGCAAAAAAATATTTTAGCTGTTGCATTTTCCTTAATAAATGTACAAGAATATCTCACTCTCTCTCTCTCTCCAATTGTATTGAACACGTGTGTCCTCGATGAGCAAAAACAGTCGCGCAGATCAGAAACATGATAAAGCTTTATAATAATTTTAATATGACTCACTTGGAACGAAATGCTAGCATGGTAACGTTCCCAGGCTTAACATATTTCAATTCTTTGTCCATATCTTACACATAGATCTAACAGATCTCAATTCTTTGTCCACTTATTACATATAGACCTGACAGATCTCAGTTCTTTGTCCATATATTACATATAGACCTAACAGATCTCAATTCTTTGTCCACTTATTACATATAGACCTAACAGATCTCAATTCTTTGTCCATATATTACATATAGACCTAACAGATCACAATTCTTTGTCCATATATTACATATAGACGTAACAGATCACAATTCTTTGTCCATATATTACATATAGACCTATCAGATCTCAGTTCTTTGTCCACTTATTACATATAGACCTAACAGATCTCAGTTCTTTGTCCATATATTACATATAGACCTAACAGATCTCAATTCTTTGTCCATATATTACATATAGACCTAACAGATCTCAATTCTTTGTCCATATATTACATATAAACCTAACAGATCTCAATTCTTTGTCCATATATTACATATAGACCTAACAGATCTCAATTCTTTGTCCATATATTACATACAGACCTAACAGATCTCAATTCTTTGTCCATATATTACATATAGACCTAACAGATCTCAATTCTTTGTCCATATATTACATATAGACCTAACAGATCTCAATTCTTTATATTACATATAGACCTAACAGATCTCAATTCTTTGTCCATATATTACATATAGACCTAACAGATCTCAGTTCTTTGTCCATATATTACATCTAGACATCACTGATCTAAGTTCTTTGTCCATATATTAAATATAGACCTAACAGATCTCAGTTCTTTGTCTGCCTATTACAAATAGACCTAATAGATCTCAGTTCCTTGTCCACTTATTACAGATAGACCTAACAGATCTCAGTTCTTTGTCCACTTATTACAGAAAGACCTAACAGATCTCAATTCTTTGTCCATATATTACATATAGACCTAACAGATCTCAATTCTTTGTCCATATATTATATATAGACCTAACAGATCTCAATTCTTTGTCCATATATTACATATAGACCTAACAGATCTCAATTCTTTGTCCATATATTACATATAGACCTAACAAATCTCAATAATTCTTTGTCCATATATTACATATAGACCTAACAGATCTCAATTCTTTGTCCATATATTACATATAGACCTAACAGATCTCAATTCTTTGTCCATATATTACATATAGACCTAACAGATCTCAATTCTTTGTCCATATATTACATATAGACCTAACAGATCTCAATAATTCTTTGTCCATATATTACATATAGACCTAACAGATCTCAATTCTTTGTCCATATATTACATATAGACCTAACAGATCTCAATTCTTTGTCCATATATTACATATAGACCTAACAGATCTCAGTTCTTTGTAAATATATTACATCTAGACATCACTGATCTAAGTTCTTTGTCCATATATTAAATATAGGCCTAACAGATCTCAGTTCTTTGTCTACCTATTACAAATGGACATAATAGATCTCAGTTCTTTGTCCATTTATTACAGATAGACCTAACATATCTCAGTTCTTTGTCCACTTATTACAGATAGACCTAACAGATCTCAGTTCTTTGTCCATATATTACATATAGACCTAACAGATCTCAATTCTTTGTCCATATATTATATATAGACCTAACAGATCTCAGTTCTTTGTCCATATATTACATCTAGACATCACTGATCTCAGTTCTTTGTCCATATATTAAATATAGACCTAACAGATCTCAGTTCTTTGTCTACCTATTACAAATAGACCTAATAGATCTCAGTTCTTTGTCCACTTATTACAGATAGACCTAACAGATCTCAGTTCTTTGTCCATATATTAAATATAGACCTAACAGATCTCAATTCTTTGTCCATATATTACATATAGACCTAACAGATCTCAATTATTTGTCCATATATTACATATAGACGTAACAGATCTCAATTCTTTGTCCATATATTACATATAGACCTAACAGATCTCAGTTCTTTGTCCATATATTACATATAGACCTAACAGATCTCAGTTCTTTGTCCATATATTACATATAGACCTAACAGATCTCAGTTCTTTGTCCATATATTACATCTAGACATTACTGATCTAAGTTCTTTGTCCATATATTAAATATAGACCTAACAGATCTCAGTTCTTTGTCTACCTATTACAAATAGACCTAATAGATCTCAGTTCTTTGTCCACTTATTACAGACAGACCTAACAGATCTCAGTTCTTTGTCCACTTATTACAGATAGACCTAACAGATCTCAGTTCTTTGTCCATATATTAAGTATAGACCTAACAGATCTCAATTCTTTGTCCATATATTACATATAGACCTAACAGATCTCAATTATTTGTCCATATATTACATATAAACCTAACAGATCTCAATTCTTTGTCCATATATTACATATAGACCTAACAGATCTCAGTTCTTTGTCCATATATTACATATAGACCTAACAGATCTCAGTTCTTTGTCCATATATTACATATAGACCTAACAGATCTCAGTTCTTTGTCCATATATTACATATAGACCTAACAGATCTCAATTCTTTGTCCACTTATTACATATAGACCTAACAGATCTCAGTTCTTTGTCCATATATTACATCTAGACATTACTGATCTAAGTTCTTTGTCCATATATTAAATATAGACCTAACAGATCTCAGTTCTTTGTCTACCTATTACAAATAGACCTAATAGATCTCAGTTCTTTGTCCACTTATTACAGACAGACCTAACAGATCTCAGTTCTTTGTCCACTTATTACAGATAGACCTAACAGATCTCAGTTCTTTGTCCATATATTACATATAGACCTAACAGATCTCAATTCTTTGTCCATATATTACATATAGACCTCACAGATCTCAATTCTTTGTCCATATATTGCATATAGACCTAACAGATCTCAATTCTTTGTCCATATATTACATATAGACCTGACAGATCTCAATTCTTTGTCCATATATTACATATAGACCTAACAGATCTCAATTCTTTGTCCACTTATTACATATAGACCTAACAGATCTCAGTTCTTTGTCCATATATTACATATAGACCTAACAGATCTCAATTCTTTGTCCATATATTACATATAGACCTACCAGATCTCAATTCTTTGTCCACTTATTATATATAGACCTAACAGATCTCAGTTCTTTGTCCATATATTACGTATAGACCTAACAGATCTCAATTCTTTGTCCATATATTACATATAGACCTAACAGATCTCAATTCTTTGTCCATATATTACATATAGACCTAACAGATCTCAGTTCTTTGTCCATATATTGCATATAGACCTAACAGATCTGAATTCTTTGTCCATATATTACATATAGACCTAACAGATCTCAATAATTCTTTGTCCATATATTACATATAGACCTAACAGATCTCAATTCTTTGTCCATATATTACATATAGACCTAACAGATCTCAATTCTTTGTCCATATATTACATATAGACCTAACAGATCTCAGTTCTTTGTCCATATATTACATCTAGACATCACTGATCTAAGTTCTTTGTCCATATATTAAATATAGACCTAACAGATCTCAGTTCTTTGTCTACCTATTACAAATAGACCTAATAGATCTCAGTTCTTTGTCCACTTATTACAGATAGACCTAACAGATCTCAGTTCTTTGTCCACTTATTACAGATAGACCTAACAGATCTCAGTTCTTTGTCCATATATTACATATAGACCTAACAGATCTCAATTCTTTGTTCATATATTACATATAGACCTAACAGATCTCAATTCTTTGTCCATATATGACATATAGACCTAACAGATCTCAGTTCTTTGTCCATATATTACATATAGACCTAACAGATCTCAATTCTTTGTTCATATATTACATATAGACCTAACAGATCTCAATTCTTTGTCCATATATGACATATAGACCTAACAGATCTCAGTTCTTTGTCCATATATTACATATAGACCTAACAGATCTCAGTTCTTTGTCCATATATTACATATAGACCTAACAGATCTCAGTTCTTTGTCCATATATTACATATAGACCTAACAGATCACAATTCTTTGTCCACTTATTACATATAGACCTAACAGATCTCAGTTCTTTGTCCATATATTACATATAGACCTATCAGATCTCAGTTCTTTGTCCACTTATTACAGATAGATCTAACAGATCTCAGTTCTTTGTCCATATATTACATATAGACCTAACAGATCTCAATTCTTTGTCCATATATTACATATAGACCTAACAGATCTCAATTCTTTGTCCATATATTACATATAGACCTAACAGATCTCAATTCTTTGTCCATATATTACATATAGACCTAACAGATCTCAATTCTTTGTCCACTTATTACAGATAGACCTAACAGATCTCACTTCTTTGTCCACTTATTACAGATAGACCTAACAGATCTCACTTCTTTGTCCACTTATTACAGATAGACCTAACAGATCTCAGTTCTTTGTCCATATATTACATATAGACCTAATAGATCTCAGTTCTTTGTCCATATATTACATCTAGACATCACTGATCTAAGTTCTTTGTCCATATATTAAATATAGACCTAACAGATCTCAGTTCTTTGTCTACCTATTACAAATAGACCTAATAAATCTCAGTTCTTTGTCCACTTATTACAGATAGACCTAAGAAATCTCAGTTCTTTGTCCACTTATTACAGATAGACCTAAGAAATCTCAGTTCTTTGTCCACTTATTACAGATAGACCTAACACGTCTCAATTCCTTTTGCGTCACGTAGAAGTTTGTTAGCTTTAATGTGCTAAGGATTGAACAAAATACTCTAAGTCCAATAAGTTTTAAAATACTCCACCCACCAATAAAATACAAAGCCAACTACAATAAATTTAAATAAGGAAACCCATCATAATAGTTAAAATTTTTTAACCAGGTTCATTAAATTTGATTTTCATTTTGAATTTTGACAATATCAAAAAGTAAGATGAGAAGATACATTAATCCTGATTTATTCTGCACTACAGTAATTTCAAACACTCTTTATAACTCAATATGGCCAATGTCAGGATATCACTGGACAATGCAACATGTTAAGTATATCCATATCACATTCATTTTAGATATATGCATATACTTCAACATGTCTGTGAAATCTAGAAAAGAAAATTAAACCCAGAGAGAGAAGAAAATTATTGTTTAAAATACGGTATTACGCAGCACAAAAAAAATTAAATACAAAAAATAATATATATATCAAACAAAAAAAAACAACAAAAAAAAAAAAAACAACAAAAGGGTTGTAAAATCCAGTAGAAGTATTTAGGGTAGCTAGAAAAGTGAGAATACGTGCTAGACATGCCAGACGGGCCATTATAGAATTCATTAAGAATGTTTTCAAGCAAATGGCAGGCCATAGCTTGCATGGTTTCAAAGAGAGTAAAAAGCAAATGAAATTTTATGGCACATACATGCTCAACGCATACAAGTTATTGATACATGTGAATCGTTCTTTCTGCCCCCCCCCCCCTTCACGATGTTTCCTATTTATCAAAGGAAAAAATGAGCGGGAAGAACAAAATAAAATCCTTCGATCAGATTTACATCAGCAACAAAGAAGTTGTAAAACCAGTAAGCAGCTTACAAGCACGTTTGACCCTGAAGACTGAACTCTGACAGTGATAAACGAGAGGCGACAAAAGAGAAATGTACGTGATATACTAGAGGTGACAAAAGAGAAATGTACGTGATATTATAGAGGCGACAAAAGAGAAATGTACGTGATATACTAGAGGTGACAAAACAGAAATGTACGTGATATACTAGTGGTGACAAAAGAGAAATGTACGTGATATACTAGAGGCGACGAAAGAGAAATGTACGTGATATACTAGAGGTGACAAAAGAGAAATGTACGTGATATTATAGAGGCGACAAAAGAGAAATGTACGTGATATACTAGAGGTGACAAAACAGAAATGTACGTGATATACTAGAGGTGACAAAAGAGAAATGTACGTGATATACTAGAGGCGACGAAAGAGAAATGTACGTGATATACTAGAGGTGACAAAAGAGAAATGTACGTGATATACTAGAGGTGACGAAAGAGAAATGTACGTGATATACTAGAGGCGACGAAAGAGAAATGTACGTGATATGCTAGAGGCGACAAAAGAGAAATGTACGTGATATACTAGAGGCGACGAAACAGAAATGTACGTGATATACTAGAGGTGACGAAACAGAAACATAAGTGCATAATGGTTTGTTCCCAAACCTCAAAATATAAATCAGAAGCAAAGATGTGACTTTTACCTTCAAGATGCACTTCTACATATGGAATTTCCAAATGCGACATATATTCTGGTGACAAACGTACTGCTTTTATTCATTTTCTGTAACCGCCCATAACTTGGAAGGGAAACTACTACTGAATCACACAATAACGGCCTTGACCTTGTGCTCGAAAGTATTTCAAGCTTATCCCTTAAGTAAGAGTTTTATGTTGTTTTTTCTGAGTTCATCGTGGTATAAACTGTCAGTTGCCTACTCACATGGCAAATAACGCCCGAAGGGCGTTATGTAAGCTGTGTGAGTCGGCAACTGACAGTTTATACCACGATGAACTCAGAAAAAACAACGTTAAACTCTTATAATTGAAATTTTAATTATTTGTTATGTTATTTTGTCTGCATCATTAAAAAGCAGAAATCTTAATTGAGCGTAGTAATACATGTTTGTGGTTTTTCTGTTACGTAGCTATTTATAGCACTTGGGATGTCCAGCTTGATCGCAATAAGGTCATCATAATACCAGTCCTTCAACCAATGGAAGCCAATTTTTTCAATTATTTTTTGTTTGTTTGTTAGAATGTTGTTTTTCTTTAATGCTTGCTTCATGTCTGCCTTAACTGGCGGTGTTTATCTTATGCTGTACACGTGACTCTATTTATAGAAGTGGAAAAGTAGTTCTCCTTACAGTTCATACAGAAATGAACGCAATTCGTTTTGATCACGTGGTAATATTCTGACCAATAGAAATGTTACTTTCCAGTACCAGCTACTGGCATTGCAATTATTCTCAAATGGCTCTTCAATACCAAAGATAAGAAATGTATTATGGTAAACTTAAAATATTAACCCCTTTCTAATGATAATGTGCATGTATACCACGTTATGGTAAACTTAAAATATTAACCCCTTTCTAATGATAATGTGCAAGTATACCACGTTATGGTAAACTTAAAATATTAACCCCTTTCTAATGATAATGTGCAAGTATACCACGTTATGATAAACTTAAAATATTAACCCCTTTCTAATGATAATGTGCATGTATACCACGTTATGGTAAACTTAAAATATTAACCCCTTTCTAATGATGATGTGCATGTATACCACGTTATGGTAAACTTAAAATATTAACCCCTTTCTAATGATGATGTGCAAGTATACCACGTTATGGTAAACTTAAAATATTAACCCCTTTCTAATGATGATGTGCAAGTAAACCACGTTATGGTAAACTTAAAATATTAACCCCTTTCTAATGATGATGTGCAAGTAAACCACGTTATGGTAAACTTAAAATATTAACCCCTTTCTAATGATGATGTGCAAGTAAACCACGTTATGGTAAACTTAAAATATTAACCCCTTTCTAATGATGATGTGGAAGTATACCACGTTATGGTAAACTTAAAATATTAACCACTTTCTAATGATGATGTGGAAGTATACCACGTTATGGTAAAATTAAAATATTAACCACTTTCTAATGATGATGTGCAAGTATACCACGTTATGGTAAACTTAAAATATTAACCCCTTTCTAATGATGATGTGCAAGTATACCACGTTATGGTAAACTTAAAATATTAACCCCTTTCTAATGATGATGTGCAAGTATACCACGTTATGGTAAACTTAAAATATTAACCCCTTTCTAATGATGATGTGCAAGTATACCACGTTATGGTAAACTTAAAATATTAACCCCTTTCTAATGACAATGTGCAAGTATACCACGTTATGGTAAACTTAAAATATTAACCCCTTTCTAATGACAATGTGCATGTATACCACGTTATGGTAAACTTAAAATATTAACCCCTTTCTAATGACAATGTGCAAGTATACCACGTTATGGTAAACTTAAAATATTAACCCCTTTCTAATGATAATGTGCATGTATACCACGTTATGGTAAACTTAAAATATTAACCCCTTTCTAATGATAATGTGCAAGTATACCACGTTATGGTAAACTTAAAATATTAACCCCTTTCTAATGATAATGTGCAAGTATACCACGTTATGGTAAACTTAAAATATTAACCCCTTTCTAATGACAATGTGCAAGTATACCACGTTTCATCCACAATTATGGGGCTGTATGGTTATATAGCTGAAAGAAATTGCGACGGAAGATATTGTGCATTGATAATTAAATTTATGCGACTCTTACTCATTTACAATATAATAGGTTGAAAAGACAAATCCAGTAAAATGTAATTGAAATCAAGGGTAATAATAGTTTCTACGTGCAATTTTATTTTGAATCATCCTGTCACGGATTTTAAAACGGTTGTTTTGACTAATCATAATTCAAAATGTGATGCTATTAAAATATTTGTTATTAAATTATAAGGAAATAAATTTAATACAACATATATCAACGAATTATGACACATAGACTATTGCTGTTACGTTACTATGGTTACACTTCGTTTGCCAGTTAACGCAAAATAACATATCATAATATCTGAGGTCCTAAATGAAAATAAATACTAACATATCCCATGGTCACGGATTTGTTAATGTTACGATAATGTATCCCATGGTTACATATGTGATAGTGACACGATGATGTATCCCATGGTTACACGTTTTATAACGATACCATCATTCAATTATCGTGTCAGGTTATTCATTTATTATCATTATATATGTATACTAAATGATGACATTAATAAATTATCAAGCCACACGTGAATTAATACTAAAGAACGATTTATAATACGAGAAGCTAGCGGTGGGAGCTACAAGGTGAAAGGTTCACTAAGTACACTTGCACCTACCCTGCAAATGATCCATCCCTACCATGATTTTGTTCCCAGTTTACCAGCCCCCGAGAACATCCAGAATACATGTTAAATACCGATCGTTTATGGTTCTGAAATGACTTCAATTAGTCATTTACGTTCTTATCAACTAATGCAACGAACGTCGTCTGTGATCACTTTAGTATATTTCTGGCCGTATTTCTGTCGCAGTCTCTTGCTTGCTTTCTTCATATAGAGAGATACATTTCTTCTTCCTTCGATGACATTAGATACTCTGTATGAAAATAGGTACTCTGTATGAAATTAGGTACTCTCCTTGGGTTGATAAAATGCTATTGTTCTTCTCATGTATTTATCGGTTCATCCCAAAATGTCTGATAATCATTTAATTGTCTTTGAAAATCCTTGAATTAATAAACTATTGGTATCGGTCTTCACTTCCAGTAGCATGTCCAATGCTGTCAACACACTATTTGGCAATTTCACTCAGGCTCTATTGGTATCGGTCTTCACTTCTAGTAGCATGTCCAATGCTGTCAACACACTATTTGGCAATTTCACTCAGGCTCTATTGGTATCGGTCTTCACTTCCAGTAGCATGTCCAGTGCTGTCAACACACTATTTGGCAATTTCACTCAGGCTCTATTGGTATCGGTTTTCACTTCTAGTAACATGTCCAATGCTGTCAACACACTATTTGGCAATTTCACACAGGCTCTATTGGTATCGGTCTTCACTTCTAGTAGCATGTCCAATGCTGTCAACACACTATTTGGCAATTTCACTCAGGCTCTATTGGTATCGGTTTTCACTTCTAGTAACATGTCCAATGCTGTCAACACACTATTTGGCAATTTCACACAGGCTCTATTGGTATCGGTCTTCACTTCTAGTAGCATGTCCAATGCTGTCAACACACTATTTGGCAATTTCATACAGGCTCTATTGGTATCGGTCTTCACTTCTAGTAGCATGTCCAATGCTATCAACACACTATTTGGCAATTTCACACAGGCTCTATTGGTATCGGTCTTCACTTCTAGTAGCATGTCCAATGCTATCAACACACTATTTGGCAATTTCACACGGGCTCTATTGGTATCGGTTGAAACCGCCTTGATGATGTCAACTCACTTTCTGACACATAGGTTCCACATATCTTCAGAGTCTTTAAATGATTCCAGTTTTTACCGGTTGTGTAAAACAACCAATTCATAGCCTCCAGATATAAAAAGATACTCGCATATCCAAGAAATTTGCTAATTCATACGAGTCTAAATAACAACATAACAACCCGTTTCACTGGTTTAGTACTATTTTTCAATTTGGCAATATCTCACTTGCCTGGGAAGAAGATACAATTATCAGATACACAAAACAAGCACTGTACATGATTCCGAAAAATATCGGGGTTTTTTTTACATTGTTATGCCGAAAGAGTATTTTATAAAACATATTGACAGCATTCAAACTGTAAGGGAGGTAATCGAGGAAGCTCACTCTGGCTTCTGAAAGGAGTATTATCCAGTAGATAACGTGTTTATTCATCCCGTTTGGCACATAAATAGATAAGCACGCCTATTTAGGTACACATCAAATGCTTTAGATAAATCAACGGAAAGACAATACAGAGGCATTTGATTTGATTTGACAGACTGATTAATAGAAAAGGAGTATCTGAGGAAATAGTTTATATTTAGCAATGTGGACTTGGTACAGCGCCTAATCATTAGAAGCTCTACGCTTCGTACAGAAGTAAGTTACACTTTAAAATGTTTATAACGACACAATTTAAGAAACATAAACACCATGAAATTAGAAAATAAAATCAATGCTGACAAAAACTAAGGAAGTAAACATTATTACGTCTTTACGTCTTATCTTTGTTTAGGAAACGGGTGAGTTGTAAGAGTACTTTTGAATGAGATCAGTGTCTCTGTGTCTAAAATCTAAGAGCAATTTCATTCACGTAAATGGGAAATGATACACTAGTCATCACAATACCAGCAGCGGTAGGTGGGTGGGGTGACGGAAACTTGGAGGGACCCCCCCCCCCCCCAAGGTCCCGATTCTACAATGCGGGCCTTCGAAAAGTGCTGAGATAATTTTTGTTGTTGCTTTTTTTAAATTTTTTTTACAAAAGCTTGTATGGAAGCCTGGTTAGTAAGATCTTGGTCGTGTTATAAAATCCACTGGACCAACTATTTGTTTTAAACCGGAAGAACCACAAGGACCAGCGACAAAAACAGGATATGTTTCTATTATCAATCAATATTAATTTGAGCATGGACACCATTTTTAACTCAGTGGAAAAAATATTGTCATTGATGACTCTGACAGGACAAATTTAATTACACCATTCTAAGCTCAAGTGTAAACTACTATCACTGATTACTTACCATTCTAAGCTCAGTGGTGAAATACTATCACTGAATACTCACCATTCTAAAGTCAATGGTAAAATGCTATCACTTAATACTGACCATTCTAAGCTCAGTGGTGAAATACTATCACTGATTACTCACCATTCTAAGCTCAGTGGTGAAATACTATCACTGAATACTCACCATTCTAAAGTCAATGGTAAAATGCTATCACTTAATACTGACCATTCTAAGCTCAATGGTGAAATACTATCACTGATTACTCACCATTCTAAGCTCAATGGTAAAATACTATCACTGATTACTCACCATTCTAAAGTCAATGGTAAAATGCTATCACTGATTACTCACCATTCTAAAGTCAATGGTAAAATATTATCACTGATTACTCACCATTCTAAAGTCAATGGTAAAATGCTATCACTGATTACTCACCATTCTAAAGTCAATGGTAAAATATTATCACTGATTACTCACCATTCTAAAGTCAATGGTAAAATACTATCACTGATTACTCACCATTCTAAAGTCAATGGTAAAATACTATCACTGATTACTCGCCATTCTAAAGTCAATGGTAAAATACTATCACTGATTTCTCACCATTCTAAAGTCAATGGTAAAATACTATCACTGATTACTCACCATTCTAAAGTCAATGGTAAAATACTATCACTGATTACTCACCATTCTAAAGTCAATGGTAAAATGCTATCACTGATTACTCACCATTCTAAAGTCAATGGTAAAATACTATCACTGATTACTCGCCATTCTAAGCTCAGTGGTGAAATACTATCACTGATTACTCACCATTCTAAACTCAACGAGTTCCGCAGCTTCCATTTTTCGTGGTCACTTTTTGAGAAGTTATACGATCAGTCTGTAAGTCTAAATATAGATAATTGGTTCAATTTATTTGTAGAATATACTTATTATCTCATTATTTTCCAATAAAATCGAACTTGATGTTGACCCTTGAACTTAATTTGAAATGTTGGAAATCATTGATGTTTCATCCGTGACTATATGAACAGCGATTAAATAAGTGCTTTCAAATTTTGGTAAAGTTGTTGTATTTATGGTTCTTGCTCGATTAATTACCTGGTCAGTAAAATTTGTTGCTTTGCTCCTAGTTGCCATGGTATCGTGTTTAACGATGATATAGATGTGGAGGGAGTTAAAATGAGGGTTGACGTGTAAACTGTCGACGATGATTTAATTACTGTTTACACACGCAGAATGTGTGATGTATGTAATTATTGTGACGAATTCGGTAATGTTTAAAACCCGTTCATTACTGTCGAGGTATTTGGATGAATGTATCGATGACTTAATATATTTGGATGAATGTATCGATGACTACTATATTTAGATGGATGTATGGATGACTTACTATATTTTGGAGATTACAGAACTGGTAGTTGATTTTGAAGCAGTGGTCCGTGCAACATCTGTACTTAATGGCTTATATGACCTGCTCAGTATGTCTGTACTTGTATCTGTTATCTTCCAGGTAACTTTATTTGATTCACAAATTGTTCTTGGCTCATTAGCATATGACTGGAGTAGAAGATACGTCAACCGAAGAAGTTCTGCCGGCAGCTACTGAATGAATGCATACTTCACGTGATGATGTTATCTTCGGTGCTTTATTGTCAACATCTTAGTACTGAACTAGGAGCGTCAGGAAAATGTGTGTATTCACTTATCTTTTAAACTGAAGTTATTGTTATATCTACGGAATACACAGTATCCTAGAGGTTCAAAGATAGGTTTTTTCAGTATTCCTTTCTTCCCGTTTTTTTCTTCAGAATTATTTGGACATTGAACAAAATTTAAAGCTGTAAAAGAAATAATGCGGGCTGCTTATTTCTTTGTAAAAGTATTAAATTATGAATTTCAAAACAAGAACAAAAGCAAAAAATACAAATGATGTTTTAAAGAATAAAGTTAATTTCCTTCTGTAAATGTACCCAAAGTATAATCAGAGCATGTGGAGTGATTTACTGTGGCAAACTACTGTTTATATTTATCCTGCACATAATTAATATAACGATGATAGCAATTACATAATTTTCACATGCTTAGCGTTTCTGCATATCAAAACTTAGGATAGAAAGTGTTTGCCAAAAGATGAAAAGATAATTGTTATACATTCCAAATATCATTTGAATGATCTTCTAGATTTTAATAGATTCCGAAATTATAAATTGATTAAGGTCTCAGGTTGCGATAGATTCTGAATATCAATTAAATAACGTAATAAAAAGAAGTAACTAACGTAGCTAGACTAACTGTCAATGGCAGACATTTTAATGTATCACTATGGGTGATGATGCAAAATGTTAAAGTCTTAAATCAAAAGATTTTTGAGATAGTACACGTTTTTTTTTCTTATTCTTGCCCTTCACTGTTGGGACAAAGGTTCAATGCAAATAATGTTTCATAAGATCAATGACATTCAGAACGAAATGAATGGAGAAAGTGTAGACAATTTGAAACACAACAAAACGAATACACTTTTAATACATTTAAAGTTCCATTTGACTATAGATTCGTACTGTAAGTTATCGTGTACAGACAGTGTTTACCGGTTTCTAACGTAATGCATTATTATTATCAATCAAAAACACGTGTAGTCATATCATAGACAGTACTGCTTTGCTCATCTTATGCCATACATATCGCGATTGTAATGTCTATATCGCTATTGTACCTTTAATATCGCTATAGTACTGTCTGTATCGTTATTGTACTGTATATATCGCTATTGTACTATCTCGCGATTTAAATATCTTTATCGCTATTGTACTATCTATATTGCTATTTTACTGTCTATATCGCTATTGTACTGTCTATATCGCGATTGTACTGTTTGTATCGCTATTTTACTATCTACATCGCTATAGTACTGTCTATATCGCTATTATAATGTCTGTATAGTTATTGTGCTTTTGAAGTAAATACAAAATCCTATCTCGATAATTAATCGTGTGATACATTTTCTTTATCTAGAATTTTAAATGTTTATAAATGCACATTTTTGTAGACCTTTGCAATGCTTGCTTTCATCCTTGTCCATTTTGAATAAATATAGTTTTGATCTTAAGCCCAAAAGCGCTCTAATTTGTTGTTTGTTACAGCATCTTTGACAAGGCTTGTTGTTTGTTACAGCATCTTGACAAGGCTTGTTAGATGTTACAGCATCTTGACAAGGCTTGTTGTTTGTTACAGCATCTTTGACAAGGCTTGTTGTTTGTTCAGCATCTTTGACAAGGCTTGTTGTTTGTTACAGCATCTTTGACAAGGCTTGTTGTTTGTTACAGCATCTTTGACAAGGCTTGTTGTTTGTTACAGCATCTTTGACAAGGCGTGTTGCTTGTTACAGCATCTTTGACAAGGCTTGTTGTTTGTTACAGCATCTTTGACAAGGCTTGTTGTTTGTTACAGCATCTTTGACAAGGCTTGTTGTTTGTTACAGCATCTTTGACAAGGCTTGTTAGAGTTGTATTCATTTGCGGTAAACCAGTCAAGATAGCAGTCGGATAGTCTGTATTGCCGTACAATTGTATGATCTCTTTCATATCGCCGTAAAGTATTGTCTTAGCACAAAAGCATAATCAATTCTGTGTCAGTGGTGAGAAGTCTTCTCTAATCACCATCTGTACATTTCAACTAGTTATAATGGAATTCATACAACAGCCTTTTGGCTATGTTCAAATCAACTAAAAATGTGTTGGGTTAATTTGATGTTCTTGTCTTGCTGATAGGCTAAAAGTAAGTCATCAATAATCGTTCTCCTGTGTTAAAAACTGATCCTATTGGCATTTCAGAATTCTGTTTTCATCTACACATATTTTAACTGTTGCCCTGTTTCTCAGGTTTTCCATGTCGTCAAATACACTATTATTATTTAATTTGAAAACCAATCTAAATCGAAATCTATGCAAGCCTTAAGCCAAAAAGGCTGTTCAAAAGAGATAAATGTGTGCTTCCTTAGGGTTTTCAACGATGTCGTTTAAAGTTTGTATAGTGATTGATGTATATGCCCTTGTTTTTAATGCAGGCATTAATGTTTGTGTAGTTGACCTTTGTACCCTTTTAAGCAGCACTACATTTCTTTTTTGAAGGGAGATAACTATTTTTCTTGGATCAGGTTCTTCTGACCTGAGCTTGATCACGTGGGTGTAATAGAATAACCCAATCTGCATCTAAACTGGAACCAACACCACTATCGTTAGAAATTTCAAGCAGATTGTTTTCAAACAGTCTTGTTCGTTCATTAGTTGTGCATCTACATTTGTTCCGGTATATACTGTCTCGTGGCCCAGTCCTGCATATTTTTTTGCATTTATATGCATTATATATTTGTGGTATTTCAATTTTCAGACGAGGAGGTAAACCTTTCATTTGGTTGTATAGCTGTTCCATTATACCGTTCAAAGCCATTCATGTATTCATATTGGTATACCTGATCCATTATACCGTTCAAAGCCATTAATGTATTCATACTTGTATACCTGATCCATTATACCGTTCAAAGCCATCCATGTATTCATATTGGTATACCTGATCCATTATACCGTTCAAAGCCATCCACGTATTCATACTGGTATACCTGATCCATTATACCGTTCAAAGCCATCCATGTATTCATACTGGTATACCTGATCCATTATACCGTTCAAAGTCATCCATGTATTCATAATGGTATACCTGATCCATTATACCGTTCAAAGCCATCCATGTATTCATACTGGTATACCTGATCCATTATACCGTTCAAAGCCATCCATGTATTCATATTGGCATACCTGACCCATCATACCGTTCAAAGTCATCCATGTATTCATAATGGTATACCTGATCCATTATACCGTTCAAAGTCATCCATGTATTCATATTGGTATACCTGATCCATTATACCGTTCAAAGCCATCCATGTATTCATACTGGTATACCTGATCCATTATACCGTTCAAAGCCATTCGTGTATTCATATTGGTATACCTGATCCATTATACCGTTCAAAGCCATCCATGTATTCATATTGGTATATCTGATCCATTATACCGTTCAAAGCCATCCACGTATTCATACTGGTATACCTGATCCATTATACCGTTCAAAGCCATTCATGTATTCATAGTGGTATACCTGATCCATTATACCGTTCAAAGTCATCCATGTATTCATAATGGTATACCTGATCCATTATACCGTTCAAAGCCATCCATGTATTCATACTGGTATACCTGATCCATTATACCGTTCAAGGCCATTCGTGTATTCATATTGGCATACCTGACCCATCATACCGTTCAAAGTTATCCATGTATTCATAATGGTATACCTGATCCATTATACCGTTCAAAGTCATCCATGTATTCATATTGGTATACCTGATCCATTATACCGTTCAAAGCCATCCATGTATTCATATTGGTATACCTGATCCATTATACCGTTCAAAGCCATCCACGTATTCATACTGGTATACCTGATCCATTATGCCGTTGAAAGCCATTCGTGTATTCATATTGGTATACCTGATCCATTATACCGTTCAAAGCCATCCACGTATTCATACTGGTATACCTGATCCATTATACCGTTCAAAGCCATTCGTGTATTCATATTGGTACACCTGATTCATTATACCGTTCAAAGCCATCCACGTATTCATACTGGTATACCTGATCCATTATACCGTTCAAAGCCATTCATGTATTCATAGTGGTATACCTGATCCATTATACCTTTCAAAGTCATCCATGTATTCATAATGGTATACCTGTTCGATTATACCGTTCAAAGCCATCCATGCATTCATACTGGTATACCTGATCCATTATACCGTTCAAAGCCATCCACGTATTCATATTGGCATACCTGACCCATCATACCGTTCAAAGTCATCCATGTATTCATAATGGTATACCTGATCCATTATACCGTTCAAAGTCATCCATGCATTCATATTGTTATGCCTGATCCATTATACCGTTCAAAGCCATCCATGTATTCATACTGGTATACCTGATCCATTATACCGTTCAAAGCCATTCGTGTATTCATATTGGTATACCTGATCCATTATACCGTTCAAAGCCATCCACGTATTCATACTGGTATACCTGATCCATTATATCGTTCAAAGCCATTCGTGTATTCATATTGGTATACGTGATCCATTATACCGTTCAAAGCCATCCACGTATTCATACTGGTATACCTGATCCATTATACCGTTCAAAGCCATTCGTGTATTCATATTGGTATACCTGATCCATTATACCGTTCAAAGCCATCCATGTATTCATACTGGTATACCTGATCCATTATACCGTTCAAAGCCATTCGTGTATTCATATTGGTATACCTGATTCATTATACCGTTCAAAGCCATCCACGTATTCATACTGGTATACCTGATCCATTATACCGTTCAAAGCTATCCATGTATTCATACTGGTATACCTGATCCATTATACCGTTCAAAGCCATTCGTGTATTCATATTGGTATACCTGATCCATTATACCGTTCAAAGCCATCCACGTATTCATACTGGTATACCTGATCCATTATACCGTTCAAAGCCATTCATGTATTCATACTTGTATACCTGATCCATTATACCGTTCAAAGCCATCCATGTATTCATATTGGTATACCTGACCCATTATACCGTTCAAAGCCATTCATGTATTCATGCTTGTATACCTGATCCATTACACCGTTCAAAGCCATCCATGTATTCATACTGGTATACCTGATCCATTATACCGTTCAAAGCCATCCATGTATTCATATTGGTATACCTGATCCATTATACCGTTCAAAGCCATTCGTGTATTCATATTGGTATACCTGATCCATTATACCGTTCAAAGCCATCCACGTATTCATATTGGTATACCTGATCCATTATACCGTTCAAAGCCATCCACGTATTCATACTGGTATACCTGATCCATTATACCGTTCAAAGCCATCCATGTATTCATACTGGTATACCTGATCCATTATACCGTTCAAAGCCATTCATGTATTCATACTTGTATAACTGATCCATTATACCGTTCAAAGTCATCCATGTATTCATACGTGTATACCTGATCCATTATACCGTTCAAAGGCATCCATGTATTCATACTGGTATACCTGATCCATTATACCGTTCAAGGGCATCCATGTATTCATACTTGTATACCTGATCCATTATACCGTTCAAAGCCATCCATGTATTCATATTGGTATACCTGATCCATTATACCGTTCAAAGCCATTCATGTATTCATACTTGTATACCTGATCCATTATACCGTTCAAAGTCATCCATGTATTCATAATGGTATACCTGATCCATTATACCGTTCAAAGCCATTCATGTATTCATATTGGTATACCTGATCCATTATACCGGTCAAAGCCATTCATGTATTCATATTGGTATACCTGATCCATTATACCGTTCAAAGCCATCCATGTATTCATATTGGTATACCTGATCCATTATACCGTTCAAAGCCATTCGTGTATTCATATTGGTATACCTGATCCATTATACCGTTCAAAGCCATCCACGTATTCATATTGGTATAACTGATCCATTATACCGTTCAAAGCCATCCACGTATTCATACTGGGATACCTGATCCATTATACCGTTCAAAGCCATCCATGTATTCATACTGGTATACCTGATCCATTATACCGTTCAAAGCCATTCATGTATTCATACTTGTATACCTGATCCATTATACCGTTCAAAGCCATCCATGTATTCATATTGGTATACCTGATCCATTATACCGTTCAAAGCCATTCATGTATTCATACTTGTATACCTGATCCATTATACCGTTCAAAGCCATCCATGTATTCATATTGGTATACCTGATCCATTATACCGTTCAAAGCCATTCATGTATTCATACTTGTATACCTGATCCATTATACCGTTCAAAGTCATCCATGTATTCATAATGGTATACCTGATCCATTATACCGTTCAAAGCCATTCATGTATTCATACTGGTATACCTGATCCATTATACCGTTCAAAGCAATCCATGCATTCATATTGGTATATTTGATCTGTTATACTGTTCAAAGTCATTCGCGTATTCATACTGGTATATTTGATCTGTTATACTGTTCAAAGTCATTCGCGTATTCCTATTGGCATACTTGATCCATTAAACCTTTCAACGCTATCCATGCATTTATATCGGTATATTTATTTCGTTATACCTTTCAACACTATCCTTGTATACACATTGGTATATTTGTGCCTTTAAACCTCTCAAAGTTATCCATGTATTTAAATTGTTATATTTGTTACACTATACTTTTCAAAGATATCGATGTATTCATGTTAAGTATTTTGTTCCATGTATGCATATTGGTATATTTGTACCATTAAACCTTTCAAGGCTATCCATGTAGCCAAATTGATGTATCTGTTCTATTATACATTTCAAAGCTATACACGCGTTTAAATTATTAAATATATTTCGTCAACTATATGTATTTGATCGCCCCAAAATGTCTAAATATTTCTGTTATTTTTTCAGCACGTAAAGGTTTAACCAGGTGATCGAATGTCTGCCCACGAATATAAAGTTATTTACGAAATTAATTGCATGTAATTTTATTTCTTTTCCTTCTTTCATTAATTTTATGCTTTAAATTATTCGCTAAAATGTTTGTAGTTTCAAATTTTATTATGTAATATTTGTATCACCTTATTTTGATCATTTTCTGTTCACATGAGAATAAATAAATATAAAAACCCGACAAATCATGAATAAACAGATGGGTATATGCGACGTATTTCGAAATTTAAATCGCATTCGGAATGAGCAGCCCCACTGTAACTGCCTTTTAACTGAATATGGTAGAGACCTAGGTCTTTAATTTGTTTTCTTGCACATAGATGACATGTATTTGATGAGTTAAAATATATTTCCTCATCCTCTATGGCAGATTTCAGTCAAAAATCTTCATGCAACAAGTTGTAAAATAAACGAATCAAATCAGTACATGCATCTAAACAACTGACCTGTAACATCTACGATTTTACTTGAACTACAAATACAAAATGATGGAATGTGTTTAGATGTTTGCATTGTTAAGGATACGTCTGCTTGTATATTCGGGATATATTGTCCAGTGCATAAGTGATGTGTAGTACTATTATATATCGTAACTGGAGTACAATGATACTTTCTAAATAAAAAATAAAGAACATCCTGAAGTTGTAATTGATATTTAAAGTTGTTTAGTTGGTACAGCACTCTCCGCTACTAAATTATTTTCGTCTCCTGGACACAATTTTGAAAATGTATTGAAATTTGTGCTCACATCTCCGTAACAAATGTTGTGAATGTTACAAATTTACCCTGTAAATGTTACCCATGACATGTTGTCCAGACTGTGCACTTCTGTATTAATACGCAGCCTTTGCATACGATAAATTTTTGCTACTCTTAGTACACCTGGTTACAAACTCTTAATAAATCGCATTATTTAAAATAAAATGTCTTTTAAATGCAGCAACTGATGTAGAGGGTACGAGACTTTCAACACCTATAACGCCGTGGCAGTGTTGGTGACGCCGATCCCACCGCCGTTACCACCGCCATTACCGTAAAAAAAGAAATAAATATTTCTTGCTATTCATAGGCGAGACAATTAAGTGCGATTTTACATGCGCTTTAGACCGCATGAGGTCCTAATATCAGACAGGTAAAATAAAATACACCAAACATTGCAATAATTGTGTAGTCTATGCAATAATAAAACGCACCTTCCCGACTGGAAGTTAATTACACATAATTTTCCTTGCGTGTATCCCTCAATGGACGTAAATAGCTGCTTTGCTGAAAAAAGGTAATATCACTTTAATCACTGCTTGCCAAATCTCTTCATTAGTTGTCGGCCTTGCACTACATATATTTCTTACATAATCTGAACAGATTATGATCAGAAGCCAATCCAGGTAGGACGTTAAACATTCAAAGTCAGTTAAAGTGCGCCAATTACAAATATCGGGGTCACAGACTTTTTTTGATGACCAATAGTATATTTTTGATGGGAATTTGACTTTTAAGTTAACCCCTAGGCAATAACGAGTTGAAAAAATAACAATAACATTCTGTTTGACTCATTTATTGGTCAACACGGACTCATTTTGAAGCCTACACAGTAAAAACCATTGTGTCACAAATTTGGGGTACTAAATTTATTTACATGGCAAGAAAATTTGTAGCGAAATAAATAAGTGAAATAAGTCTTCTATGATGCAGAATTGTCTGAATTTTGATAAAAACACTCTGTTTTTATGTCAGTATATTTGGAATTTAAAAAAAACAACAAATTATTTGTGTCCCATAAAATGCTGTGAATTACGTTACAATTTTATGATAGCCGTATTGCAAACATATTTGATTAATACAGTAATGGTACCAGAACAAATATGTACATTAATGCTTCGAAATATTTATAAATCATGATTTAAAGGTGTAGGAATAAATTTGTCCTAAAAACCAGTCTTTGATTTCAATTTTTAATTTTTTGCATTTAATTGTGAATTACGTTACGGTACCTACCTCATAATAAGTATATGGTATATGCGTCAAACACTGTGAGTTATAAACACACTTATGTTAACCATAATTGCCATATAAACATTGCTTTTAGCTGTTGTAACATTTCTCATATATTTGAAAATGCTTATGTCCGTGAATTACGTTGCGGTGAATTACGTTACGGTATATTCAGTAAACATGGTTTAAAACTATTTCCTAGGAACAAATTACCTGGAAACATTATTTTCTGACACCGCCTAACATACGGGCGTTTATTGAAAAACGGAAGTTGCCAAGCGGGAGACATTTAAAACATTTTCTGGTGTAAACATTACCATCACTCGTAAGTACACATTTATTTAACAAGAAGAACACTTAGTATATAACATCAATTGTCAGCGAAAATCATTATAAAACGACAAAATATATAATATACCGAAGAACTGTGAACATGGAATATTGATTCCATTTGTATTTACGTCACGTGAAGGCACACAGTTTAGTGTAACGTAATTCACTATTGTGTAACGTAATTCACCAACATCTAATGATTTGCATATTTCGTTAACTGCTTTCAGGAGATGACTAGAATGAGCAATGCTGAACGGCAAAAAAGATACAGAGAGAGGAAAAAGGAAAAAGAAGGCGAAGAATACCTAAAAAGGGAGGTACAAAGAGTGAAACGATATTATGTACCAACAACAGTACTTTCTGATCGATCATTGTCTAAAAGACGGAAGAAGATACGACAATGCATGCGAAAACATCGTCAAGGGAAAAAAAGCACACAGCACCGCCAGCAAGATCAGAACGAAACAGAAATGAGATCTAACGAAGAACCTGGACCATGTGACTCAACAACAGATAGGGAAGTACCAAGCACATCAACCCCTGGACAGCCTTTTTTTGTCAAAATGAATTTCAACGAAAAGAAGCGTAAAAGGAGAACAAATAAATCTCTATCAAGAGCAAACAAGAAGATAAAGACTTTAGACATGAAAGTTAAGACACTAAACACAAGAAATGCTACACTTAGAAAGAAAGTACAACGATTGAATAGAAAACTCAATAAATCTTCATCACGTGTAGATACAATTAGAACTCCACAACCAAGTACTGACACTGAAACAGGTGTTCCTAGTACTACCACACCGAAAAGTCGAGCTATTACGGAAGTAAATCAACTCAATATGACTCCAAGATCAAGAAAGAAAGTAAGACAAAAACTCCTTTTTCAAAATTGTTTAGTTGGAGACACTGAAGAGGCAGCACAGAGATTGAAAGGAAAAGCTAAAATAAGAACAACATTGGGAGTTATATGTGGTAAACTTATTCACCCATACAGAATGGGCAGGCAGATTAGCCGAAGTCTTGGAGTACATAGAAAACAGTTGCTTAAAGCAAGGGTAGGAAAGAGCATTAAAAAACAGCGACTTAATGCTGAACGACAATCAATGAGGACAAGAGTTAGGCTGTTTATGGAGAGGGATGATAACAGCACATGTCTGCCAGGGAAGAAAGATGCCAATAGAGGAGACGAACACCAACAGAAAAGAACATTGAATGATTATATTTATAACTTGCACAGAAAGTTTTTAGCGGAAAACAGCGACACAAAGATAAGCTTGACAACATTTAGAAGAATGAGACCTAAACATATTAGCGTTGTCAAATTTAGCAACAGAAAGACATGTTTATGTCAACGACACCAAAACATGGTTTTAAAGTTAAAGGCACTTAAAAGTTTGAGCATTCCGACCTCCGAAAATCCAGATGTTTACGTTGAGCAAAGGTCAGACGAAGAAATCGTCGAAGGAATAGAAAGTATCAGCGAAGAAAAGATCAAGTTTTCAGAATGGAAGAGGGTAGACGTTGAGAAAAACGGAAAGTTCTTTAAAAGAATGCAAATAGTATCAGTGGAGAAAAGTAAGACAGACTTTGTTGCACTTTTGAGATCAGAACTGACAGAATTTAGGAAACATATTCACAGAGTCAAAGAACAATACGGTCAGTCAAGACGTTTGAAAGACATACTGCCGACAACACATGCCATATGTCACATGGATTTCGCAGAAAATTATACTTGCGGGTTTGCGGAAGAAATCCAGTCAGCATATTTTGATAAGAATGCTGTCACGTTGCATCCAGTTGTAATTTATACCAAGGATAAAGAAGATGAGGTAAAGGTAAAGCATAAATCACTAGTAGTAGTATCTGATGAGTTGTCTCACACTTCATCGACAGTCTTTGCAATCATGAAGCATGTTGTAAAAGAAGTGAAAGCTGTATTACAGAATGTTGAAATGGTTCACTATATGACGGACTCGCCTACGTCACAGTATAGAAACAAGCAGATTTTTTCTATAGTAGCAAATCATGATACGATCTTTCCCGGTATTAAAGCTTCCTGGTTATACTTTGAAGCTGGACACGGGAAAGGCCCCTGTGACGGGGTCGGGGGTACTGCCAAACGACTAGCTGATATGGCCGTCAAAAGACACTCGGCAATAATTCAGTCAGCAGATGATTTTTTCCAATGGGGGAAAACACAGGAAAATAGCGCACTTAAGTACATATTTGTCCCAAAGTCTCAATGTACAGAAGCCCATGAAGAACTCTCGAATCTTGTCGGAAAGCAAGTGAAGGGTACTATACAGGTACATGCAGTTATTCCACTTGGAGAAGGCAGCATTGCTGTGAGGAATACGTCATGCTTTTGTGATAAGTGTTTCGTCGACGGTCAACCAGTACCAGCATGTGATGGATGGACAGTACATCAGATGAGCGAAACCAACATAGTCCAAAATTCAGAAGCTGAACAAACAACAGGACATGATGAAAGTGAACAGCAGGCTACAGAACTAATGGAATGCAATAAAATAAACACAGATGAACTTTATCAAGTCAACACATACGTAGCAGCGATTTATGAAAGCAGGTGGGACGTTGGACAAGTTTTAGAATACGACGAAGACGACCAGGAATATAATATTAATTTCATGGTGGCTGGAAAAAACTCTTTCAAATGGCCTGCCAAACCAGATCAGATTTGGATACCAAGTTCCGACGTATTGTGCTCATTGGATGAGCCGATAAAGCAAGGAAAGACCCGCAATATGTTTAAATTCTCAGGACGAGACCTTGAGAAGGTCAGAAATCTATTTGACAGACTTTGACTGTACATCATGAACATGCAACAGGATATATACTGAAGCGACCATGTGCAGTAAAACGTTAGTGAATTACGTTACAGCATCATTTGTGTTTTATACAAGCAATATAACAGTATTGAGTACACAATCATTTGTTCCAAAACATTTAATGGTGTAAAATGATCATAGCCCATTGTTTATCTTTGTTCAAACCGTTGTGAACAGCACAATTTCATTTGTGAAACTTGGGATTTTTGAATATTTCTTCGCGTTGGGAATTTAATGTAACATTTTAAAAGATTTTATGTTTTATGTGTTAATATAGTTGCAAAGATATTGCAAATCATTGTAACAAAAAATAATCATAACCCAAAAGTTCTTTTTTTCTACAATGGTTCCAGTTTAAACATAAATAACAAGGATATATATTTTATGGACTTTTGTGAACTACGTTACAAATAGTACTACTTCTGTAAAGTCTAATAAATATCTGTTTGGTAAAGTTTCAAGTCATATTAATTGTTAAGTATTATCTTAAATGGTTAACAAATGCACAGATTTAATTAAATGGTCTTTAGACTTTAAAATAAAAGGGTATCAACATTGAAAAATAGCCACTTTTTCTTAAAAGCGTCTATTTTCCTTTTTATTGTTTAAGTATAAATGAGTTGACCGATATGTTTTAGAGTTGGTTAGTGTATTGTTTCTTAAATGTTTTATTTGGTAAATCAATCATATATCTATCATATAAATGTGTTTTATACGCAATTGTGGTTCTTTTTACGATAAAATAGATTTGATATGATTACAGTAGTAAGAAGTAACGTAATTCACCATCCAAAATACCCCCACATGTATATTCATGTTTTTCTTGGTGTGAATTTGTTATTCAAGAGCTACCTTTTGTGTTTTCTAATTGTTCAAATATAGTTCTTTCAAAATAAATACATTTGTCTTGTTTTCAAAGCCGAAAATCTTCAGCCGTTTTTCGTGTGCAAATGGCGCACTTTAACTGACTTTGAATGTAAAGTCGTGATATTTGTTTATCATTTAACAGTCCTAAGGTCTGTAGTGTGAGAATGGTAATCAAAACCATCGATTGGCCGTTTACCGAGAGAATCATTTATTAATATTCCACGCTAGTTAAACTTATCGTTGGTTGTTATTCAGCGTGCTTTAGAATTATCGCTTGTTTATTTAAAGGAATATCGAAAAACATCTAGGTAAGTTCTTATTAATTTCATCATTAACATTTTTCTTCGACTGATACATTTTATCAGGAACACTTTCAAAATACAATCTTATGTATGTATGTGTGTGTGTGTGTGTCTGTGTGTGTGTGTGTGTGTGTGTGTAAGTATGTTCAATTTACTTCTCTTTCTTGCTTTGTTTCTTTTGAGGAAAAGTTAATACAGAACGAGTAGGAAAACTCTGGAGTTGAGAGTACGCATTTACCGAGAGTTTTCAAAATACAAGTCAAAAGCAAAGAACAATTGCACCCGTTACGTTACCGGTGTTGGAACCACTGGTACCTGAATGGTATAAGAGGACTGATTCATTTCAAAGTGTTCTAATGGTCAGACATTGATGAATCGCATTCTACTTACAAGGTGGGGGCCCCGAGTGGTCGAGTGGTCTAAAGCGCTCTCCGTTATGGATCATTGCCATCTCACCTCTGTCTGCGTGGATTCGGCCAATGTGGGTATGTGAGAAAGCTTGCCAGTAGCTTGTCGTGGGTCGGTGGTTCTTTCCGGGGTTTTCCCGGGTTCTTCCTCCACCAATAATACTGGCCGCCATGTATAGTCTACCGTGTGCTGAAAAATGGCGTTAAACCACACAACACCAACACTTACAAGGTGACCATAGTACACCGAATTCCAGAGGAAGTGTTTACAAGAATAAATCTTGGTTCTAGAGGAAACGTCTGTGCGACGTGTGGTGTGTGAGTTAGTGACTAAACAACTTTGGTACGGTACTTTAGTAAAGCCCCCTCTGTTCAGAAAATACATTTATAACTTTTAGCGAAAGAGGGTAAAAAAAAACTTGCTTCCATGTCACGATCTTTATCATTAGTGATACAAATATTTCTGGGATTTCGTTTATTAGCAGATTCCTTGTGGGCTCCTTACGATCTGTACTGTGAAGTACCATCAAAACATGAGGGTGGTACCTTCAAATGTACACGAGAGACTCATTCTGTTAAAAGCCTTGCGCTTTCATCTGGATACTTCTCGACCTCTACGGGAGAAAAAGATTCCTCAACTTTTAGTCACTGAAGATATTTACGACGAAATGTGTGTAGCTTGTGACCTACACACTCACTGACCACATGTACGTGACTCGAAACGTTTTAGATTGGAAACTTGGACAAAAGAAGCGGCAAAATATGCCCATGATTTGTGATCATAAATTCAAACGTTTAGTGAAAAAATTAAAGTTTAAACCTGTGTTAGTCACATTGCCAGAATAACCGGACACAGAAGAAAACCACTCCATTCAGGACAGGACCATCATTGACATGGACATCCCCGGAATGCAATTCCGGAAAGACCCCTGTGTGACTGTGCCAAGTGTAGAGCCTCTAAGAACATTGCAAACTGTCCCTAGGACACCACACCTTCGTCACCAAAAATGTTGTACAGTGACTTGTTTATATTCCACATTTGGCTTTTATGTAATTTTGTCTTTCGTGCTCAATTTTTAAATGTTTTGAAATAAACGTGTCCTGAAAAAGAATAAAAACTCTTGTTTTGTGTAATCGTTTCAAAAGTGACATTCCCTGCACTATGGACTGACAGAGCGGTTCAGGGAAAACCGAAATTGTCAAACGTTTGATCGAACATAAACAATATTTGATCGATCGTCCACCTCAAAGTATCCTGTTGTGTTACAAAAAGTGGCGATCAGCGTACAGTCTCCTGTAAGAAAGTCAAGGCGATTCCATCGTGTTTGTGGAAGGCATTCCTGGCGAAGACGACGGGATCGTGTCTGACCCAGTCAAACTCATCTGGTCATCTTCGACGATATGTTAGGAGAAGAAGAGGAAGAAAATGAACTGTAGTTTAGGCGCAAAGATCAGCATCGTAATGCCAGTGTCATTTACACCACCCACAGTTTGTTTCAGCAAAGTAAAGCCCATCGTACCACCAGTTTCAATACTCATTACGTGGTCTTGTTTAAAAGCCTTAGAAATAAATCGTACGTGCAAGTGTTATCCAAACAGTTAGGACCTCATTAGATGATTCGTGCATGCCTCGATGCCATTGAAACCTCACATGCCTATTTATTCGTGGGTTTGCGATTTCTTAACCATTTGTTTCACTACTGGTGCCACGATGGAGAACCTGTCGTATACACGTCCCCGTCGACGTAAAACAAATCTATAAGAAAAAACCTCGGACACTTTTAGTCTGTCTCACATTATCAACATGACGCCCCTTCAGTCTCATCTTCCTGTCAAACTGATTCGTACCTTGTATAGCATCAGTCGCGAAACAATTCCACAAATAAGTGCTCGTGTCTTAGAAGCCAGTCTCAGAGAAAGCTTACGATGTTTGATGGTTTACGGTCACAGCACGTTAGCTACTGCAAGGCATCATTCACAATCCACATCAAACCAAACGTTTGTTTTGAGAGAAACAAAGTAGCCTTGACGCAACTGGCAGATATCGACATCGACACTCAAACCAAAAAGCAAATCTTTTTGAAACCTGGAGATAGCAGTTCTCTAGGATGTGTCATCATCTGTCCACTCTTCAAATGGGATCCCAATGCACAAAAGTCATCCCCAATAAAAAGCCACTCCCCGACCCAAACAAACCCAGAGGTAAAATAGCAGTGGTGTTAAGACCAGGTCACAGCCCCAGAAAAAGAGAAGTCCACGGAAAAAAGAACATTCCTAAGAAAAGACTCCAGAAAACAGCTTTTACTCGCAAGAGAGGCACTTCGGCCAGGAAGCAACCTTACATACCCAAGACACGACCTGCAGCGACGGTGACCGCGTCTCCAGTAGCCTCAAGCGCTTTCACTTCTCCGTTGCTGGTGCTGCCATCCGAACCCAATTTCAAACGCGTTTTTCGTAATTTGATACAAAATAGAAACCGGTCTTTCCAGGAACTTTTCCTCAAGCGATGACACCCTTCTCCTCTTGAGCTGCAATGTCAGCTACTAACAAAGTAACCTCCCCCAAAATCAACGTCCAAGAGAGGTATGTCATGTTACAGAGTTTACTGGACTTATCCAAGCAAGAACTGTCCCGATTAAGTCAGTTGCGAACCCCTCCACAACGCATGATAGCTGCCATGAAAATGATACGACAGGCCGACAATCAGTGACGACACATTCCACTATAAAGAAGACCTGGGGCAAACGATGGGTATCAATGATTGTGTGCTTCTGAACGCCAAAAGATGTTACCTAAAAGAAGTGCACACCACCATCGTCGTTCTCTTGTCCAGAAAGGAAAAGGAAAAAGGAAAGGACAGTCTCATCGTTCGACCCTGCCTCCGAGAAACGCTTAGCCAAGCATCGACGTCAAACCCATAAAAAACCCCATCGTCCATAGAAAAAGAGGATGTGAAAGTCAAAACCATCGTCAAACAGACTGGTCACAATCCCCTCGACCTACTCCAAAAATACACCTCCAAAAATAAGATAAAAACTAACGTGTGCCAAGTCATCGACGTTTGTGTATTTTTGTATGTGCTCCAGAACGAACAAAGATGTCATCCCCCAAATGTCACCCCTCTTCTACCTCCAGAGGAAAGAAAAGGAAAGGACTTCCTCCTCTTTTAGCCAAACACTGGGACGTGCTGTCCATCCTATCCAAAGCCCTTATACCCATGCAAAAAACAAATCCTTCAAACAGTCTCCAATGACGTATTCGGTACCGTGTGCGAACATTGTCTGAATATCTTGAAAGGAATGATACCTTTGTCTCAACATCAGAATGAATGCTTAGCCAAACATCGACATGTTCGTTGCCAAATGGGCCAAAAGAAAATACCTATCCGACAAAAGAAAAAGATGTTGGAACAACGCCTATAATATGTGCACCTGTTGTTAGCACACACACTAAAATCCACATTGGCACTACGGATTACAGACTAGCGGGAGCGGTTGCGTCACAAGGGATAGGTGAAAGATAAAAAGGATAAGAAGATAAAAGAGGGCTCTGGAATCAAAAGATCTCAGACAAGACTTTTTGAATCTGATGGAAGGTTGAAAACTGACTTTAGTGCCTTACAATCGATGGATGGAATTTCATCGTTCGCAAGAACAACGGACCCGCATTTACTTCCCAATCCTCATTTGAGCGAGATGCCCTGCTTACAAGATAAATTGCAATCGTTGATGGATCGCAGAGATTTGTCCAAAATAGAAAATGCGCAACTGTACGATCAAGTGTTGCAGCGACTTCAACTCTTTCAACATAAATCTTTAGATGAAACAGCTCAACTGACTCTGAACGATTTTAAGACACTGATGTAAAGTCCACCACCACAAACACCAGTGAGCAAGGCAGAGAAAGGAGCAGAGTTTCAAACTTCACCAGAAAAAGTACGCAAGTTAACACCACCAACATCCAAAATTGGTTGGATTAAAAAGATGATGGAAACCCCTTCTTCCTCAGAAGAGAAAAGGAAGATGAATCCAGAAGTTAAAGAAGAACTGATTACACCTGTTCAGACATCCTCCTCACACCTATTGCTCGTCGGACAAGCAAAGCATTACAGTCCAAGAAAATACCACATGAAGAAAAGAGTAGCATCCGTGAAGAGTGGGTGACTTATTAAAAAGTCCACATGGAAGTGTTTAAGCCATCATTTACTACGATCCATCCCATCCTGCGGATTACGGAGGAGTTCAGAAAATGTATCATTCTGCCAAATTCCGACTCAGAAAAGTCAGTTCACCTCATTTGCAACAATGGTTACAAAAACAAGCCATGTACACCTTAAGCAGATCCATTCTATGAAAGTTCCCATAAATTGCAACCGAGAGGGGGGCATTGATCATAAATGGGAAGCCGATTTAGCCGATGTCTCTCATTTGTCCACCTAAAATCGTGGCTACACATATTTGTTTTATGTCATCGACGTCCTTTTCAAATTTTTTTTGGTCGTCTCATTGATTTCCAAATCGAGCACTGAGTTAGTGCGAGCCTTAAGCATGGTGGTGAAACAAAGTTGTCATCACCCTCTCTGATGACAAACCGACAAAGGCACCGAATTTCTAAACCAAGAATTCCAGAAGGAATGAAAGTAACGAGACATTCATTTTTTCACCATTAAGAATCCCGAAACCAAAGGCAGCATCGTGAAACATTTACAGCGCACCCTGAAAGAACGAAATATTTTACGCATTAACAAACACGCTCTCAAGTACATCGACATCTTACCGCACCTGGTCAAAGAGTACAACCAAACCTACCATCGGAGCATTGGATGTGCCCCCTAAGAAATGACTCCCGACAACGAAATGACTTTCTCTGAGCGCCTATTTGGTACGGCCCCGACTGTGGATGTCCCCAAAAAAGGTAGAGTGTTGACGACGGGTGAGCGCATTGGCAAAACCAAACGCACTTTCAACAAAGGTAACTTATCCAACTGAACCACCGAAGTTTTTCGTGTCACTGCACGAGTGCGTGGTCGTCATTCTGCCGTCTATAAATTGGAAGACATGAACGGGGAAGTGTTAAAAGGAATGTTTTACTTGACCGAATTGCAATGCGTGACCACAAATGAAGACGAAGTGCACGACATCTAAAGCATTCTCGATCGAAGAACCTGTAAAGTGGGAAAACATCGTGTCAAACAAGTCAATGTGCATTTGATAGGATATCCACTGAGTTTTGACTCTTGGATCGACGTTTCGAATGCTTTTGAATATAAAAAAAATAATCCATCATGCCCTTCAACACAGCCTCAACCACCATAGTGACCACTGTTTCACCCAGTTCTTCTCTACAAGATCTACAAAAACAACCCTCCCAACAGTCACAATAACAATAACAATCATCTTTTAGACACTCCTCTGACCTCCATTAACCACTCGGACAGCAGAACTCTGGAAATAAGAATAACCAATTTTACTTAACTTTACCCAGTGACAGTCCTATGGATGTGTTTCCCCACAATACTTTGAGCTGTTTCAGGACCTAATTGCCTCAGGCCATCCAATTGGACCACGAAGCCAATTGGGAAGTGGCTTTGGTCAAAATGATTCACCTTACACAATTTAAAAACATCACTGATAATCAAAACACTTTTGACCTCGAAGTTCCGAACGACCAAGAGCAAAAATACTTGAATGAAAACGAAACTATCCCTCTATGCCAGTGTCCCCCGATACCCTACGGTACATCTTTATTTTGAAAATTCCTGCAGACTTTTATTTTAGTGATCAACATCTGGTGTACACGATTGATGCCAAATTCAATGCGCTGTTTCGCAAAGCCTTGGACAAAACCAAACTAAGTGTCACCATGGAGTACCATAAAATGACACGATGCCTACTGATAAAATTTTCGGATGCCAAAACATTGTCCAATACTATCTGTACTTAATTGTTTGACATTTTGGGTGGAAACCACAAGATGATCAAGGGTTCACTCATGCCACTAATCAGGTAAAACTTGAATTTTGCTAACTTTTCCTTTAATTTGTAGAACTGATCCAATAAATAAATTTGATCTTTGTGTACTCTGATGTGGTGGAGTACAACTTGTTGGGTACACATCCGTACCATAACTGCGAGTCATTCCATTCAATGTGGATTTTGCTACGACCAGTGGCGAAGAAGGTGGAAAAACCTATCACGTTCACCGCGAATTGGTACATTGTCACACTGCTATAAGTGGAGATCTGGGACAAAAAATTTCATTCTGCAAAGGGAAAGTTATGGTGAAACGCCATTTTCGAAAACGATTCTCTAACGACTTGTAAGTCATGCATCATGTGTACTGAGGAGGCGCTCGACCACGAGGACAAGGTTTAGGAGATATGCTGAAATCAACATTTCGCTTGGTGGCCCCAGGTTTGAAACAGATGGTGACACGAGGATTGCACGCCTTGAAAGATGCCGCTTTGACGCAAAGCAACGAATTTCTCCAAAATGTCATCATCGATAAACAAAACCCCAAAGACGCTTTCATGAAAGCAGGCAAAAATTTCTTGCTTCAAATTGACAATGACATTTTGGGCCGACGAGAAACTTCTATAAATACCCTGGACATTACCCAGACAGGTATTCCAACTTCCCTGACGACACACCTAGAACAAGTCAGAAAGAGGCGACGAAGACACTCTTCCAGAGGCCTTCACACACCCAGAGCTAGAAACACCAAGAAAAGAAGAACTGTCCAAGAATTAAACGCTTCTGATATTAAATAACAGAGAGCAAAAAATGATGCACCGAGAGTCTAGCGAATGTTCCAAGTTGGAACTGTACCTGTTTGCCATGCCACCCAGGATGATGACAATGAAAGTATCTAAATGAATAGACTTTCATCCCATCTCCTCTTTGACAACATCAGCCCCCATCGAATTTGAAATCAAAGGACAGCCCGAAGATTACATCGATCTGAATAGCAGTTACTTGTACCTGAAAGTCAAAGTTCTCATAAAGGACGACAGTGCTCCAGCCGGCAATGCCATAGTACCTTCCGTCAACAATTTCATGCATTCTTTGGTCAGCGAAGTGGATTTGTACTTGAATGACAAACTAGTAAGCAGCAGATGGATACTTACCCTTAACGAGTGTATCTCAAAAATCTCTTGAGGTACAGAAAAGATGCTAAGAACACACATCTGGGTGCTTGCGTGATAAGGAAACCTGATACAACAGGAGAGAACAAGTTTAACGAGACACAGTCGTGACAGCAGATGACGATCCTCAGAATGTGGACTTTACTGACGGTTGAAAGAAAATGCGAAGGCATAGTTTAGATCTGATCGATGGTTTGCATTTGGACATGTGGTTGCAGGAAAAGTATTTGCTGAACGGGGTGGATATCCGCATAAGACTGAATTATAGCAGTACCGTTTTCCATTTGATGTTCAATGCCAACGAGTGCAAAACCATCACCCATCAACGTGCCACGTGTGAAAGTGTTACCTAAAGTGGGAAACGACATTAGCCACAATTTGAGCAGAACGACCGCCAAGTATACGATTCGACGAGTGGAAGTGGAAACTTTCACCATTGCCGCTGAACTCCAATTCAAGATCGGAGATCATCCGTTCTAAGGACAGTTACCCAAGCATTTAATCATTTGTATCGTCAGCAACGAAGCCCTCTACACAGCCGTCACTGCCAATCATTTCCAGTTAAAGCACTACAGAGTATCCAAGACTGAAGGCAGTTGCGAAGGCAAGACCTTGTGCACCAGACAATTCGAACCTAATATTGTCGAGAAGAATTACCTAAGATAGTAATTGTCCCTGTACGAAGCCACACGACATCTAGAGGCCAACATCAGCCATGGCATTTCGTACGACGATCATTCAGGAGGCTACGGTTTGTAGGTCTTTCATTTCACTCCAGTCCAAAGCAGCGACGATGAACATTTCCACCCTATAAAATCTGGTCAACTGCGTGTGGAACTTCAGTTTGCAGAATCTCTAACCGAGACGGTGCACGCCATCTAGTGTGACGAATTCAACAACACTCTAGAATTCAACAGTTTGAGAGAAGTCATTCTAGACTATTAGAATCTATGGAAGACTCTTATCCCTCTTTGAATGGAGAGAATGTTTGTAAATGGAATGGGAGGATATAGTGGAAGCAGAACCCACATAAAAAGACGAAGAGGTGATGGTCATGTCCGATTGTCCAGAACAAGAACAACATTTAGTCTCCTGTTTTGCCACACATCTGGCAGAAACCATTACAGTGTTGACCAAGAAAGATTGCTAGGCATGTCAAAACGATCATCACAGTCACATTCTGGGTATCTGGAGGACGCTTGGGGTCTTATCTCGGAAGAAGCAGTGTTGCATCAGTGGCATAAATACTTGCGTGATCATTCGTCCCCTCCATTGATGGCTCTAGATGTCCATTGCATTGAGTCTCTCTTGGCCCAGAGTACAGAGAAGAAGCGAAGAGACGATTACTTGACAGGGATTTTCAAGCAATTGGATTGAATTGATGACTTATCATTACCTGTGAATCGAGAAGAAAAAATGGATCCTGGGAACTTTTTCGCCTTTTGAGTAGAGTTCGTACACCTCTTCTTGTAATCATGTTGTGTATGCTAAAGATTAACTTCCTCATCGCAAACCTAAAGACCATCAAGATTATGTCATCAACACAGACGACTGTCATCTCCCTGGAACACAATGGGTTGCCGTCTACTTTCCCAAAGATGGTTGCGGAGTATTTTGATTCGTATGAATGACTGCCTTTATTGACGATATCATTGAATTATGAGAGGAAATGCCCAGAGAAAACGATTCAATAATGTGAAATTCCAAGGCACAGATTCCATGGTGTGTGGACAATATTGTGTGTATTTTCTTCAATGCAGTCTTGGATATCTCTTAGAACATTTAGTGATTTATTGTGATCGTGACTGTTCTAGAAAAGATGAACAAGTAGATCGATGGTTTTGTGACTGTTATGGGTATCTCTTGTCTTTAGCTAGGAACCGTAGTGTACGTCAATGACCAAATGGCCTCTATCAGTGGAAGTCTAACTTGACTTCACAACGTTGTCAACCTTGTCAAAAATGTGTTATTTGATATGGTATGAATTGTTATGTTATGTGTTAGTTACTTGTTAGTTGAATAAAAATGTTATTAAAAATGGTTTGTTGCTCAGGTTTTAAAATTCATATTTTTATCACTTTATATCCTCTTTGACATGATATGAGCTATAGCGTTCCTACCAAAATAAATCGTAGGGATGTGTTCTATCGCGTCTGCGCTTGAGCCATATAAAGCGGGGATGTGTCCAGTCTGACCATTTAAACCTGATTTGATAGTCATACAAGAAACACTTATCCAGCAAAAAAATAAAAATGTACCAAACATCGCGGGTTATTCAGCCAGCAACTTCACGCTGAGAGATAATGATCTAAGAAGGGGTGGTCTAGCCATCGGTATCAGTTATTCATTCCCAAAAACCATGTAGACATAAACGACCCCAATAACCCCACACCCCTCGAATATCAATCGATACTCCTCCATAGCGGGCAGTTTTTATTTGAAATCTTTAACATTTATGATCCTGGCAGGCCTCATGCCGTCTCTCCTCTCAGTTATGCCCAACTCATCAGAACAACAAATGAATATATGATATGCGGTGACTTCCACTCACATAGCAGAAGATAGGGAGGAAAGCATCAAAACAAGAGAGGCAAACTAATCGAAGAATGGACCACCAACAATAATCTGGTCGTACTTAATGACGGTACTAAAACCAGAATTTTACCAGAGGATGGATGACTACCTGCAATTGACCTAAACAATTGCACACCCAGATTAACATATATATCTAACTGGGAAGTAGATAGAGATGCCACGTTGGGCAGCGACCATTTCCCCATTATTATTACCATTAATTTTATCAATCTTGTTGCCAGTTCCTCCAAAGTCTCCAAATGGAGACAAAGCCAACTGGCACACGTTCAATTCTTTGCTCAGCGGAGTGACTATAGCCACCCCACGGGACGACGACATCAACAAATATACCAAAACATTCATCGAAACGATCAATGCAGCCGCCACTCAAAGTATCCTCACTACCGGAACCAAAAACACCGTTAAGCCTAAACAACAAATCCCGTGGTGGAACGACGACTGCAAAAATATAATCAAGGAAAAAAAGAAAACCCTCAATAAATTTCGCCATACAGGTCTCCCAACCGATTATACAATTTATAAAATGAAAGTAAAACAAGCAAAGAATATCATTAAAAGAGCAAAGGAAAAATCTTGGCAAAAATCTTGTTCCACCCTTGAAATTAACCAATGCAACTCAAAACAAGTTTGGAATAAACTAAAAGCAATGCGAGGCGCAAATGGTAACAATATTCCAAAGATCAAGGGTGCACCAACCGATAATGATAAAGCAGAACAATTAGCAATACACGTTGCTGGAATGAGCAAAAATGACAATCATACAGCTAAATTCCAAGTACATAGAAAAACCATAGCGTATAAATATCCATACCTATTTACTGACTTAGATCAAAGGATTTTTCCATTACATGAACTATTCAGCTGGACGAACGGAAAACAGCACTTAGACTGAAGAAATCCACCTCCCCAGGGGAAGATAACCTTGGATACGAAATATATAACAAAATACCACTCAATATGGAAGAAATCATACTAGATTTGGTTAATCAATCATGGCAGAAAGGACAAAGTCCCCACAAATGGAAACAGGATATAGTCATCCTGATCATTAAAGCTGGCAAAGACCCCACATAAATATTCACATACAGACCGATCTCTCTTACCGATACCATATGCAAGGTGATGGAAGCGATGATAAACAACAGACTCAAACATCACCTTGAAAGTAACAATCTTCTCTCACAAATTCAAAAAGTGGCTTTTACAATAAAAGATCCACCCTAGATCAACTAATAAGGCTCGAGCCTCGTATCAAACTAGCTTTCAATGCTAAAAGAAAATGCGATGGACATTTCAATGTCATTTTCTTTGACCTTGAGAAAGCCTTCGATTTGGTTTGGCCAGATGGACTCATTGCCAAATTGAATCATTGTAGATTCCATGGCCACATGTATAAATGGATTCAAACCTTTTTAAAAGACAGACACTGAGTACGACCCTATTCAACATCATGATAAACAATCTAGAACGCTCTGGTGATCTCAACAAAATAGACATATCTTAATTTGCTGACGACAGCGGCTTACGGAAAGCGGGCAACTAACGCAGCCAACGACTATTAACAAAACTGCAAGTCAGCCTAACATCGGCAAATGGGCCGACAAATGGGGGTTTAAACCATCAAAAGGTAAAACAGCGGGAATACTATTATCCCCCCCCCCCCCATAAAAGATACAATATAGAACCACCAACTATATATATGCAAGGCGAACCAATCAAATTTGAAAGAGTGGCAAAATTCTTAGGCATGTATTACGATCGAAATCTCACAAATGAACAATCACATCATCAAATTAATACGGAAATGTAGCGAAGAACTTAATCTTCTGAAAAAAACATCAAAGACTTACAATGGGGTGCAGACCAAGATGCATTGGTAACACTCTACATGGCCTTAATTAGATCCAAAATGGATTATGGATGCCAGATCTATGCATCTGCTAGACCATCAATACTCAAACGCATTGACATAATCCAAGCAAAAGCTTTACGTATATGCACAGGCACTCTCCGAAATACCTCTATAGAAGAACTACAAATCCTAACAGGCGAAAAATCTCTAACATTAAGGAGAGAAGAATTGATATTAAGATATGCAGCCAGAATTTCAATACAAAATCCGAAACACTCAACAAGAAACATCATGAACAAATGCAACATCCCATTTAGCCGGAGACTCGTCCCTTTCCCGCCATCTGGGAAAATGATCCACACATTATGTAAAGAACTACAACTCGACTGCCTTCGTGCAGAATCAATACGATATCCAGACCCTACCCAATGGTCAAGGAAAAAAAAAACAACTATCAACATCCTAGCAACAACATTCGGATCCAAAGAAGAACATCCTTTGGAAATAAAATCAAAGATCCTCACTATATTAGACAACTCTTACAAAGACTTTATCAAAATATATACAGACGGGTCCAAAACAAATAACCCAGACAGAACTGCTGCAGCACTCACTATACCGGAACTGAACAACGAAATAAGAAGTCGACTCCAGGACTAATGCTCAATACACACAGCAGAATTCTGGGCTATATTCGAAGCAGTAAAGATAGCATATCAACAGAAAATTCAGAAAATACTAATAGTAAGCGATTCACTTAAAACACTAGAAACAGGCAACTCAAAGGGGCCTGAAAACCGCCTTAAAGAAACCTATTTGCTAATTACCAACATGAATTCATGTGGGTTCCATCACATATAAACATCCCAGGCAACGAGAAGGCCGATCAAGCAGCAAAGAACGCACCAAGCGAACTTGAACCAACCCACATAGATTACAGCGTCCCAGAATTATGCAGCATGATAACCACAACAATTGTCTCTAAATGAAAAACACGATGGGATACATGTCTCAAAAGACGTACGCTGTACTCGATACAAAAAACAGTGAGTCGCAGTACCAAAGCACCGAAAACAAATATCAAGCATCATCAACGGATCATTAACCGAATCAATACAGGAAAAACCTTACTTGCAAGCAGTATGGGGAAATATGTCCTGGCTAATCGTGGATTTGGAGCAAAGTGTCCCAATTGCGTTGATGATGAAGATCTTCGGTATGTTTTCAATATATGTCCGAAATATGACGAACAAAGGAAACAATTGGCCAATGCACTAAGGACAATTAATTCGTCATATACATACCCCGAACTTCTTTACCAAAATAACCCAAACCCCAATTGATGATTTGTTGATTTTCCTTAAGGAAATTGGCACAATCAATAAATTATAAGCCAACCAAGTCCGTAGTCAGACTGACCGGACACCTAGTAATATATTCTAAGGCATAATTTTAGAAATAGGACAAATTAATAAACATCCATACATCATTAGATTGTACATTAACGGACATCATTCTTAGTGCGGCTGGGTGGGAAAGTGGAGGGCGGGAGTAACATACGGTTTACAGCCCAAATAAGGGCGAGTACCGCCAGTGGGCGGGCTGATACTACACTTGCACCTATCATCCACTTCGGCGCCATGAGCTGCCCAGATGTATAGTCTATTAAGCAATGTAACAAGTAATCTGTAATTACGTAGCAATCATACATACTAACATCTATCTTCTATCATTACTTAGAGCATGATGAATCGAGATACTAATTATGACTGGCCAACAAAATTAAAAATTATAAGGTGGATAAAATCTCAGTCATCAGGGTCCTCTTCACAATGCGGCAACAAATTGACCATAAACTAACTAGAAAATTAGAGAAACAACCCAAAATTAGATCTATAAGGTGGCAAAAACTCCAAATCCATTAGGATCAGCCACACAAGGTAGCACCAAATTATATAATTAGGCGGAAACATTTATTTTTAGAATAGAAAGACCAAATATCATTCGATTAAATAATTTTCTCCCTAAAATAGATTAGGAGATTCATCTTGCTATATATATCTATATCTTTTCTACAAACAGCACAAATGATTTTCCAAAAATTATAAATACGTCAAACGACGTCATTTACTATTCGGAAATTGGGTAGAAAAATCTATACAGGATGTAGGGTGCATCCCTTACACTGAGCCCGATCCTGTTTTGCCGCCTCCAGACATGTACCATCTAGGTGAGTGCGCGTGGACCATTCCCACTCACCACTAGTCTCAAAACCGGACCAATCAAATAGGACTTCTTAAGTGAATTAATGCGTTTGGGGAAGTGGCACCATTCCTTCCCCCTGGAAAACAATCAATCATTCCCAAATGGGAAATAAACCGGTCGTACATGCACGAAAGGGCGATAAACGATCTTAATTCTATCAGTCAGTCAGTCAGTCAGTCTGACCATCCATTGGTGACTTGTCAGCCTATGAAGATATGTTATCAAAGCTGAACGAAGCTCACGTGAATTTACATCGTGTCAGGCAAAATCTGATACCCAAGCCTGATGAGATTGAAAATATCAGGATGCTGAAAGTGGCCCAAGACCAGACCGAAGAGGTCTTTAAAGACGAAATCAATAAAGGAGCAAGAAGAATGGACCGACAAGTACAGACTTCAGAAACAGTAGCGAGAACAGCAACAGCAGCAGCAATAGCAAAAGCAAGATAAATGTTTTATGGACTGCCGTGTGGACACGAAAGAGTTCTCCTCCTTCCGATGAAGCAGACACCGCCCTGTGGTAACGTCTGCAGCAAGACGGGGACGCTATCTAAGACGATAAGAGTCTGCCATAACCCCCAGTAAAACAGCCTTTTGCAAGGCTACCCAAACAATGTAGAAACGATATACTACTCATTTGCCCAAATTTATCTGCCTTAGTAGGTCACAAAATAGAAAAGTGCCTCTGGCGTATAAAATAGTGTGTGCATGAATGTGTATATGTATGCGTAAAAAATAGAAGTGTGCCTATAAACACTTCGTTTCCCTGACTTGTAAGATGTGTGTTTTTATATGCATGAGTAATAATGAAGTGTGTTTGTAGGAAAAAGTGAACGTGAGTGTTTCTTTCAGGTCCGCGCGTTAGATGGTATTGCTCGTGGAGTAGGTATTATTCCCATACACAAAGACACCCAGGACATAATAGGAGAATATCAAAGCTCCAACAGCAGTGAAGAAATAACGGAATCCTCGGTCAAATTAAAACGGATCGAGTATCCAATACAAAGAGAAAAACCTATGTCCACTATTAATTAACCTACTATGGGAAAACCCAAATCTCCGACATATGCAGATGTAGTCAAAGGGATGAAAGGAAACCTAGCCCACAACCTGAGGCGGAACCAAAAAGAACTCTCCACACAGATAACGTAAACAAAGGTATATGCAAACAGAAGGAAACAAAGAAGAGGAAAGGAAATGTATACTGTAGTCAAACACCAGGCCGGTCCAACCCTAAACGCTAACAGAGGCGGAATTCCTAGGAATAAGCACTGAAGAGTGATTAATGCTATTCTCCCCACAAAAGAAAGCAGCCTTGAGGAAAACTGACGCAATGGAATATCAAGGGAAGGGAAAACTTCCTATCAGAGGGAAAACACAATAAAAGGTTCCTCTAGAACAAACAGTAAGGAAACAGCACAAGAAGAAAAATCGGATACAAAAAGACCAAAAAACAATGAAGAAACAGGGAAATCAACCACTATATTGAAAAAGACAAACCAAATAAGCAATCTAGGAGTACAACCAAAGACAAGTCAATGTTACAGTTTCACCCCAAATAACTTGTTTCACGAAGAGCAGGATAAGGGACATTAACATTATGCCAACTTTAACCAAAATCCAAGATGAAATAAAGATAATAAGACCAAATACAGACTACATTATCATCTGGTGTAGCACAAGCAACCAAGTTGCTAAATACGCAGAAATAGAGAAAATCGGTCCCATAAAGGTCACGGTGAGACGACAACAAAGAGCTGACAAAGTACAACCTCCAAAAGAAGAAAGCCCAAATATGAATGACCATAAGGACCGAACACTAAAGGGTAGAGAACAAACATAACCACAGTTGTATTTCAAAAAGTTACTTAAATTAAAAGGTCCATCCTTAAAGCTGGATAACCAACAACTCCTTGAAGACCTAAAGTACTACGAAACAAAGGTAGCTTCAACTTATAGATTAAAAACCAAAAATGGATCAAATTCCTATGTATCAATACTGGAATTTGAATCAACTCCACCCCTATTGACAAAATTAGGACCCTATGGTAACTCAAAACCTTTAGAAGAATACCGAAATAAACCACGTTTCTGTGATAACTGTAAAGGATGGGGACATTTCTCCAAGAAATGCCGTTTTAGATCTAGATGTGGAACATGCGGTGGAAAGCACCAAAGAAGATGCAATTACAATGGACAAAAATGCGCTAACTGTGTAGGCCCATATCATTCAAAGTCATGGGGAATGCCCAATAGCCAAACAAGAATAGGGATATGACAGAAATCATGACTGAAAAATACTTATCTTTCCCCAAAGCACTAGTCTTGGAAAACAGCCCAGCAAGCGGCACAAGAAAAGAAACAAGTTAGTCAAAACCATGATAAACATATCAATAGCAATAACGATTTTAATAGTACTTCAACAAGAAGAAGAAAAAAAAAAACAAAGGAATGATGACTCCAAAATTAATAATAACCACAATATTGACAGAAACGGAAAAGTAGAATGAATGGGACCAAGTACGAACACAGATCCATAACAAAAACCACAAATGAAGCAAGAAAACGTCACTCAGAATACCATTAGTGACCAGGGCTATCCAGAGACCTTTTTCTCATTTATAAATTTCTTTAGCTATACCAGCTTCCTATTGGATGGAATAATTGAAATAGGCAAAGAAGAAGGTATACCAATTCAGCAGACTTGTACAATATTAAGTCGTCTGCTGGACAGGTTTTTTGTAGCTACCTGCCAAACACATTAAACTTATTGGTTATATATATTTAAAAAAAAAAAACAAAGAACAAAAATGGTCACTCTCGGAAACTTTATTATAAGGTATTAAAACTGAAGGTGACTCATCAAAAATGCCCTTGAATTAATAAACTCCAACAAAAAAAAAATGTAATATGTTTACAAGAAACCCATATCACCGCGGATGTGAAGTTCACCCCTAAAATCCCTGGATATTCTACATCATTCTTCAAAAACCGTAGTAATGGCAAAAAATGGAAAAGGACTTGCCATATTCGCTAATGAATAACAGAAGGCATTAATCATGTAGAAAACCAACAAGAGAAAACCTTGGAATTTCCAATGACCAAATGAGTAACACGGAATTAAATATATATAATGTATACTACCCAGGGGGTACTAGACAAACAAATATATCAACTTATAATTCCATGATAAAAGAACAAAATACATACATGATTATATGTGGAGATATGAACGCACGCAATGACTTATGGGGAAGAGAGGTCAGGGACTACAGAGAAAAAATAATTCAGAAATGGGCCAACATAAATAATTTATTAGTCATACTAAATAATAGGGAAAAACCAGACTTAACCCGGACAATGGACCACTATGCGCCATTGATTTAACAATTTGTACACCTAAAATAGCAGAATTAACCGAATGAAAAGTAAACCAAACAAGTATCATGGGGAACGACCACTTCCTGTTATTATCTCTATCAATAAAACAAACATAATTAACCAAAATAATTATAAAAATGTACCGAAATGAAGATTCGATAAAGCAGATTGGACCACCTTCCGTTCCATTTGTGAAACCATAAAAGAATATAATCTTATTAATAAGAATATTGAAATATTTAGCCAAATCGACACACTTATTGAAATAGCAACCTTAACCAAACCGACACACTTATTGAAATAGCAACCTTAACCATCCTTAAAACTGGAGGTAAGAACAATAAACAACCAATACCTTGGTGGAATGAAGAATGTAAGCAAGCCGTTAAGGATACGAAAAAGCCCTCAATAAATTTAGACGTTCAATTCTTGCTTCGGATTTCAGAATATACAAAGATAAGGAACAAATAACAAAAGCTACCATACTAAACGCTAAAACGAAATCATGGAATGAATTTTGTTCGTCCTTAATAACAAAGGCAATACAAAACAGGTTAGGGACAAAATTAAGGCAATCAGAGGAAAACCCATAACTAAGATACCAAAAATAATAGGAGCTGCTATCAACAAAGACAAAGCTACGTTACTGGCAACACATTTTGCAGGATGAGTAGCAACAAAAACCACTAGGAAAAATTTCAAAAACATAGGACTTATATTGAAACAAGATATCTGAACCTGGCTATCGACCAAGGACGGGATGTAAACCAACTTAATATAAAATTTAGCATATACGAATGGCGTAAGGCTATACACTTAAAAAATTAACCTCCCCAGGAGAAGACACTCTAGGATATGAGATATACCTCTGAAACTGTGCACTGAAGTTCTAAGCAGTACCTCACTAGAAGAACTATAATTCATTACAGGGGAGCTCCCACTATACTTACGTAGAGAGGAATCTATATTAAGATACAGAACGAGAATCTCTACCCAAGAAAAATCTCATCCAACAATGAAAATTATCGAGAAATGCAATGTACTATTCAGTCGGCGACACGTACGACTGCACCCAGGAGTGAAGAAAATACGTGTGTTAACAAAGGAACTGAAGCTACCTGAACTCCAAGCAGAATAAATTAAGTATAATGACCCAACCCCATGGGCATGTAAGGCAAGAACAACTAATTTTGAGGCCTTAATCCTTGGAGAAAAAAGAGCTCGAAGCACTGAAAATGAAAACAGAAATACTCAATACAGTAGAAAATAATATAAAGATCACACTAAAGTCTATACTGATGGGTCATAATCAAATGAAATCAACAGGACTGCAGGAGGAGTCTACATGCAAGGAACAAACGTTGTATTAGAAAAAAAGATTACCAAATCACTGCTCAATATACACTGTGGAATTCTGGGCAGCTATTGAAGCCCTCAGGTGGATAACCGACAACAAAATCCTAAAAGCAGTCATAATGAGCGACTCCTTAAGCGTGTTAAGAACCTTAGATTCAGGTAAATCCAAAAGTAGATCAAACTTTCTAAACGACAATCTACTACTTTAAAAAACTTAATAAAAACAAACAAGTAGTGGAATTCATGTGGATTCCATCCCACATAGACTTACCAGGAAACGAAAGAGCTGACACAGAAGCAAAAACAAAATTACAAGAACAAGAAATCATAGAAATCAGCCATGGTATACAGCAAATATACAACCAAATAAGGATAAAATTTGACGAAAAATGGCAAACTGAGTGGAACAAAACCTCAAAAGGAAGGACGCTATACCTTATACAATGACAAACAGGTAGAAATATCACCATCCCAAAACTTAAAAATATGAAAGACCTGAGGACAATAAATAGGATCAAGACAGGAAAAACCCTCCTAGCAGGAAGTTTTGATAAATAGCTACCAACCAATAATTTAAGGGGAAATTGCTGCCCCACTGCCCCCAAGTAGAAGACCTACATTATGTCTTCAATGTATGCACTCCTTATGCAAAAAATAGTTTTTTTTTACTGTATTTGTGTGTGTGCACGTACGTGTGTACATTTTTGTTTGTGTTTGTTTGCGCGCTTCCGTTTGTGTGTATGTGTGTTTGTGTTTGTGTGTGTCCGCGTACGTTTAATTGTATTTTTATTGTGTGTATGTTTGTTTGTGTGTATGATTGCGCGCGTACGTTTGTTTGTGTGTGTATGTGTGTGTGTATGTGTGTGTGTCTTGTTTTCTTTAACAAACCATTTGTCCCAATGTATAGAATGTACAGTGGTTTTGGTAGTATTAGTGTATTGTTTTGTATAAAAATTAATTTTAGGTCAGCACTCTCATCCCTGCGGAGTGTTTGGTACTTAATATGGGTAGTTGGTGAGAGGGGATGTTTTCCTTCACTTCCATGCTTGAAGTATATAAAGTGTAGCTTTCATCATTCGCACTATTCAAGTCTGAATGACAAACACGTCACCATACCTATTGTAGAGAAAACGATAAAGTTGCAACAGATATTAAATGAGCTGGGGATTATAGAGAAACTGTTTGTGAAAGTGGATTATGGGTGTTATAATCCCCATATAGTGACGATGGAACTTGATTTGAAGAAGGCAAAGGACAGACTAACATAGCTGATCAAGGGGGACAATAAGAAAAGGAGGATCAAGAGGAAAAAGAAGAAATGAGAAAATGGAATGCTAAGGTGATAAAAGAGGATGAGACTGAAAAATGAAAAAAGAGGAGATATAGAAGAAGGAAGAAGAGGAGGATGAAAATGAGAAGAAAAAGAAGAAAAAGAATGTAGTGGAGAACAAAATATGTATATGGAAGAAATTCAAAAGGCCCTTCACATAGCCACGCCATTGCCTCGAAAAGATATTTATTTTGTCGTGCCAAAAAAGTTTTGGTCGATTTTTTGTGTGATAGTTTTATGTTCATAAATCTAAGTGTGTGTCATATTTCTATGGCTCTATATCTCTAACCCTGTCTCTAACCACGTTTCTATGTTTATCTCTTTATTTGTCCCTAAAATAGTGCGTAGTAAGGCCAGTCTCGCTCGATTGAGGTCAACCACTTGCAACATGGTTGCCTGTGTTCAGTACCGTGTCATCCATTCCTCTTGGAACTAAACAGTCCCAATCCTTTGTCGCTATACATCCCTATGTTCAATTTACCTTATCGCTCTATAGACCCACCAATGTTAAAATTCCCCATGTCAATTTCCCCTTGTAGCCATAGCGCCGGGACCCTTTTATAACATAAAAATCTCATTGTGGCTAGCGTGCCCCCACTCACTACTGTTATAAAGTACGGACGACATTTCTTATTTGTGTATTGCGTATTGTGCACATGAATACACTAAAGGTAATATTGTGCAGAAATTACACAATTGTGTGTTGAGTGCATGAACACATTGCAAGTTATAATTTGCAAGAATTGCTCATTGATATCTTACATAAATTGCTCATATGTTTATAGAGTATAGTAATGCCTTACAATTCATATCCTGGAGAAATTACCATTATGTGGATTGCATACATTATGACATTAAAGCGAAGCAAATACCAATTTGTGGGTTCTTGAACTTAATTGCTTTTCCGAAAAGAAATTTGCCCCATGCTAGGTATTTTATGATGAAAATATACAGCTGAAATAGCATAAACAGAAAATAATTTTAAATTAATAGTTGTGAATCAACTGATAAAAGAAAGGATATGACGAAGTGTTGTTATCTACCTATTACCATGTGTACTAAATAAAAATTTGGATGTTTCGACCATATATGAAAATACATACAGTCACGAGATAATTCCTTGATAGAAACACCGACCGTGATGAGATAATTCCCTAACAGAAAAGGAAGCAGCTTATATGATATTCAGCGAGTCAATTGGAGTAAAGTGATTCATTTGTATGTAAAACAGTGCTTTACAGGCTCCGTTGCTCAGTAGTTTAAATGTTAAACAATGCCTGACAGACTCGGTGACTCATTGGTTTGAATTTTAAACAATACCTGATATAATCTGTGATTCAGTGGTTTTAATGTTAAACAATATCTGACAGACTCGGTGGCTGGGTGGTTTGTACGTAGAACTCATACGCGGGAAATCCGGTTTCTATTCACAGACAATTCCGGGTCAGTTGTCGTCTTGTACCTGGAAGAACAACAAACAAACCCGTTCCTCTCATAACAATCTAAAGCCAAGAGGCTAAACAACGTAAAGGTGACTAAACCCATCCAAATCAGAAATATATTGGTGCATCTTTAATGCACATCAATAAGCATGAAGTAACGGGACTAATGTGCGGTACGTCAAAATCCAGGTGAGCATGCCTAATATTGTAAACGTGATAGAACCATAATGAAATGTAAGTGTAATTTGTTTTGCTTCATAATGCTCATGTTAAAAAGAACAATCAAACCTAGTTGCAAATTTATACATCATCATGCACATTGGAACAATAGGCATTAGCTAATGCTTGTAGGCTATTTTGAATACTAACTAAAAAAAGTTGTACATACAGACGGCTAATGTATGACAGGACTAACCATCGCTCACTCTGCACGTGTCATCGTGTCATCGGGCGGATTGATAATAGACATGCTATTTGGAAGCACTAGCTCTGTTCTGGAAAGAGGACTTAAGAATGGAACTCCTTCTACAAACCAGAAAAGGTTTAAAATATCTTCCCTTGCTACCTTCTTCAATAAATTCAATAGCTCATTTGTTTGATTTGTTGAAACCAAAATCAATAAAATCACTCAGGCATACATCCCCGTTACAATTTATCGTCAAATGTTAATGTCTGTATTGTTTTAGTGCTTAACTTCGTGTCATTTCATTCCTGCAGATATATGGGAGTGGAATTAGAAACCAAAGAAACAAATACCTGTTAATTAAAATTTTACCAGCATTAGAAAGCATCAAGCTAGAGTATCTCTACTCACTCACTCTCTGTTTGTTTTGCCTTTAAAAAACAAAACGAAATACAAGCATGTTTTCTCGTTGCTTCTTGTGCGATATAGAGATATATGTATGGATTCATACATACTTTCAGGTTTACAACTTTCCACTTATTGGCCTCTATACCATAACTTTATAGGACAATTACCAGATGTATACGTCTATTCCAAAACCTAAACCTTGTTTTAATTATAATATTATGATTTTATATTATTTGTCTTACAAGCCCGTTTACAACTAAATTAATTTGAACGGATGATATAGTTTAGTAACGTTATGCCTCTGAGGAAACAAATTAGTTATAATTAATTAATGATTATAATTATAATTAATTAATTAATTAGTTATAATGTTTTATCCTGTATTGACGGAATTTTGTGTCATATCATTCGGCACCTTGTGGCCATTTAGCTTTATCTGAAATTTTCACGCACATTTTATTTTTATTTTTTATTTTTGGAATATTTTAACAGATTCTACAATAGTCAAGCAATTTAGTTTAAAACGCCTTTAATTATATCTGTGACCGTTCCTAACATTACGTTTGCTTTTTCACTTTGCTGGTCATAGTGGATAGATGTTAGAAGACTCTTCAATTCGAACAATGTAACAAGGGTTCAAGTCTCTCCTGAAATTGTTTAAATTTACCTTGATTTGTGTTGTGCATCCCTAACAATATTCATGGCACTAGTATGAACCTACAGAATATACATGTCAATCCTCATAAAGCAGACTTTATGACGAATACGTTTGAAACTTACCTGTGTTAGTCTATTTCGATTAAGAAAGTTTAGCTATTTAAACAGTAACCGAAATGATTGAAAAGTGTAAAACTGCAAGTCCGTGTAGTCATTATTACATCAAAAACCATTAGCTGTAATTATATTTCCCGCATGACTAGACCATAAGAATATAGATTGGTAAACCGTGATACTGTGACACAATGCTGTTTGCGTAGTTTCAAAATTTTAATACATCTATCTGAATTTATTACATTTGTATACTTCATCTCTTTACATAGTTGCATTTAACTAATATACCGTTTCGACATTGCTGACCCAAGGACAAAGACCTTCTTTATATTATCCAGCAGAAATTATTCAGAGTAAAGCTGTAGCAGCGTGGGAAGATAAGCCAGGTATATTTAATAATTCAACCTACCTATAGGAAATCAAAGCAAGAAACCCAATGCATAGCTGGAGACGCAGTGGTCCATATAAACACGACTAGTTTTGAAATAATCTCATTGGCGTCAAGGTGACCTCCACCAACAAGATGAAATGATGCATTTATGGTATTGGAACTTATTTAATACTGTGATAATGGGCATCACGCTAGATGAATCGTGAGTACATTTCTCATATAAGTGTACACTTGTCTCTATCAGTACAACTCCGAGATTAGTCGCATCCACCTGCAGGTCGAAATGGGCAATGTTTCTGACTTATTACTGATATCTGATGTCTATGAACGCACACCCCCCTATATATATATATATATATATATATATATATATATATATATATATATATATATGTATGTGTGTGTGTGTGTCTGTGTGTCTGTGTGCGTGCGTACGTGTATGTGTGCGTGTGAGTGTGTATGTGAAATGTATTACGTTGTATCTACCGCGTCCATGTTTCCTTTAACAAGCTCTCTCTCTCTCTCTCTCTCCAATTTATATAATTGCTTGACTTTTCTATGTTATGTCTACCTTCTTAAATTGATTAATATAAGCTGATATTAACACTTGTCTCATAACATCTGTAATATCATCTTTATTTTTGAAAACCTTGTTGCATTTGTATTGTACGTTGCCGTATTCACACAGAGTTCTAATCGTAATCAAGACATGGAACTGACCTTGAAAATAATTTTATTTCAATGTCTTTTATGATAGAAGATCCAGGTTTTATTTTTGGAAAGGTTTTAAAAACAGAAAATGAATAAGATATATTTTACAAATCAGACAATGTAAATCATGGGCTGATGCATATTTTAACGCAAACCGTGTGATGTTATGCTCCGAAGGAATGTTTTTTTTTTTTTTAAATTCTTACTAAATATTATTAATATTTCATAGTATCGATACTTCTTGGTTTTATAATTAATTTTATGATACCAAAAGGAAATGACATAACCTGCAATCATTTGTTTGAAAAGTTTACTTATGAATCAATATTATTGTTGTTGTTGTTGTTATTATTACTAGTAGTATCGCTTGGAGTAGTTGTAGTACCCGTATCTCTTCACTACCTCCCCATTTTAGTCCATCTCTGCCAAGTATTTAAGAAAATATTGTCATGTCGTCCTCTTAAGTCATCAACACAGATGACTTTTGTTGTTGCCAAAAGTTGATACCTACTGTAGGTTGCCTCGTCTGTGACTATATTTACAATAATGTGATCACTGCATTTATATCAAACTTGAAAAAAAGATGAAATGAATAACATATAAATCTGGATCTTATACTTCATTGTTTTATGAGTCAGCATATGTTTTCAGGACCAATTTGGATATATCTTAATTTTGTGGTCAATAATGACATATTTATGGCACATAAGGTGAAAGTTTACAGCACTCCTAATCGAAACAATCCATACTGTACTGAGACAACAGACACGTGACGTTTATCGGTCTTGCATTTCTTAGTATGTGGAAATACAACATCACTTTAACTATATCATGTATAATTTTCCCTTCTAGTTTTGAACTATGTTGTCCCAGATAGTCCATGTTTATATCGTAGGTAAATGCCATATTTGGTTTCAATTCACCGAACCTTATAACAAATTATCAAGCTAAAGGAAGCCCTCTTTCAAATCACTATCTTTTATGTATGCCTTTAATGCAACGGTTAATCAATCATATCACGAGTCGCTCACTGAAGAGGAAACAGAAAAATGTTTATGATTGATAAACATATTTTTTGAATATTTCTAATAGGGTTACAGATGATAAAATATCGGGATAGAACGAACAATGAATTTTAATGATGTTAAGATAGACTTGTAGATATTAGTTAATAAAATAAATATATAAAATAAACATTTTCTAGATAATTGTTACATTGAATACACTGAATAAATTCCTTTCATATTGGTTAATTTAGATAAAATGAATCTTTTCTAGATATTATTACCCTAACTTAATTCCCTTAATTTTTTATCATAAATTAAAATAAAGCGCATTACTTACTGGTTCGGCTGCACATGTAGCGTTTTGTTGGTGCCTTAAATTGCTAGCCTTTATGTTCAATCTGACTGATTCACAAATTAACAAACACAATATTTCCAGTTTACACACACACACACACACACACACACACACACACACACACACATACATACATACATACACATGATATTACGAATCAGCAAAGCTAATGTTACATTATTTTAATTTTTAATTTACTCATGTATTTCAATACGATCACTGGAACGCTAGTGCAGGTAACATGTTTCATTGATTGGCCGATTTCATGGTAAACTCAGAGAAAAACTGCAATGATTATCTTAAGGGCTGCAAAATAATGCAATTACCAGTTGATGACCCAGTCAGTGATGCAATACCTTAAGGAGATTAAAAGACCTAAATTAATTTAATATCTGTCCTGATTCAGTATCTGCAGCAACGCAGCACGATAACTGTATATGTTAGTTGTAGTATGGATTGCTGTAGGACTCACGGTACTAATTCAGTTTTCATAGTAAACCTGTGCAAACACCATGATATTAAAAATTCAATAAGTTACAATATCTGAGTGCTCATGATCAAAGCTATATTTATCACTATAGATGAAACCTGGATGTCAGTTTCAATGTTGAGGAAAAGACATGAACCGCAGCATCTTCTGGACCTGCACCAACGAGTCCCGTGCTAATTTTAGTAATAAGTAATCCAAACTCAAGCCTGTTAAAAGACTGAAGTTCCATCACTAAAAATATCTATAATTTTTTCACTTACAACTAGTTTAAGCTCTCAGAAGATTCTTTTCCCTTAAATATAACTTACATTATTAACCAATCCTAGTCCGCCAAACCCATATATACTCAATTTTATGTTCCCATTTTTCATATATCCATGTGAAGGGGCAAATTTCTAGTGATTTATGAAGTGCACATTAACTTGGGCCAGAGAACAATTAATTTGATTTATGGGGACAGGCGCGTATAAAAAAGAAATCGCCATACTGCCATGATCGGTAATGTCGTTTCGAGGGGAGAATTTTATTCTTAATTAAGCATTCATTTATTTAGCCAACGGAAGACTGGCGGAGACAAAACTAACTTCGATTCCATTGTGTAAATGTCAAAATTGAAAGATTCCACAACCCTGTTACTCAAACTACAAGGTCAAGTTGACCACGACTTTGGCGCCTCGCGAAAAAGGCGGCAGGTATATTTGGTTCTGATTAGTTACGCTAAATTAAGGGCGCGTCTTTCACACGAAACTCCTTGGGCATTACATATTGTCTTCATCGACATTCACATCAGTCTAAGCATTTCTGCAAGAAAAACAAGTGAAGAAGAGTTCGAGAGTAAATTTGGGAGAAATTCTCTCGTAAAACTGTTGTCCAAGAGGACTTGTCGAGGAAAACCGACGAACAAATTTGGCGGTAGGAGCGCCGAACGCTTGAAAACTCAAAGTAATTTGTTGATGCCCATATATAATGCTTTGCTGAACGTATTTATTTATATTTGCATGAGTCTATTTACTACATTCGTATATCAATTTGCTTCATGAAGTATAGCTGTGTACATTTTATGCAATGGAAGTCGTACATTAATCTTCGTTAGATAAGTGTGACGAATTGTTTGAATTTGTCGTCTTGTTTGCATAAGAATTAGGTTATAAGAATTTCATGCATTACATTAGTTCATGAGTTACGAGAGTACGCGAGAATTCACCGAATTTAGAAGATTTCACTTATGATTAGGTTGAGTGTATATTGACTGAAATTAACGTTGTTAAGGCATGAAGCGTGATTTCATGTATGTATAGACTTGAATGTGTGTATTCGCTGAACATGACGTAGTAAGACATGTAATGTATTTTATTCATTCACTTGTGTAAACTGAGGCTGGCTCGGAACCGTTATGCATCATGTGGTGTTAATGCGTGACGAATTAGCCATTAAACTAACTAGGGTCGTGATAGGACATGTTGGGCCGACTGATAGCCTACAATCCACCCTTGATTTTCTTTACAGTCATATGTGCAATGTGCAAAATTCTGTTTGTCAAAGATTAAATTAGTGAATATTAAATTGTATTGCAAATTCATGCTAATCTAAAGCTCAATGGTGCATTTCAACCAACATTTAAATATTTGAGTTTTATTTAAGAAAATCAGAAAAAAATATTAAAATAAAGCTTTCTAATAAGAATCATCTTTTTTAATATCACCATATAACTATCTTCAGATAATACTGAAACCAGTCTTGTCATATTATAAAATAACGAATTAAAAATATCAAGGTGACCATCTATATGTGCATGTATTATTACAGACGAAGATATTTAAATGACAAATGTTACCTACAATTCCTCCCAGAAGACATATAATTTAAAACTAAAGTAAGGTAGACATAAGTCCTTTAGGATGCAAAATATGAAGTTTCAAAACATTCACTCAAAGAAATTAGTGGAATACAAAGTCATAGAATGTCATCGCCATTGAGCATGGCGGAAGAGACCTAAGTGATCATATCTGAAGCATTTTGTTTCAAACACAACTAGGAAATATCATATTGCTTACTATAATTACTCTGTAAATGGTAAATTGTTTACATTGTATATATGTATTGCTTAGATATAAGCAAAGGTGCAACACAACCTAACACAGTCAAATCTACACATTGTTCCCCCTCCCTCTTCTTGGTAACGGTCCATATATCTGAATATTTGTTTAATATCCTACTGAAAGCCATTCTGTGGTTTACAAAATGCATTAAATTTGTTTGTTATCCACAAATAGAGCCATATGATTAAATTTATAATAAAGTTAATTGCACTTGCATATGTGGAGTCACTGTATTGTTGAAGCTGTCTATAGGACTCACGGTACTAATTCAGTTCTCATTGTAAACCTATGCCAACACTATGATATTAAAAATTCATTAGCCTCAAATTTCTGAGTGCACATGATCAAACCTATGTTTATCAGAATAGATGAAACCTTAATGACAGCTTCTGTGTAGAGGAAAGTATATGAGCCGCGGCATTTTCTGGACCTGCATGTGTTTGAAACATGTGCTTTCAATTCCAAAGAGTCAGGTAATAATTTTAGTAATGAATGTTCCAAGCTCAAGACTGTTAAACGGCCGAAATCCCATCACTAAAACAATGTATATGTTGTTTCACTTACAGCTAGGATAGGTTCTCAAAATTTTCTTTTTCCTCAAACATAACTTACATTATTAAGCAATCCTGGTCACCCAAACCCACATATACTCTATTTTATGTTCACCCATTTCCAGACTGGTTCCCATTTTTCCATATAGGGCACACGGTACTAATTATACGGAAGAACTGTGAACCAGTCTAGAAATGATAATAGAGTATTTACGGGTTTGGTGGTCCATAATTGGTTAACAATGAAAATTAAAATTTTAGTAATAATATCTTTTGAGAGCTTATCCAATATGTAATTTAAAAAAAAATATAGACAAATTTCTACTGATGGAATTTTAGCATTCTTACAGGCTTGACTCAGGAGTACTCAATAATGAAAGTAGCACCTGATTCATTTGGTGCAGAATCAATAACGTGTTTTATGCACATGTATGTAAACAAAATGCAGCGGCTCATATGGTGTTCTCCACACATAAGCTTGCACCAACGTTAGATGTGCATGGATAATTATAGGTCTCATCATCAGCACCCGGAAATGTCAAATTATTGAATTTTGAATATGATGGTGTTTCCATATGTTTACTATTGGAGTTGAATTAGTACCGTGTGTCCTATAATTAGTACCACTTGTCCTGTAGAGTTCAGTTGATCTTAGAAAATGGTGGTCTAAATGACGGATCATGTTATATCATATGTTCCCTATGTAAAGTACAACCACGAAGAATCGCATGGCATACTCGGCACAGAAGAAACTTCTTTTATATTACTGAGCTAGTGGCAGTGCATTTGTTGAAATAGTCTTTATCATTATTAAGACCAATTTTCTTCAAGTATGGCATATTTTTAAATAGTAACATTTTGTAAAAGTGATAAAATATAACCATGATTGGATAGAAGCTTCACTGAAGCGAATGCGCCTAATATATGATGACCCCAGGGAGGTCAAAGTAGTACAAGTAATCTCTAAATAAATGAATCCAGAGAAAGCAAATCCCCCTTGTGCAACTAAAGAGAAATAATTTGGCTTTGAGATATATGAGGAATCTATGGCAATTTAAGAATGTACGCCTATTATTGCCAAAAAAGATTTGATGTTCAAATGAGTGTATTAAACTCATTTGTGCAATGATTTGTAAGTTTTACAAATGTTACCACTCCATGATCTTATTCAATGTAACAGTGAAAAAAAAAAATAACAAGTTTAGTTACAATCACCAACTAATTTATTTGCTTAGAATACGAAGTGAAAATCTATAAGGAACTTACAGTGTTACGAATGAAATCCTCAATGATCCTAAAATCTCTATCACAAGTCAAAAAGTGTACAATGTTCTTAATATATTCCAGTATTGAATGTGATGATTTGTCAGCAAACGTGATTGTGCTAATGTGTCAATAGTAGTGATGTATCACAATGATATAATCCAGAATGTCCTCGAATGCATTCACAGCAATTCGAAAATAGTGATTTGCTCCAAAAGTCATCGAGCTATTTTGTAATGCAAATGAGTAATCAAATTTTAATTGAAGACAATTAGAAGACTCATTATAGTGTGTGATTTGGATTTTTAATGTAGCTTTAACTATTTGTCAGTCATATCGCTACGATGTCTGCAGTGTGGCAGTTTATAGTGATGTCTAGCACTGGGGCATCATGCCGCAGACATGTAGCATCATGTCCCACCCAGTCACATTATTCTGACACCAGGCCGACCAGTTCTAACACTAACCTCTTAATGCTGAGCGCCAAGCGATACAGCTATTATTACCATTTTTGTAAGTCTTTGGTATGACTCGGCCGGGAATCCAACCCATGACCTCCCTCATCCGAGGCGGACGCTCTAACCACTATCCCACCGGAGCGGTCACTCATTATAGTACACAGATGAAAATATAGAAATACATAAGTCTGATGTAAACATCTTTTATATTAAAAACCCAAGAATCAGTAAGAGAACCAGGATGAGGGGTCAAAGGTTCATTTCCAGAACATTGGAAGCTATAAATTAGGTCAGGTTTTTAAATCAAATTTTAGTAAATGACATGATAATAATTTCCAAGGGGAAAAGCCCAAGTCCTGAACTCAAATTCAAGTTTACAAAACTTATCTTAAAGGTTATTCTACACTCATGAACAAAATTAACTTTATATTATGTTGTTTTACGAAATGATCATTACAATCCACACCCATGGACCATGGACAATTTACGTATACATAACAGAAGATATTTACACTGTTGATGACGGTGCATTTTAAACTTTGATCCTTCAGAAACAGGAATATGGTATATTCCCCCAATTAACCAGACCACACAATCCTAATTATGCTCATTATCATATCTCTCTGTGTCATCTTGAATTACTAAATCAAATTATTGTCTTCTAAAAACGTTAAGATGTTGTTTTTGTCGCAATAGGACAAGTCCAGGTACCAAAAACATATGCAATGCTCTGAGAAAAAGAAGACATTCGAAGAGACGTCAATGATTTAATATCTGACGCAAAATGCATGGAGTTTAGATACACAAGTTCTGTTTTGTACAATATTATCTATATCGTGATATTTTAGGAAGGGGTTTCAGTACGAATTCGTTCTTTCGATATATGACATGTTCAGGCATCTGTGTGTTTGTGTGTATCACGTTTGCTCAACCACAGTTTGTAAGTCGTGTATAAACAAAGATATTATTATTACAAGCCATGTTTGATGTATAAACATCTCGCAGGCTAGAGTCAATCTCTTATGCAAGGTCACCGTGACCCCAGAGACGACCCGCCATCTTGAATCGGCACAGGCGTGATGTCTTAACAAAGACGGGCATCAAAGAGGCAGACGCCTATAGATAGTACCAGTGTAACTATGACTCACGCACAGAGGGTTCTGATTGGCCAGATAAACATACTCTCTCTGTCTCTCTGTATCTCTCTCCTGTAACATCATTTGTTTGCTTTAACAGATGATCTAATGATGATATATGCTTACAAGGAAGATATTTCTGTGACTTCCTCCTTACGGTCACACCTAACGCTATCCAGTCTTAGCTTTCGTTCCGTATGGACTTAATCTTATCGTAAGGCATAACTGAGGCTGTGAGAAGCTATAGGTTGTAATTGGGATTGTCATCTACATTCCGCATCATCTGTTGGGCTCCGGAAATCTGCTGGTAGTAACTGGAATTAATATGTACATTCTACGTCACATGTTGTGCTGCAGGAACCTGTATGTAGTTACTGGAATTGAGACGTACATTCTACGTCAGATATCGGACTGTGCGGACTGCGGGAACCTACAGGTGGTAACTGGAATTGTCATGTACATTCTACATTAGATGTCGGGCCGTAAGAACCTGTCTATAGTAACCGGAATTGTCATGTACATTCTAAGCCAGATGTCCAGCTGCGGAAACTTTTGTCTGTAGCTGGAATGGTTGTAACTGGAAGTATCATGTACATTCTAGGGAACCTGTTGGTAGGACAGTTTGTGTTAACAAAGTTGCATCCGTGTATTAACAAAGCATTTCGATCAATAGTGCTATGACATGTATTTAACGCAGTTTCTGTGGGACATAATACTATTTTATATCTGTAATCGCTATTTGTCCGATAATATGTTTGAACCTTTATCTTGACTATTTAATCAAAGATAGGAAAATGTTACACGAGATTACACGCTACCATAAAAGATCTGTAGTATTTATTAATTTGAGAAAGTGTGTGTATATATATATATATATATATATATATATATATATATATATATATATATATATAAATGTATTATTTACCTTTTAGCAACATTTAACTATTTTAAATGCAAACAATCAGAAGTCAATAAATATTTCCAGGAAACCATATAACAATTTTGTTAATGTTTAATGGTAAAGACAGAGATATTGCACGGACATTTTCCAATCCATCTACATAATATTGGTTTCATCTATATGAACTGAGTATTGTGATAAGAGATTTTGAAGCCCATGGCATTAATATCGTCACGTTACACACTCCAGTTAATCACTCGACACACCTTCTTAAAGTAGTATCTGTCGTATCATATTTTATAATATCTAGTTAATTTATCACATTTTATAATATCTAGTTAATTTACCACATTTTATAATATCTAGTTAATTTACTGGCACGTTAAAGGAATGGAATCCGGTCATGTTGACACGATCTTACTCCTTTCCTTTAGATGATATGATGTTTATAAATGTCCTATTTTTGTATTCTATGCGATTACAAAAGAAACTAAAGCTAAATTATTTGTAAATATCCAGTAAATTCAAGAAAGAATATGGTCAAATATTGAGTGCATTAACACATTGCCAGTTATTTCCTACAATAATTGCTCATTTGTGTATCGTGAACATTAATATATTAAAAATAATATGTGGATTGTGTAAATTAGGACATAAAAGCGAAGCAAATACCAATTTGTGGGTTCTATAAATTGATTGCTTTTCCGTAAAGGAATCTGGCCCATACTAGGTATTTTACGATGAAACTATACATCTGAAATAGCACATTCTAAAATTAAAATAATTTTAAATTAATAGTTGTAAATCAACTGATAAAACAAAAAGAAATTATGAAGTGTTGTTATCGACCTATTACCATGTGTGATAAATAAAATTTTGGATGTTTCCACCATATATCAAAATACATACAGTCATGAGATAATTCCTTGATAGAAACACTGACCGTGATGAAATAATTCCCTAATAGAAAAGGAAGCAGCTTATATGATACTCAATGAGTCAAATGGAGTAAAGCGATTCTTAATGAGTCAATTGGAGTAAAGTGATTCATTTGTATGTAAAACAGTGCTTTACAGGCTCAGTGACTCAGTAGTTTAAATGTTAACCATTACCTGAGAGACTCGGTGACTCAGTGGTTTGTACGTTGAACTCATACACAGGAGATCCGGTTTCTATTTACAGACAATTCCGGGTCAGTTGTCGTCTTGTACCTGGAAGAACAACAAACAAACCCGTTCCTCTCATAACAATCTAAAGCCAAGAGGCTAAACAACGTAAAGGTGACTAAACCCATCCAAATCAGAAATGTTCTGCTGCATTGGTAATGGACACCAATAAGCATGAATCAACGGAACTAATGTGCGGTACGTCAAAATCCAGGTGAGCATGCCTAATATTGTAAACGTGATAGAACCATAATGAAATGTAAGTGTAATTTGTTTTGCTTCATACTACTCATATTAAAAATAACAATCAAACCTAGCTGAAAATTCATACATCATCATGCATATTAGAACAATAGGCATTAGCTAATCCTTGTAGGCTATTTTGAATACTAACTAAAAAAGTTGTACATATAGACGGCTAATATATGACAGGACTAACCATCGCTCACTCTGCATGTGTCATCGGGCGGATTGATAATATAAATGCCCTTTGGAAGCACCCCGATAGCTCTGTTCTGGAAAGAGGACTTAAGAATGGAACTCTTTCTACTAACCAGAAAGGTTTAAAAAAATCATCCCATGCTACCTTCTTCAATAAATTCAATAGCTCATTTGTTTGATTTGTTGAAACCAAAATCAATAAAAACACTCAGGCATACATCCCCGTTAAAATGTATCGTCAAATGTTAATGTCTGTATTGTTTTAGTGCTTAACTTCGTGTCATTTCATTCCTGCAGATATATGGGAGTGGAATTAGAAACCAAAGAAACAAATACCTGTGAATTAAAATTTTACCAGCATTAGAAAGCATCAAGCTAGAGTATCTCTACTCACTCAGTCTGTTTGTTTTGCCGTTAAAAAACAAAACGAAATACAAGCATGTTTTCTCGTTGCTTCTTGTGCGATATAGAGATATATGTATGGATTCATACATACTTTCGGGTTTACAACTTTCCACTTATTAGCCTCTATACCATAACTTTATAGGACAATTATCAGATGTATATGTCAATTCCAAAACCTAAACCTTGTTTTAATTATAATATTATGATTTTATATCATCTGTCTTACAAGCCCGTTTACAACTAAGTTAATTTGAACGGATGATATAGTTTAGTAACGTTATGCCTCTGAGGAAACAAATTAGTTATAATTAATTAATGATTATAATTATAATTAATTAATTAATTAGTTATAATGTTTTATCTTGTATTGACGGAATCTTGTGTCATATCCGTATTCGGCACCTTGTGGCCATTTAGCTTTATCTGAAATTTTCACGCACATTTTATTTTACTTTTTCATTTTTGGAATATTTTAACAGATTCTACAATAGTCAAGCAATTTAGTTTAAAACGCCTTTAATTATATCTGTGACCGTTCCTAACATTACGTTTGCTTCTTCACTTTGCTGGTCATAGTGGATAGATGTTAGAAGACTCTTCAATTCGAACAATGTAACAAGGGTTCAAGTCTCTCCTGAAATTGTTTAAATTTATCTTGATTTGTGTTGTGCATCCCTAACAATATTCATGGCACTAGTATGAACGTACAGAATATACATGTCAATCCGCATAAAGCAGATTTTATGACGAATACGTTTGAAACTTACCTGTGTTAGTCTATTTCGATTAAGAAAGTTTAGCTATTTAAACAGTAACCGAAACGATTGAAAAGTGTAAAACTGCAAGTCCGTGTAGTCATTATTACATCAAAAACCATTAGCTGTAATTATATTTCCCGCATGACTAGACCATAAGAATAGAGATTGGTAAACCGTGATACTGTGACACAATGCTGTTTGCGTAGTTTCAAAATTTTAATACATCTATCTGAATTTATTACATTTGTATACTTCATCTCTTTACATAGTTGCATTTAACTAATATACCGTTTCGACATTGCTGACCCAAGGACAAAGACCTTCTTTATATTATCCAGCAGAAATTATTCAGAGTAAAGCTGTAGCAGCGTGGGAAGATAAGCCAGGTATATTTAATAATCCAACCTTCCTATAGGAAATCAAAGCAAGAAACCCAATGCATAGCTGGAGACGCAGTGGTCCATATAAACACGACTAGTTTTGAAATAATCTCATTGGCGTCAAGGCGACCGCCACCAACAAGATGAAATGATGCATTTATGGTATTGGAACTTATTTAATACTGTGATAATGGGGATCAGCTAGATGAATCGTGAGTACATTTCTCATATAAGTGTACACTTGTCTCCATCAATACAACTCCGAGATTAGTCGCATCCACCTGCAGGTCGAAATGGGCAATGTTTCTGACTTATTACTGATATCTGATGACTTTGTACACACGACACACACCATATATATATATATATGTGTGTGTGTGTGTGTGTGTGTGCGTGCGTGCGTGCGTGTGTGTGTGCGTGTGAGTGTGTGTGTGAAATGTATTACGTTGCATCTACCGAGTCCATGTTTTCTTTAACGAGTGCTCTCTCTCTCTCTCTCTCCAATTTATACTAGAAGTCACTTCCTTCAGATGAATCATCGTTTGGATGCATCGCTCATCAAAACTCATCGCTATGACTACTTTCTTATTTGACTATTACTAGTTGAGTTGTTTTATTGTACTTTTACCTTTTTTATTTGACTATTGCTAGTTGAGTTATTGTATTGTATTTATAATTTTTTGTGCCTAATTTTGATTGTGCTTTCTTTGTTGTTTACCTTCTTATTTGACTGATTATTTGACTTAATTGACCTATTTCTTGACTTTTCTATGTTATGTCTACCTTCTTAATTGACTTATCTCCTGAATTTTCTATGTTATGTCTACCTTCTTAATTGACTCATCCCTTGTCTTATCTATGTTATGTCTACCTTCTTAAATTAACTAATATAAACTGATATTAACACTTGTCTCATAACATCTGTAATATCATCTTTATTTTTGAAAACCTTGTTGCATTTGTATTGTACGTTGCCGTATTCACACAGAGTTCTAATCGTAATCAAGACATGGAACTGACCTTGAAAATAATTTTATATCAATATCTTTTATGATAGAAGATCCAGGTTTTATTTTTGGAAAAGTTTTGAAACCAAACAATGAATAAGATATATTTTACAAATCAGACAATATAAATCATGGGCTGATGCATATTTTAACGCAAACCGTGTGATGTTATCCTCCGAAGGAATGTTTTTTTTTTTTTAATTCTTACTAAAGGTATATTTTTAATATTTCATAGCATCAATACTTCTTGATTTTATAATTAATTTTATGATACCAAAAGTATATGACATAAACTGCAATCATTTGTTTGAAAAGTTTACTTGTGAATCAATATTATTGTTGTTGTTGTTGTTATTATTACTAGTAGTATTGCTTGGAGTAGTTGTAGTACCTGTATCTCTTCACTACCTCCCAATTTTAGTCCATCTCTGCCAAGTATTTAAGAAAATATTGTCATGTCGTCCTCTTAAGTTATCAACACAGATGACTTTTGTTGTTGCCAAAAGTTGATACCTAATGTAGGTTGCCTCGTCTGTGACTATATTTACAATAATGTGATCACTGCATTGATATCGAACTTGAAAAAAAGGTGAAATGAATAACAGATAAATTTGGATCTTATACATCATTGTTTTATGAGTCAGCATATGTTTTCAGGACCAATTTGGATATATCTTAATTTTGTGGTCAATAATGACATATTTATGGCACATAAGGTGAAAATTTACAGCACTCCTAATCGAAACAATCCATACTGTACTGAGACAACAGACACGTGACGTTTATCGGTCTTGCATTTCTTAGTATATGGAAATACAACATCTCATTAACTATATCATGTATAATTTTCCCTTCTAGTTTTGAACTATATTGTCCCAGATAGTCCATGTTTATTTATATCGTAGGTAAATGCCATATTCGGTTTCAATACACCGAACCTTATAACAAATTATCAAGCTAAAGGAAGCCCTCTTTCAAATTATATGTCGTTTACAACCTTTAATGTATGCCTTTAATGCAACGGTTAATCAATCATATCACGAGTCGCTCACTGAAGAGGAAACAGCAAAATGTTTATGATTGATAAACATATTTTTTGAATATTTCTAATAGGGTTGCAGATGATAAAATATCGGGATAGAACGAACAATGAATTTTAATGATAGACTTGTAGATATTAGGTAATACATATAAAATAAACATTTTTCTAGGTAATTATTACACTAAATAAATTCCTTTCATATTGGTTAATGTACATAAAATAAATCTTTTCTAGATATTAGTACCCTAACTTAATTCCCTTAATTTTTATCATAAATTAAAATAAAGCACATTGCTTATTAGTTCAACTGCACTTGTAGCGTTTTGCTGGTGTTAGGTTCCAGTTCAAACACATGATATTACGAATCAGCAAAGCTAATGTTACATTATTTTAATTTTTAATTTACTCATGCTTTTCAATACGATCACTGGAACGCTAGTGCAGGTAACATTTTTCATTGATTGGCCGATTTCATGGTAAACTCAGAGAAAAACTGCAATGATTATCTTAAGGGCTGCAAAATAATGAAATTACCAGTTGATGACCCAGTCAGTGATGCAATACCTTAAGGAGATTAAAAAACCTAAATTAATTTAATATTTGTCCTGATTCAGTATCTGCAGCAATGCTGCACGATAACTGTATAGTTTAGTTGTAGTATGGATTGCTGTAGGACTCACGGTACTAATTCAGTTTCCATAGTAAACCTATGCAAACACCATGATATTAAAAATTCAATAACTTACAATATCTGAGTGCTCGTGATCAAAGCTATATTTATCAGTACAGATGAAACCTGGATGTCAGTTTCTACGTTGAGGAAAGGACATGAGCAGCAACATCGTCTGGACCTGCACCAACGAGTCACGTGCTAATTTTATTAAAAAGTAATTCAAACTCAAGACTGTTAAAAGACTGAAGTTCCATCAATAAAATAATGTCTCTAATTTTTTCGCTTACAACTAGTTTGAGCTCTCAGAAGATTCTTCGTCCTTAAACATAACTTACATTATTAACCAATCCTGGTCAGCCAAACCCATATATACTCTATTTTATGTTCCCATTTTTCCTATATCCATGTGAAGGGGCAAATTTCTGGCGATCTATGAAGTGCATATTAACTTGGGCCAGAGAACAATTAATTAGATTTATGGGGACAGGCGCGTATCAAATCGCCATACTGCCATGGCCGGTAATGTCGTTTCGAGGGGAGAATTTTATTCTTAATTATGCATTCGTTTATTTAGCCAACATAAGACTGGTGGAGAAAAAAGCTAACTTTGATTCCATTGTGAAAATGTCGGAATTGAATTCCAGAACACTGTTACTCAAACTACCAGGCCATGTTGACCACGACTTTGGCGCCTCGGGATAAAGGCGGCAGATATATTTGATTCTGATTGGTTTCGCTAAATTAAGGGCGCGTGTTTCACACGAAACTCTTTGGGCATTAAATATTGTCTTCTTCGAAATTCGCATCAGTCTAAGCTTATCTGCAAGAAAAACAAGTGTATGAAGACTCCAAGAGTAAATTTGGGAAAAGTTCTCTCGTAAAACTGTAGTCCAAGAAAACTGTTGTCGAGGAAAACTGACGAAGAAATTTGGCGGTAGAAGCTAGGAACGCTTGAAAACTCAAAGTTATTTGTTACAATTACATGTAATGTGTTGATGCCCATATATAATGCTTTGCTGAATTTATTTACTTATATTTGCATGCATCTATTTGCTACATTCGTATACCTATTTGTTCAGGAAGTATAACTGTGTTGAGTTTATGCATAGGAAGTCGTACATTAATCTTCTTTAGATACGTTTGATGAATTGTTTGAATTTTTCGTCTTGTTTGCATAAGATTTAGGTCCTAAGAATTTCATGCATTACATTAGTTAATATGAGTTACGAGAATCCATGTAAATTCACCGAATTTAGAAGATTTCACGTATGATTAAGTTTGAGAGTGCATTGGCTGAAATTAACGTTGTTAATCCATGAAGCGTGATTTCATGTATGTATAGACTTGAATGTGTGTAATCGCTGAATATGACGTAGTAAGGCATCTAATGTATTTTATTCATTCACTTGTGTAAATTGAGGCTGGCTCGGAATCGTTATGTCTCGTGTGGTGTTAATGCGTGCTGAATTAGCTATTAAACTAACTAGCATCGTTATAGGACATGTGGGGCCGATTGATAGCCTTGGCATCTATTTAGCACCGATAGTAAGATCTGATAACGGGAGGGGATAATGCAAACCCCTATATCATAAACAATAGAGATTTAGGTCATCTATTTATTTTTTTAAAAGGGAGAAAAAAGCTTCTGTGACGTATTATCTCTGAGACGTATTCTGATACGTATCCTGTGACGTATTATCTCTGAGACGTATTCTTAGACGTATGCTGTGACGTATTATCCTTAGATCCAGGTATCTGTGAATCTACGTGCTACGCACAGAGTTGAGGGCCGAAAGAGGAAAGCCAGAGGGAAGTCGAAGGAACAGCTACAGTAGAAGTGGAGTGAACTGGAGAAGCAGGTTATGCAATTGTACAATGCATTGACTTCGATTGTTCACTCAATCCTATGATGAACTAATTCTATCAGTAAAACAGATCGGTTACTTTATTTAAATATATTTGTGTTTTGTAATTCGGTGAAAGTTTTATTTCTAGAAGCAGAGTACATTCCTGATGCAATGAATTCTCACAGTTGTTTTATGTAATTGATTAAATTGTTGTTTACATGTACGGGGGCTCGTGTTGTTCTGTTCTATATATATGCTCAGATCTCTATCTATTCCACCTATAAGTTTCACCACTTATATTTATATTTACTCGAACCGGGCAATAATATCGAGGGCGGTCAACCTCTAGATAACGATAACCAAATTAAGCGGACACCATGAAAGAAGGTACAATCCGCCAACCCACAAACCTCTTGCAAGAAGAGGGAAATTTGTGTAAGGTTTTTACAAAGTGGACCGTGGGTTGCTTACAATCCACCCTTGATTTTCTTCACAGTCCTAGGAATAGTAAGTTCAATACATAAGTAAGCCATGTGCATAGTTCTGTTTGTCAAAGATTAAATTACTGAATATTGAATTATGTTGCAAGTCCATGTTCACCTAAAGCGCAATGATGTATTTCAGGCAACATTTAAATATTGAGCTTTATTTAAGGAAATCAGAAAAAAATATTAAAATAAAGCTAATACATAATTTAATATTCACTAATGTAATCTTTGACAAGTAGAACTATGCACATTGCTTACTTATGTATTGAACTATTCCTACTGCTGTCAAGAAATTCAAGGGTGGATGTGGATATAGGACACAAGATATTACTAATTATATGGAAAAATTGGAACCAGCCTGGAAATGAGTGAACATAAAATAGAGTATAGATGGGTTTGGCTGACCAGAATTGGTTAATAATGTAAGTTATGTTTTAGAAAAAAAAAATCTTTTGAGAGCTTATCCTAGTTGTAAGTATAAATAAAAATAGAGACATTGTTTTATTGATGGAATTTCAGTCTTTGAGCAGTCTTGTGTTTTGAACACTCATTACTAAAATTAGCACCTGATTCTTTGGCTTGGAATTGAAAGTACATGTTTCAGACACATGCAGGACCAGAAAATGCCACGGTTCATATCCTTTTCTCAACACAGAAGCAGACATCCAGGTTTCATCTATACTGATAAATATAGGTCTGATCATGAAATCTCAAAAAATTTAAGTTATTGAATTTTTAATATCATGGTGTTTGCATAGGTTTACTATGGGAACTGAATTAGTACCGTGAGTCCTGAAGGACTGAAGTGAAATGTAAGCATACTTGGGAGTGAAATAATAACGACTCCAAAAATTTAAAAAATGTTCATAATTATTCGCTGAAGTGTTACAGTATTTTGTAAATTTGATTAAACAACGGCAAGAATATAAAAACCTAAGTCAGCAAGTAAGCATTTCGTGTTTATGTCCCTTGGGTTAGTTGGCTGTTCACATATTTTGGATTATACACAACCGAAATACCTCGGCTATTACCGTGCATACTATTAAGCTGCTCTAATTCTGCTATTAATAGACATATAATGATATACGATATATATCAAGATAAACAGGTCACTTCGAAGATACCAAATTATTGCTGCTTTGATTTTATTAATTTTTATTCATATTCAATGGTGAACTAAATCCAGCGTCCAAATTACCCGACATATGGTAAAATTAATGCATTATTGTGTGAATGCTTTTTCAGTTAGAAGCTTTTTTCCCCTTCTATTCGCAAGAAAACAAACAAAACACGCATCACTCAATTAAATGTGTATTCTAAGGTTATGTGCGCTAAAGGAATTGTATGCATAAAATGTTGGATATAGGGACCTTGCTTTGAAAACTTGGAATTACACAGTGAAACGTTTTCCAAAAGGTAAATAATTTGTATACATGTCAAGAAATGGAACAGTCTTCCTAATGTTCACACCATGCATTTGACCTTTCAAATCTCTCTCTCTCTCTCTCTCTCTCTCTCTCTCTCTCTCTCTCGTGTTATTAAGTTAAAACATATGATGAAACGCCATGTTCTAACTATCAATAACTTTAACATATACAAACGACTACGGTGATGTCTTAACACAGAGTGGCATTAAAGAGGCAGACGCCTATAGATAGTACCAGTGTAACTATGACTCACGCACAGAGGGTTCTGATTGGCCAGTTACACATATTCTCTCCCTCTCTCCTGTAACATTATTTGTTTGCTTTAACAGATGATATAATGACGATAAATGCTTACAAGGAAGATAGTTGTGTGACCTCCTCCTTACGGTCACACCTAACGCTAATCAGTCTTAGCTTTCGTTCCGTATGGACTTAATTTTATCGTAAGTCATAGCTGAGGCTGTGAGAAGCTATAGGGTGTAATTGGGATTGTCATCTACATTCCACATCAGCTGTTGGGCTTCGGAAATCTGCTGGTAATAACTGGAATTGATATGTACATTCTACGTCACATGTTGTGCTGCAGGAACCTGTATGTAGTAACTGGAATTGAGACGTACATTCTACGTCGGATGTCGGACTATGCGGACTGCGGGAACCTACAGGTAGTAACTTGTAACTGGAATTGTCATGTACATTCTACATTAGATGTCAGGCCGTAAGAACCTGTTTATAGAAACCGGAATTGTCATGTACATTCTAAGCCAGATGTCCAGCTGCGGAACCTTTTGGTTGTAACTGGAATGGTTGTAACTGGAATGGTTGTAACTGGAAGTATCATGTACATTCTAGGGAACCTGTTGGTAGGACAGTTTGTGTTAACAAAGTTGCATTAGTGTATTAACAAAGCATTTCGGTCAATATTGCTATGACAAACATTTAACGCATTTTATGTTGGACATGATAATATTTTATATATGTAATCGACATTTGTCCTATAATATGCTTGAACCTGTATCTTGATTATTGGATCAAAGATAGGAAAATGTTACACGAGATTACACGCTAACATAAAAGATCTGTAGAATTTATTAATTTGAGAAATTATATATATATATATATATAATGACGTTTTAGCAACATTTAACTACTATTTTAAATGCAAACAATCAGCAAGTCAATAAATATTTCCAGGAAACCATATAACAATTTTGTTTATATTTAATGGTAAAGACAGGGATATTGCACGGACATTTTTCAATCCATCTACATAATATTCGTTTCATCTATATGAACTGAGTATTGTGATAAGATATTTTCAAGCCCATGGCATTAATATCGTCACGTTACACACTCCAGTTAATCACTCGACACACCTTCTTAAAGTAGTATCTGTCGTATCATATTTTATAACATCTAGTTAATTTATCACATTTTATAATATCTAGTTAATTTACTGGCACGTTAAAGGAATGGAATCCGTTCATACTGACACGATCTTACTCCTTTGCTTTAGATGATATGATGTTTATAAATGTCCTATTTTTGTATCCTATGCGATTTGAACACCCTGTTCAAAAGAAACTAAAGCTAAATCATTTGTAAATATCCAGCAAATTCAGAAAAGAATATGGTCAAACATTCGGCATTGTCAATATCAAGTGTGTCATTGCCAATCTATCATCTTCACACACACACACACACACACACACACACACATATAGTTTAGCTTGCCAATGTTTAATATTCTGAAATATTCTGCAAGCATTGCAAACTGAAACCTGATCTACATTCATTTTAAGTGTAATCCCACAATGCATTCCGATACTCTACATCAAATCTTTGCACCTTGTATACTGTAAATGTGATAAAAATGAATTAATGTCTAATTACCATTCCTTTGATTCCTTTTCAGGTTGTCATGATTCTGCAGACAGAGAGCATGTGAATTAAAGATGAATTTGAACAGATTTTGTTTTGTTCTTATCGGTACAGTTTTTACATCTTTCCTTGTATACGGTGCTTTATACATCTACGTATTCTCAACAGGTTCTCTCAATTTTGATATCATGAAGAGAATGACTGGCATTCAGATCCGAAGAAATTTTCCATTTTTGCTATTATCAAATTATACAAATGCCGAAGTTTTACTAGACAAGATAACGCCAGTAACCGTGAGTCTTGTCAACTGTAGAAAATTATTCGATGGAGATTCGCTCGAAATGAACAAGACGTATACACTTTTGAAAAACTTCAATCATAAAGCTATAAATGACAAGGAGTATATAAATATGACCAAAAACTGCAGCTCTTTTCGAAATATAAGAGGATACATCAGGAGTCCACTAAATTCTGTTGAAGAATTGTTCCAGTTGGCTTTCAGCATTGTCATGTATAAGGATGTCTACCAAGCGGAGAGACTCCTTCGAGCGATATACAGACCTCAAAATATATATTGCATACACTTAGACAGAAAAGCTGCAAGCGACGTGAAAGAGGCAATGAAATGCATTGCATCTTGTTTTGAAAATGTATTCATCGCATCGCAATTACATTCTGTCCGATGGGGTACAATTTCCGTTTTAGATGCAGAATTGTCGTGCATGACAGAATTGCTACAAAAGCACAAATCATGGAAATACTTCATCAACCTCACTGGTCAGGAATTTCCACTCAGGACAAACTACGAGTTAGTCAAAATACTTACTGTGTACGATGGAGCCAACGATATATCGGGCAGTACGGATAGGTAAATACTTCGAGTATTGTTGTTCTTCTACTATTGTTAACCCGGCTGTGATAGATACAGGAAAATAATTTTGGTTCCTTTCGTAAACTTGTTGTATTATGGTCATGTATGACCTTCACGAAAAACAAATTTTGTCTCACTAATCCATATTCAGTTTATAACTACGATATAGGAAAAGACTGTTGACATGTTTCCGACGACCTGATTATAAGAGATAAGTAATATTTGCTACTTAAACAAAATTTAACAATTACCACGATAACCGGCTTACTTAGACAAACTTATGACTCGATTTACAGTTGTTGCTTTCTTTCACAGAAACTCCACCAAAAGAATGTATTGGAAAGTATTTTTACCCTCCTAATAGGTTGCTCCTAAACATCATATTAGTTAACGTTTCAGCTAAAGAGCTTTACAGATATATGCGTGAATACACACACAAACGCAGATTTCCTGATTTTACGACAACGCATTTTTCAGGTACTACAGAAACTTCTCTATGTCCACTGCAAGTCGTAATTGATCGTTAATCCTTTTCCAATGAAGTTCGAAGAAAATCACTTAAGCTATAACAGTGAAAATATTTAAAACTGGACAGGTATTCACGCACCTATCCATACAAGTCATGAACAGTTCCTTCAACACAACTTCTTCATGATTTATCATTCGGGGTTTTCTTGTACTACAGTGTAAAATTCCATTTTTTTTTTAGTCGTATTAGAATATATGATCCTATCATAAAAATGTACAGTGATGCAAGTGACACCTTTAAAAAAAGACCCACACCAAATGTTCACTGATCGAGAAAGCACTTTCAAGGTATTTTCATTTCTGTGTATGATTCTTTTCCACTTACCCTGTATAAGGCGTTTTACTTAACATTTGCATTATTAAAGATTGTTCATTCTGTCGTTACTTTACGGATAAACGTTTTGTGTAATAACTAACAAAATGTTGGCCAGGTAAGGTTATTATCGTCAGGAGTTGTAACTGTATATTTTCAGATTTAGCCTTTAAATGCATGTTCTCTCTTGCATGACCAGTCTCAACACCTTAATGCATAACTTCCCTGAGTTATACATAGATTTATGGTTGTTTCATCTGAAACCGGAAGTGATTCAGGTGCAATAATTAGATTTATCGTTTTGTGCATTTTTTGGAATCGTGCATTTCTTAATTTCTGGTCGTTTTCAACATCTTCTCATTTACTGCAGTTTTTATTTCAGACTCATGGGAAACACTGTTCCTCATGGGAAACACTGTTACTCATGAACATATACGTTTTGTTTATATTTACTGCAAGTGTCCGAGTCGGCTTTTTAATATACCAATTTGGGGTGCTATACAAATCATATAATTGAAAAATAGTACTTGAAATTATACCCTGTATCTTAGCAAATAGTGCATGAAATGATATTTTGAATCTTGGATATACGTTCCTCGTTAGGACTCGTCGTGTTTTGAACTATATCTTGCTTAAGCAGTTTTTATTCTCTAGAAGATGGTATGCACGATGGAAAGACGCAGGAAAACCACCATACAATATTCGTCCTTTCAAAGGAAGTGTCCACATTGTAGCAAATAGAGACTTCGTCAATTTCCTCATCACTAATCGCACAGCACAAGAGTTCTACACTTGGACAAAAAAGACCCGAGTTCCAGATGAAACGTTTTTTCCCACCTTGAACCATAACCCCCAGCTTGGTGTTAGAGGGCAATATAATGGTAATTCGAATACATTTTCATACATATTTTGTCAACCAGTATTGACTTATTAGGGAAAGAATTTGCCAATTGCAAACGTTGTCAGTTTCAATCTAATTTGAATTTTTGACTGTTTCTTAAATGGCTAGGTAATTAAATACATAATATATGTGACTGGAAGATAATACTTAATGTATACTATTGAACAAAAATATGATCAGTTGCACGGATAAACGAATAAACCAACCTCTCGCTCCTAGTTGGTTGGGACGGACCCATGTTCCCAAACATTTTGAGATCGCAAAGCTAGAATATTTCAACCTTCAAAAAAATATCATGCTGCTAAATTTCAAGGTAAATATTATTAGTGGTGTAAATTCATATCTTTGGGTTTCCTTTGGATCGAGCTCAGTTTCGAAATACAACAAGCAGCAATTTCACCTAAAACAAACAGAAGCATACTAAATTACTCTTCGTTAAAAATCAAAAATCTTTTTGATTTTGTTTAATTTTGTTGTTTTTTTTTTGCATATTGCAGGATCAAAACCGTCCCACGAAGTCAGGTATTTCAGCAGAGTAAAAATATGGACGCAGCGGACTGGAACTATTTGTCATGGAAAGATTGTCCGCGGTATATGCATATTAGGTATTGGTGATCTTCCGTTGCTGAGGACAACGTATGAATTCTTCGTCAACAAGTTCCATTGGAACTACCAAGGTTTTACCTTAGATTGCATGGAAGAACTCTATTTCAATAAAACAAGAAATGAATATGAGGGCATTCAGAACATTACCACTTCTGTTTATGAAAAAGCAGATATAGTAAAATACACAGTCAAATAAACGATGATTTAAACTACCGTCTCAAGTTGTGAATGTCCTTTCAAAATACACTTTCTCTTAAAACAGCAATTATCATGCCCTAATCAATTCAAGTCACTGAATGACATTGATCATGGTCTTTCATTCTACCTTGTGCTATACTTTGACATTTTTGTGCAATAACATTTAGTTTGTGCTTATCGGTTTTTCTATTATATATATTATAGATGGGTTGTGAAATTTAATTTTCGAGACTGTAAAGCTTGCGATGAAAACTGATAAAAAGGAGCAAGATGCTGTGAATAACGGCTTCTGTGATATCCAAAATTAGAACTGGATGTTACCACCAAGGAACGACATTTTATTATTACACCCGAAGGTTTGATGACTATGTATACATTTCCAACATAATTACAGTATTTAATAAATGTTTATAGAACCACCATGTCACTCGGATTAAACAAGATTATCAACATTTGCACTCTATTGATGTACCGCAAATTCATATCTCTACAAAGGATATTGTACAAATTAGATATTCATTTCTTCAAGTACATCTTAGCTAACTTAGCAAACATCAATATCGAGCAAGGATTTATATATCAAACTACAACCCACCTGTTACCATCCTCCAGAAAAAACCCCATCCTCCACATAACAACTTCGCAAGCATATATTGTTCATATATGTGTGCCTATCTGAAAGCATTGAATTGTTTGTTTGTTTATCTTTGTTCTATTTACCTTCGTATTCGACTTACAACAGTCAATAATCACAATTGTTACGAAATTGTGTAACTCATTAGAGATTTTATACAATACCTAGCGCCACCTTTGAAGTTGGTTAATTTAGTCACTCAAACTTTTTTGTATTATCTGAGGTCTATTACTAAATAATTTATTTCTCTGAATGATAAATAAGTTCATTAGATAAGCACATATCTGAATGTATATCCGTTCTGGCGGACTAGTGGTCAGAGCGTCCGCCTTGGATGCTGGTCGCCGCGGGTTCGAACCCTGGTCGAGTCATACCAAAGACTGATAAAAATGGTACTAACACCTGCCTCTATAGGCAGTCAGCATTAAGAGATTAGTGTTAGGACTGGTCGGGCTGGTGTCAGGATAATGTGACTGGGTGGGACATGATGCTACATGTCTGCGACATGATGCAACATATCCTAGGCAGCATTATAAACTGTCACACTGTAAACATCGTAACGACATGACTGAAATATTGTTAAAAGCTATGTAAAGAATCGAACACACACATATGAATGTATAAAACAAAAACATTTAAGATTTTGTTTCCATAAAATAAATTTCAACTTTATCCTTGAAGGAATTGTGTTAAACATGATTACGAATCATTTTTTTTGGGGGGGGGGGGCAGGGGCGTTGGGGGGTGGCGGGAGGGCAAACATTATTATCTATATTTTTTATCAGTTATAACACCGTCTGAGGAAGCAAGATCGTATGACACATGATTCTATATTAAGGAAAAGATAGTCCATCATCTGATGACATGCCTCGACACAGCTATGACAAACTAATCTGTTCCCTTGAGTGCCAGCTGTCGCTTAGATATATACTTGATTGCAGAGATATGCAGAACGATGTCACACAAGATAGAGAAAGTTGTCAAGGAGATTAAGTAAACAAAAATCCTCTTGAAAGTATTATGCTGAGTGGCATTACGAGACCGCACATGAAGCCAGACAGGTTCACTAAAAGAAACCGAACTACATCATTGACATTTCACTACTAGCCAAAGCTCATTTGGCACGCAAAATGTAAGAAAAGGTAACAAATACAGTAACGTGGACGGACGATTTAGACAAAAATGGAAAACACAGACAAATTGTATGCATTGTAATAGGAGTACTAGAAGCAATACTCCACAATGCAGGAAATATATTGAAGAAACACGGAAGTATACTATGACCAAGCAGTAGGAGGTATATGTAACGTATTTAACATTAAAAAACTCGAGGATTGTTGCCATACTATCCACAAAGAAAAGGATCGTGGGTGGAGGAATTATTATTATTAAAATATAAATGTCTATAACAAAGATAATAATGTCTGTGACGATGACGATGACGATGATATTAATAATGAAGAAAGTCTTTAATGGCTGGATAATTACTAGTTTGTCCTATCAGTAATTTAAATTCATTAAATTTCTTTCTTTGATTTACAATTTATGACAGTAATATAATTACAATTAATCAGAAATAGTACTGCTACTGCTATTCTTTCTACTATTACTACTGTTGCTACTAATAATATACTCTACTACAAACACAACTGCTACTATTTTCTGATTATAGTCGTTACCGTAATTAGGCTCTTCATTAATAAAATAAATAAATATGGTGACACACCAATAAAATATTTGAACTTTATTCAAAGTGTTACTACTATTATGCGTAATATTCCATTGTGTTGTTGTTGTTGCTTGTAAGTGACAATATTAGCACTTGATCTGGAAGAGCTCAGTCTACGTAATCATTCAGAAGGGTGATGCCCACTACTTCATTGCTGAAGAGAACACTCCTTGAGCTACATTATCTTTGTATTACTTATAGACATTACAATAACAAGAACAATTGTGGTTTATGTAACCTTGATGGATATGAATCAGTTCATGTTCCCTCACACTAATGATCCGCACGCAACGTTATATGACACTCTAGAAGAACACAAATTTAAATATATATTTAGGTCCTTAGTCGCTTCGCTACAACACCACTGCATGTAGAAATCGCACTCTGTATGCAAAGCGTGATGACTCAAGTCTTAATGTGCTCCACACTCGCCCACAAAAATTATTATGCAGGCCCCCGAATGAATCGGAAAAGTTTGAGAAGAAGAAACTGTACTTTGTACCAAGTTTGCTTTAATCAAATCAATCGATAATATAGTCAATGATGTCGTCAGATCAATCGATAATATAGTTATTGCTGTCGTCAGATCAATCGATAATATAGTCATTGCTGTCTTACATTAATCGATAATATAGTCATTGATATCGTCAGATCAATCGATAATACGGTCATTGCTTTAGTCGGATCAAACGATAATATAGTCAATGCTGTCTTCAGAAAAATCGATAATATAGTCATTTCAGTCGTCAGATTAATCGATAACATAGTCATTGCTTTAGTCCGATCAGTTGATACGATAGTCATTGCTGTTGTCAGATCAATCGATAATATAACCATTGTTTTAGTCGGATCAAACGATAATATATTCGTTGCTGTCGTCAGATCAATCGATCATATGGTCATTTATGTCGTCAAATCAATCGATAATATAGTCATTGCTATCGGTCTTTAAATTATCTTTACTTAGCTCATTTATTTACATACATGCTCCTACTAGTGTTGACTGCTAAGGAGTAGGGTGATAAATTACAAGTCTTACTGGTCCTACTAGTCGTATCTGCTAAAATGTAGAGTGAAATGGTACAAGTCTTACAGGTCCTACGAGTCTTGACTGCTAAAATGTAGGGTGATATAGTACAAGTCATACAGGTCCTACTACTCTTGACTGATAAAATGTAGGGTGATATGTTACAAGACCTATAGGTCCTACGAGTCTTGACTGCTCAAATGTAGGGTGATATAGTACAAGTCTTACAGGACTTACTGATCTTGACTGCTAAGGAGTATGGTGATATATGACAGTAATTACAGGTCTTACTATTCTTGAATGCTGAAATGTACGGTAATATAGTACTAGTCTTACAGGTCCTACGAGTCTTGATTGCTAAAATGTAGAGTGATATAGCACAACTCTTGCAGGTCCCTCTAGTCTTGACTGCTAAAATATAAGGTGACATGGTAGAAGTCCTACAGGTCCTACGAGTCTTGACTGCTAACGAGTAGGGTGATATAGCACAAGTCTTACAGGTCCTATGAGTCTTGACTGCTAAAATGTATGGTGATATAGCACAAGTCTTATAGGTCCTACGTGTCTTGACTGCTTAAATATAGGGTGATATAGTACAAGTCTTCCTGGTCCTACACCTCTTGACTGCTAAAATGTAGGGTGATATAGTACAAGTCTTACAGATCCTACTAGTCTTGAATGATAACATGTAGGGTGATATAGTACACGTCTTATAGGTCCTACGAGTCTTTACTGCTAAAATGTAGGAAGATATGGTACAAGTCTTACAGGTCCTAATAGTTTTGACTGCTAAAATGTAGGCTGATATAGTACAAGACTTACAGGTCCTACTAGTCGATTCTGCTAAAATATAGTCTGATATAATGTAAGTTTTACAGGTCTTACTATTTTTGACTGCTAAAATGTAGGGTGATATGGTACAGGAATTACAGGTCCTACTAGTCTTGACTGCTAAAATGTAGGGTTATATAGTACAAGTCTTACTGGTCATACTGGTCTTATCTGCTAAAAATATAGGGTGATATGGTAGAAGTATTAAAGGTTTTAATAGTCTTGACTGCTAAAATGTAGGCTGAAATAGTACAAGTCTGACAGGTCCTACGTGTCTTGACTGCTAAAATGTAGGGTGATATAGTACAAGTCTTACTGGTCCTACGAGTCTTGACTGCTAAAGGGTAGGCTGATATAGTACAAGTCTTACAGGTCCTACGAGTCTTTACTGCTAAAATATAGGAAGACATGGTACAAGTCTTACAGGTTTAATAGTTTTGACTGCGAAAATATAGGGTGGTAAAGTACAGATTTTACATGTCTTACTTGTTTTGACTGCTACAATGTAGTGTGATATGATGCAAGTCTTACAGGTCCCACTAGTCTTGAGTGCTAAAATGTAGTGTGATATGATACAAGTCTTACAGGTCCTACTAGTTTCGACTGCTAAAATATACGGTGATATGGTACATATCTTACAGGTCCTACTAGTCTTGACTGCTAACATGTAGGGTGATATAGTACAAGTCTAACTGGTCCTACTAGTCTTGACTGCTGAAATGTAGGATGATATAGTACAAGTCTAACTGGTCCGACTAGACTTAACTGCTAAAATGTAGGGTAATATAACACAAGTCCATCAGGACAAATAGGCTTTTAATGGCTACTATTTAAGTAATGGGTGCGATATTTTAGAATTTGATTACACATATCTTTCAATGCCAAGTATTCACTTGAATGAATCTTGATGCACCAATATTCATTTCGAAGTTCATTATCTACAAGCCAGGAGAAACACATACGGCAGCAATAAATTTTAAAGTAGGCGGATATTTTTGGATGAGGTCAAGGTGAAGGTGTGATACTGTAAAGACTGATTGCAAATCTTAGCTGCATTGGCATAATAAAATCTGCGCGTGGTGAAGGAACGTGTGATATCCTATTGTTTGAAATGATAGACACGACGTCCTCTTTTCTTCATGCAGTTTAGTACATGGTAATCATTGCAATGTCCATTAAGATTAGCATTTTTTATGACAATTAAGGTGCTAAGCAATTACCAATCAGGATTCAATATACATTGAATGGGCATCGTGCATAGCATTTCTGATATACGCTTTAGTATAGATTTAGATGATTCCTTTCTTTGAAATCAGAACCAATGTTCCATTATATATTCAAACTATAGTGTTTTATCTTTTCTTCTAACATTGTTATGCATTAATGACATTGCATTCCGATATGTCCTCTTTCTACAGGTCAAGACCTTGCTGATAAATATTTTTACCTTTGAATGTAGTGACATCTTGAAGTACGGGATCATAATCATCTACCTGTTGTGCGAATACTACATCATTTTCTGCACATGTTGTATTATTCTTTCAGTCCCAATCTTTACCCACCAGTCTCAACTTTATTTTTGATTGTCATCCAAGAAACCAAACATGGGCAAGTGACCACTCAAAATGAAAATGGGATTTAATTAATGACTCAAACAATTCCGTGTATCTAGGATTTGAATAATATGTTCAAGAACTTTTCATCGCTATTGCAAATGGAACACATGATGAAATAACCTACAAAATTACGATTGAAAGAGAGTTCGAAATGATGATTGAGAAATAAATCGAGGAAGGCTATCCAATTCGTGTAAATTGCTTGATGTCTTTCTTTACTCTGCGACATTATTGATATTATATTTCACCCATAAATATGACTACAAGATCAGGAACAAAATTATAAACTTTGGCATTTAAATCAGGTTTGCCTCTAACTATACTGAGTGAAAGTTTGACAATATTTAAACTTAAAAAGACATTAGAAATCAATGTGGAAAATATCAAACAAAAACCTTTTGTAACAATGAATACATAAATTTTAAAATATTAATAATAAGAGTTCATACCCTTGCTATGGTCTTGACACGTGTTCTTTTAGTGGTTGCAGTAGTTATTGTCAAGTACTAAAATATACAGCTAAACTGTATGTGTGCTCACACAATTTTCTAAGTGACGAAAGTAGTATATAGGGATACCCTGGCGACAATGGGACTTTAAGGTTAAACTAGGGAGTTTGTACCTTGGCAACAATGGAAATTTAACATGGGGAAATTTTTTATGGCTTATGGCACCAAGGGGAATTTAACATGGGGAGCACAGGATAGGCATTATAGCGACAAGGGGAACTGAACATGGGGAATACAGAACCGGCACTATAGCGACAAGGGGAATTGAACATGGGGAATACAGGACCGGCACTATAGCGACAAGGGGAATTTAACATGGGGAAATTTTTATATGTAATATAGCGACAAGGGGAATTTAACATGGGGAAATTCAACATGGATGGGACTGTATAGCGTCAAGGGAAATTGAACATGGGAGATGGATAGAACACAGACAATAGACAACAGACATTTTTTAAAAAAAGAAGAAATTAGACATGAAAGTTAATTTCTTTTCGAGGCATATGATGACCCTGAAAAGGGCCTTTGGTTTCTTCTTCTTCTATTTCCTCCATTTCTTCCACCAAGTTCTCACTTTTTCCATCATTCCTTTCTTCTTCTTCTCTGGCATCCAGTCAGGATGGCCCAATGCTCGGAACTTCTCCTGGACTTTGATCCAGTTGTTATTGAGTCTGTCAAACTCTTCTTTTTTCTTCTTGTTTTCTCGTTCTTTTCTCTCTTTTGTCCAGTTGTCAATGATCTTCTTAACTTCTCTCTCATCACTTTCATCATCTGTTCTTCAGCTTTCTTCACTGACTTACTCCCCATTTCATGAATGACCACTGACTCCATGCCAGAATGTCTTCCAGGAAGCACCTTACTCTTGTGAGATGATCTATGGCCTCCTTCAGTGATCCCACTCTCACATAGGGAGGATGAATCAGGCCTCTAAATCTCTTTTCCTCCGCTTCCATCATCCCTTCTATCAACTCTTTTGCTTCCTTTAGACTATTATCATAGTCCAGACACTTTTCTAACTTAAATTCTTTCTCTGTCTTTTCCATTATAAACGTAACATCTAATATCCAGTAATAGATACCTATTAAATGATTCAGCAACTCCGTTGCAGCCACCATCGTCGCTTACGTTATTCCGTAGAATAGCGCGAACGACGAACGCTGTAAGTTCTTATATGAAAAGCACGGACGTGAAGGAAAACATCCCCTACTTTTCTCTTCTATTATTATCTACTGTCCACACAGTAATGACTAGACAAATAAGATAACCATAAAAAAAACTCTTTACACACGGAAGCAGCATAAACATAACCAAAAGCTACTATCCACACACGGGAAGCAGCAAAATCAAACCCAAAATATACTATCCAAATACCCCGAAGCAGCAAAAAACAAAGCCATAATCTACTATTTACACACGCAAAGCAGCAAAATCAAACCCAAATCTACTATCCACACACGGGAAGCAGCAAAACAAACTCTTACTTTACTATCCACAAACCCAATTATATACTATCCACACACGCGAAGGAGCCAAAACTAAACACTCATCCACTATCCACACACGCGAAGAAGCCAAAATATAACCACCAATATACTATCCACACACGGGAAGCAGCAAAACAAACTCTTACTTTACTTTTCACAAACCCCATTATATACTATCCACACACACGCGAAGGAGCCAAAACTAAACACTCATCGACTATTCACACACGCGGGGAAGCCAAATCAAACCCCAAATCTACTATCCACACGCGCGAAGAAGCCAAATCAAACCCAAAATCTACCATCCACACAGAAGGGAAGGTTAAATAGCCACACACTCTACTATCCACACAAACGTACGTGAGCGCTTACAAAACCCAATAATCTACTATCCACACGCGCGAAAAAGCCAAATCGAACCCCAAATCTACTATCCATACGCGCGAAGAAGCCAAATCAAACCCAAAATCTACCATCCAAACAGAAGGGAAGGTTAAATAACCACACACTCTATTATCCACACAAACGTACTTGAGCGCTTACAAAACCTAATAATCTACTATCACACACGTGAAGCAGCAAAAACATAACCATAATCTACTATCCACACGCGCGAAAAAGCCAAATCAAACCCAAAATTTACTATCCACACAGAAGGGAAGGTTAAATAACCAGACATTCTACTATCCACACAAACGTACTTGAGCGCTTACAAAACCCAATAATCTACTATCCACACAGACGTACTTGAGCGCTTACAAAACCCAATAATCTACTATCCACACACGAGAAGAAGCCAAATTAAACCCAAATTCTACTATTCACACACGCGGAGAAGCAAACAACTAAACACACATTTACTATCAGTTTAATATTTGATGTGGCAAGAAGAAATGGTACAATACGCAACAAAGGAATTGTAAGTTTACACTCCATTCTGTCTGCACTGAAATGGTAACAACGCTCTTGCGTTGTCATTAGTTTGCCACACTACCTAAGAAAAAACAATGCATCACTCAATGAGATTGAGAGATTGAGAGAACAACAGTGGTAATCCAGTAGGATTACAGAACCAACACGACCAGTGAAGAAATTAATTTGTTTGATACCTCATGAAGATTATTTTTTACAATCTAGTAGACCCAAAAGTGACTTGTAGAAAAAATTTAGAACGATGACATACACCTACATGGTTACATTAAATGGTTTACGTCAATGGTTGCTACTTCTTTGTTATTAAATGTTCGTACAAACGATATGTGTGTAAGCGAAAGCTAACACACACGCACGCACACGTATACAAGTGTTACTGCCTTGGGTGACAGTAGAACGGGACAGTATTTTAGTCTGGAGTGTTTTGAGAGATGGACAGATCGACTTAACATTACAGTGGAGAGAAAGAAACAAAGAATGGTAAAGAAAAAACAAACGTAGGACACCATTTTTGGTTCCGTTATTCTTGCGGTATTATAGGACAAATAATTATTGGGACAACCATACATTCTATGTGAAATATGTTCCTTGTTTTCATTCATTCATCAATTTCATAAAAAGGTATTGTGATATTTATTGTCGACTGACTGCTTAACATATCTCAGATTTAAGATCTGTCCTGTGTTTCGCGGCATATGTTACCAACAATGTTGCAAAATTTTCACAAATCTAAGGGCGGGAAAAAAAAAACAAAAAAAAACAGCACCACAACGGTCCTTGTTCTATCCACAGTCTAAACTGAGAGAAAATAGGGCAAATATTGTTACATATTTTCTGAACGTGTGTTTTGGTTTTAAAATTCAGAGTTAACCATGGGTAGGGTTATACAGTGCAATGCCATTCGCGTCATTCTTGAACATTGTTACATTTTTTTCCGACCATGTGTTTTGGTTTTAGATTTCAGAGCTAACCATAGGCAGGGTTATACAGTGCAATGTCACTCGCGTCATTCTTAAAAAGCCGTCTGAATGTTTCCTTTCTTGGAAAACGGTAGATCTAATGTTAGAATTTTTTCCGTGACACATTGCTGTACCAAAATAAAGAGAAAGCTACGATACCTGAATTGTACAAGCTCGTCAACTCAAAATTTTATTTCATCCAACGATTTACTGATTTACAATTTGTAAGGATGTAAGTGTTTGAAAAAAAATTACATGACAAACGAAACAGTTCACATAAATAGGGTGACTACTGATCACAATTTTGGAGAGGTATCTTCAAACAGGCACAGATACCATTGGGATTTCAATCAAAACGACTATGACGGAGAGAGAGAGTGTTATTCCTACTGTAGAACATATCACGACCCTTACGTTTGTTTTTACAGTATATTTTCCTTAAGAAAGATTCAAAGAAACACAAATTCCACTTAGACAATCAAGCCATAGAAAAAATACACCATTATTAAATATCACCAGAGTGAACTAAGATTATGGAAACTAAAAATTCCTCCTTGTTTGATAACGTGCATGTAAATTTCTCACAGAATAGTTCATCCAAATATGCTGTGATGTATTTGACTATAAAACTGACACAATTTCTGTGGGATCGCCCAGGGTACGATTGTTCTTGCGCTAGTTTTACTTTTTTAATTATTTTATAAATCGCCTAGCAGTGAGACACGACCTCTCTCGACACTGTGTGAAAAGGTACTGAAGTCAATTCGTAGTGAACGCGGTCAGAAAATAAGTCTAGCCAATGGAATCGTTTATGATGAGCGATGCATTGTTTTGTTCCAAGTTAGTGTGGCAAAATAATGCCTACGCTCTTGCGTTGTTACCACTGCTGTGCAGACTGACTGAGTGTGAACTTGCAATCTTGTGTTGTGTATTGTACCATTTCTTCTTACCACATCAACTACTGAAAGGTCACAGTACTGGTTCACGTTCTGAAACTGTCAATTTCTTTTTTTTACCTGACTTAAACATTTTGACATACACACTCACATCGGTAGAGTCAAGCAGCAGAGAGGGTGAACAGACCAATTTTGGAAGCGTCCAAAAACCGAAATAAGCCTTCCTACGAACGATCGAAAAATAAAAAAGGGTCGACAGATTTTAAAAAAGCGTCGAGAGTTTACTGAGAAAATCTCTATGGAATTTCCAATTAATATTAGTCATTGTCGTTGGTGATTTTTTTCTAGTTTATTATGCATGCGCTTTACGTAATTACATCTTCGCGAGGTGCCCCCCACCCTCTCTGCTGCTATTAATTTATCCAAATATTTTATCAAGACCTACACGATATCTTGTTCTAGGATCATGTAGTACTATTGTTATAAATCCATGCGGAGTAGCTTGCGCTTGTGAAAAGAAGTTTCTGAGTTTAATTATATCCATGTCACCGCTGCACCAAGTTTGATGAATATTTCTCATCGTGTGTGTATCAACTCCATTAAACACAACTAAAATATTACAGTTATCCCTGATCACTTTTGGTATTTGTGTGTATCGTTGAGTAACATAAATGACATCAGTGTTTTTATGTCTACACAGGAAAAAATCCTAGCTGGATTTGATTGTCTATCCAGCATCACATCATCGTGTACAACGAAATTATTAATAAATCCGTCTATGGAATCAACTGATGGTGCTTCATCAATATCGGTTATAAAATCGATAACATCGTTATCTTTATCTATTCGTGCTTTTTCATTGAAATCCTTGAGCACATCATAACATCGTTGATCATCAACTGACGGGGCAACCAAATACAATTTATCTCACTTTAACCATCTCATTATAAGATTAAGTAACAACTGTGTCTTTCCACTTCCAGATGGTCCTATTATTATCATTCTGAAGGAATTTGGTAACGCAGGATGGTGCTTGACAGGTTCTCGTTTTCTTGTCGCTGAAAAATCAATTATATCCGTGCTTATTTAAAATATCCATGGATTTATATTGTGTGAAGTGCAAGACGCGTACCCCGACGGATACACTAACAACTATTACCACAAAAAATAACAGATCAGCGGTTACGGCTAAGTGTGCACGGTGTGGTACAAAGAAATTTAAATTTATTCCCAGTGATAAGTCAGGGACAAAGTCAGCGTTAAAAAAAAGCAACGAGGAGGTGATATTGCAGCAAAATTAGGAAAATTACCGGGAACTCCGTGGGCTAAATACCCAGGAGAAAAGCATCTACCAGGATATACTTATTGCGGTCCTGGTACTCGACTCGATATCAGGCTTGATAATCAAGATCAACCAAAACCAGGCGAGGAACCAATAAACGCTATTGATAAAGCATGTCATGCTCATGATGTTGCGTATAAAAGCAATGATCTACAATATAGGCATATTGCAGATGAGAAATAAATTATATAAAAAATAAAAATATCAAAGAAAAATTAGCTAATTGGTTAGTAAGATCCGCGATGAAAGGTAAATTAGCGCTAGGGGCTGGTAATATATAAAATGGAATCGATTTATTATTCCCCAATTGGATACTGGAAAGGTAAATCAGCAATTAGTAAACTCGCTGATGCAGCAGCGGTTAAACATTCTACTGCTAAAGCGTGGTTATCCAAACAGGCAATATGGCAAATTTATCTACCGCCACCTAAGCAAATTCGATTTGCACATTTCAATGTCAGTGTTCCTAATGAAGTTCATTAAGCTGATATATTATTTCTACCACATGATACTGTACGTAGAAAAACGTACAAATACGCGCTAACCGTTGTTGATGTTGCAAGTAGATATAAAGATGCAGAACCGCTATCAACGAAAACAGCTGCTGAGGTAGCCGATGCCTTTAAACGAATTTATCAACGAGGTGGTTTGCGATGGCCACAGCTGCTACAGGTTGATCCTGGCAAGGAATTTCTTGGTCCAGTATCATCGTTGATGAAACAACATAGTACCAAAATACGAGGAGGACATACTGCGATTCATCGTGATCAGGCAATTGTTGAACGATTTAATCGAACACTCGCTGAGCGGTTATTTGGATATCAATACGCGAAGGAATTTATTCAGGATACGAGATCTCGTGAATGGGTTGCAAGATTACCAAGTGTGATAGCAGCGTTAAATAATGAGATCACTCGAAAAACCAACATGAAACCTATTAGCGCAGTCACAAAAAAAAATATACCTACACAACGACGTGATCTTTCAGCACAGCCAGTATGAGGTAATACCACTGTAAGGTATTTATATGAGTCCGGTGAACTTGAAGGCGGTAAAAAAAAGAGCGACTGATCCTATTTGGAGTGTTACCACACACAAGATATCCACCGTAACAAGATCCTCAGGTAGACGCGCAATCTACAGGCTGGATTCAACTGCTCCTCAACGTGGATTTGTACGTGAACAATTACAAGTAATTCCCGAGGACACACAATTACCACCGCGATCACTTAACTAGCGCCAGCACCCCGACGTCGATTACACTCAAGACAGGTCAACATGGTATTTTCTCGTGTATGACCAAGATTGTTATTTTTTCTGTGTACGGTAAATTGTCTTGGATCATTTCTCAGATACCGCAATAACATTATACAATTACAACTTGCACAATGATTACTCTGTTGTTGTTTCAACGTGCTGGTAGATTCAATATCAAGATCAAAATCGCGTTTGCTCTTTTTGTCACTTTGTTTATAACCAGATAATTTTTTTCTTATTATATCATTGTCAATATCATCACTAATCACTGACTCGTCCTAGACAATTCGTCTCAATTGAGATATTTTTCTAACTCGAGACACTGCAAGATAAACTAAGTTAGACCATTCATGTGATCATCGACGATCCAAACAACTGTATCAGAGATAGTTAATCCCTGAGATGAGTGAATTGTCATAGCATAGCCTAGCGTCCACGGGGATTTATCAGCACGTAGAGCATCTTCAACAACATCAACATCAACTGCGACAATATCATTCAACACAAGATTCTGTTTCCTTGACTCGGTCTGTCCTGGTATATCAACATCAATATTCTGCCACCGTGTATCAGCTGGTCGATAACATAACGGAACTGGCAATGTTAGATATTTTTCTTTATGCAACTGAAACAATTCCCGTTGAAGTTTATCACGAACTATCTTTCTACTTGCAACTATTAAATCGGTTGGTCGCCATGTTTGTAAAAAGTCGTTCATGGATGTTTCTGAAATTATCTCGCGCATTACTTCACACTGAATTTTATTCAGTTGTAGTCTGATTAATTTTTTAAATTCCTTCAACGTTGCATCAAGTGCTCTATGATCATCATTCATTTCTTCGTAATAATCAACAAAGTTCTTTAGCCATCCATGTGGAGATGATCCAACAAACGGTGGTGGTTGACCATGATCGCCGCACATTATTACAGCAGTATTTCTTGTTAACAACCAATCTAGAAATGTTTTTAATGTTTCCAACGACACAGTGCATATTTCATCCCAAATGATGATCTTTGGAATGTATTTCTCGCCCATCCTTAAAGATGTCCATGTATCACCCTTCCATCGGAAGAAGCTGTGATAAGTACATGATTGTACTCCTCGTTGTTTCATCTCTCGCGAGAGTCTGTGTGTAGGTGTCAGCACGATCATATCTGATTTTTGAAATAGTTCGATCGCTCGAGTGGTATTACCAGAGCCCCCGGTCCGTTTATGTATATCGTTTTATATCTAGCTATTGGATCATATACCGATGGTAACAACGAAGTTGTCGATGATATATTTGATCGTTGATTTTTATAATAATCATCTCTGATCGTAATGTCTGCTGATTCTGAATAATCAAGTATATTTTCTTTCTTTATTCTCCATGAACCCCACGGTGCATCATCGTCCGTAAAATCATCCAACAACGTTGCATATTTCTTCTCGATGTAGAACGAATCCGTTGCAACCCTAACTGCGGTATCAGGAAATTTATTTATCATAGATAGTAATTTTATGCTCACGTAGGCCAACATCGATGATCTTAAATGAGTATACTGAGGCGATTCTCCATCCATATAGCTTACAATCGTACCTAATCGTGTTTCATTTGATAAATAAACATCTTCGCGGTTTATAAATATATTTCTCGCTGCTGCATCAGCAACTATAAAATCGTATTCGGTATCATCCAGTATTAATAGTGCATGACGTTGTTTATGATCATATGCCCCACCTTGAGTAAATTTTCCTATTATTTTTCTTCCAAGATCCTTTGCTCTTCTATCGCTATTATTGAGTTTAATCTCGAGGATTCTGGGAGCTTCTTTGATGTTATCATCCTTGAAAGCATCATGACATTTTTCTCTAAATTCTTTAATGCCCTCATCGAGACTGATATTTTCCCTCGGTGGTAACTAAACCTCGGTTTGTTTCTTATATGATATAATTGCCTCACTAACCACCAACGATACCAATATCGCACAATCGAGCATATATCGCAATAAAACTATTGGTGCCCAGCGTTTTTCTGAGAAATGTCTACCAAACCAAACATAACATATCGTATGAAGATCCATAGCAAACTCGAATGATTCAACATAAGCAAATCCAGTTAGATCAAAATCCGGCAATGGTCCATTTATCGATACTCGTGTCATTTCATGTGTTGGATGACCGAACCTTGCAAAATACTTAGAACAACCTCCGTATCCGAGAAAACTCCCTGGATAACACGCAACCATATCAACAGATATCATATCGTTGTAATTATATTTGATATTCCACAATCCGCCGTGGCCATACTCGACACAACTTGATTGTATATCCGAAAGAAATTCATTTCGGGTTGGTTTCCACGAATTTTTTTCTCTAGCAACATGAGCTGCAACAGATGGAACAGTAAAACAGTTGCTGAGCAACTCATCAATATTTTCTGAATATTTTTCATTGTTTCGTGAAGGGATTCTTTACGATATATTTGACCGTTGGGTCGCACAAATTGATCATATTTTTCATCATCTGAGCTCTTAAATAACCACACTGACACAGGATCGTTTTTACTTATTTTGTTAATAAAATCAAACATGTTATCATCATAAAATTTAACAGTTCGATTTCGTGGAAACACTGTTACTGCGCTAGTGCGTTATGATCAATAATTTCGATCGAAGCTCCTTTTGATTTATATTTTGATTCATATAATATTTCTCCTGTTATCTTCGCTACGGTTATTGGGAATTTTAATTTTTTCCTAACTCAGTGACATCTTTGATAGAAGCCCCGGTATCTTTAACTGTTTCTCCCCACGTGTTTATTATATTACGTCTTTTATCTGTTAAACCGTTTCCACGGGCCGCGTTTGTAAAATGTTCTATTACTCGTTCAGCTACACAGTTTATTTTTGAAAATTTCATCGGCGCCAGTTTATCAACGCTAGGTTTTTCATTTATCACATAGATTCCATAAACAACTGCTGTTACAGGATACGCTCGCTCATAATACGGTTTGTCAATACCGATGAATAGACCTGGTTTGGAATTTCTACTATGTATGACAGTTTTTTTTATTACCGTGGAGAGGATCATATTTGTCACGGATAATCCAGTTATCTGTTTCTGCAAGTATGACAAATTTTATTCTGAAAAGATAACTTCTATCATCGAGCTGTTTAATAATAGCTGCTGCTCTTTTGTCATTCATCGTAGCGTCGATGATACCATCGACACCTTTGGCCTTGACTTTGTCATTGCGAATAATCTTGAACGTTGACCAGACATGAGATGCACCATCTGCGTGAAATTCTTTCTTGGCGTCGTGAATTTTATTGATCAAACTTTTATTTTTCCGATAAACCAAATCTCGTATCGGCACGCCAGGAGATACCCCGTCGAGGTTGAATTTACTTGTTTTCCAAGGCTTGACTCGGGATAATCTCTCAAACTCATCCATATTATATTTCAGACAAGTATTTAAATAAAAAATATTATATATACAATGTCTCAATGCAAATGGTTGATGATCGGATCATTAAATCATTGTAATAAACCCTGCAGGAAGGAATTGTGCGGATAACACTTGCAAAACGTTCACCGTGGAAGCTTAGGACCAATACCATGTCTGCGATGTGGTGCTGGAGTACGAAAAAAAAACAGTTGTGTGCGTGTTGTGGTGGTAAACGATACAGAGAGCTTAAAAGATATTATGATAAAAAAATAATGACCCTGACAGAGTCAATAACAACGCTATAAAATCCGTGGAGGATTATCTAACTAAGTTTTCAGACAAATTATGATTTAAACAAATGATATTATTGTATAATGGAGCAAAATGAATTTGTCCCACGTCCTATAAAAACAAACTACAAATCAAATATTGATGGCATGATAAGAAATTGTCAGAAGAAAGTACCAGTTGGTTATATTAATAATACAGGTTACCTATTGTTTACTGCTGGGAAGAAACCTTATCTCTGTCATCGATTTGTGTATGAATGTCGCAAGGGGTTGATCAAAGACGGTCTTGTGATCGATCATATTGACGGGAATCCTCAAAATAATTATTTATCTAACCTTCGAGCTGTTACACACAGCGAGAATAATACACGTGATAATACTGGGAGATGTAAAACAACCGGAAAGAGGGCGGTAAAATCTACAAACATAGAAATGGCGAACAAATTATATTTCAATCAATGAATTTAGCTGCGAAATATTTTAATATTAATCCGCCTTCAGTACAATTTGTCGCGGAAAATATAACCAAATCCACTCTTTCCAAGAAATATAAACAAAGAATCGTGTTCCAATATCAATAATGGGGATAAACTATCATCACTATCAAGTAATTACCTTAAATTGTATATATTAACCATTTTGTTTTGGTGGACCCAGTATTGTACAGTCGTATACTACTTATTTTTTTACTTATGCGAAAGGGAGATAATTCTCTCTAAATATATATTTATCCGTAGATATCTGATTTTTATGGTCGTAATTAGTCAATTAACCATCTACGTCGTAATTAATATCAATAATTATACTCGTAGAAAGATATGTATGGTTTTTTAGCTTACAAAATAGAAAAATAAACGTATTTTCCATCGTACAATTTAGCGGAGTTATTTTTAGATCTGTTACGAGAAATCGAGGCAGAACACGCTGTTAGTGCAGATATTTACAATCTGTTTAGAAACCGCTGTTATAATGCATAAATATATAAACCGATCTGTAGGTGATAAAACGTTTGATGGTGCAGTGGTAGGAGATGTACATATATTTTTATGACTCGATTTTATCAAGACAGAACACGCTGTTAGTGTAGATATTTACAATCTGTTACGAGAAATCTAGGCAGAAACCGCTGTTTTAATACAGAAATATTTACAATATATTCAGAAACCGCTGTTTTAATGCAGAAATATGTATACCTTACAATCTATTCAAAAACCGTAGCTATATAATAATTTCTGAAACGTATATTGTTAGATCATTCGATAGCTCAGTTGATAACGTATCCGACCATGATACTCGAGGTCTGGCGATCGAATGCCCATGGCTGACAACTGTCGCTGGTTACGCATATTTGCGATTTTTATAATTAATTGGGGGGCTCCGCTTAAAGCCTCGAAACTCAACAGAATAAAGACACCCACCCACCACATCACTGGTGGTAGATACATGTTTTATATCACCCACGGGCTGATTATTGGGGGGTGGGTGTTAAAATCTGTTGAGCGTGAAGAAGGCCCCCCCGTATATGTTGTGCCATCCTTGTCATTCATTTATTGTATATATCTCATGTCATTCATTCATTGTATATATTATAAATACTACGTGTTGTGCTGTCCTTAATTAAGATTTATGTGTGTACTGTCATTCATTCATTGTATATATTTCATGTCATTCATTCATTGTATATATTTCATATACCCCTGAACTTGCTAAAAGACTCGAATAGAGGTTTATGTGGGGATTGGATATGTTGTGCTGTCCTTTAATTAATATTTATGTTTGTACTGTCACTCATTCATTGTATATATTTCATATACCCCCTGAACTTGCTAAAAGACACGAATAGAGGTTCCTGTGGGGATTGTCATTCATTGTATATATTTCATATACCCCCTGAACTTGCTAAAAGACTCGAATAGAGGTTTATGTGGGATTGTATATGTTGTGCTGTCTTCACCAAATGCACCCTCTTGAGCCTCTAGGGGATTGTGTTTCGTGCATCCTCCTGAACTCGATAGAACACTCGACAAGGGGTTCGTAGGGGATTATATGTTGTGTCGTCATTCATTCATTCATCATAGATGTTGTGCTGTGCCCCTTCCTGAACTCGCTAGAACACTCGACTATGGGTTCATATGGGATATTTTTTATTTTAAATATATATATACTAAATAATGAACTATGAAAATATCAATGATGTAATTGTTGCTATTAAAAAATTAGAAAAAGACAGTATTAATATATCTGATGAACTTTAATCCTGAAAAAATTATTTCTGATTTTGAAATCTTACAAGAACGTAAAAATGATGGTGGTTTTACACTATCGTCTGAATACAAGTTCATAAAACGAATTCAAGCGGCGATGTTCCGGTCACTACCTGCAGTAAAAGATGATGAGTTCAAGGAATTCGTTCCTCCCTCTGCCGCAGTAGAAAAAATTAGATCGGAGTTATCCCACGAATACGAGGCAAAGAAAACGATTAGTACTCGTATAGACAATTAAGAAAACTTATGTTAGATCGTGAAACGATCCAAAGTAATTTCGTTGGTGAAATGATCCAGAGTAACTTCGTTACTGGTGAAACGACCGAACACGCGTAATATTTTATTTATTCAGAATATTTTATTATTTTGAAATATTTTATTTTCTGAAATATTTTATTTTTCATAAAATCTGATTGATTTGTATAATTTTGAGTACCAACCACCATATCAGAATTAACAAACTGATCGATTTATATAATTCTGAGTACCAATTACCATATCAATTTAAGATATTTCTGATAAAATAAAATAGTTCTGAATAACTATAAAATATTTTTGTAGTATTTTTTGCAAAACTGATCGATTTTGTTAATTTTGAGTACCTAACTATATATCAGGATTACAAAATTGATTGATTTGCACGATTTTGAATACCCATTTACTAGTCAAAATTAACAAACTGATTGATTTACCTGATTTTGAGTACCCACTTACTAGTCAAAATTAACAAACTGATTGATTTGCATGATTCTGAGTACCAATCACCATATCAATTTAAGATATTTCTGATAAAACAAAATATTTCTGATAAAATAAAAATATTTCAGAATAGTAAGAAGATATGTTTTTTGTAGTATTTTTTGCAAAACTGATTGACTTTGTTAATTTTGAGTACCAAACTACCATATCAATTTCAGAATTAAAAAATATTTCAGAATAATGATAAGAGAGTTTTGTAGTATTTTTTGCAAAACTGATCGATTTACATGATTTTGACTACCTAAATACATATTAGAATTAACAAACTGATCGATTTACATGATTTTGACTACCTAAATACATATTAGAATTAACAAACTGATCGATTTACATGATTTTGACTACCTAAATACATATCAGAATTAACAAACTGATCAATTTACATGATTTTGACTACCTAAATACATATCAAAATTAACAAACTGATCGATTCACACGATTTTAACTTCCTAAATACATATCAGAATCAACAAACTGATCGATTTACACGATTTTGAGTATAAACTGCCATATCAATTTCAGAATAAATAAAATATTTCAGAAGAAATACAATATTTCTGATAAAATAAAATATTTCTGAATAAATAAAATATTTAAGAATAAATGAAATATTTCTGATAAAATAAAATATTTCTGAAAAATCTACAATAAAGTCTTACGACAGAAATCTTAAGATTTCACATACAGATTTACAATTAGTTGTTCCCCACGCAGGTCAATTAAGTGTCCAAAGGGATCAGTTAGTTTAAAATTTATTCGTGTTAATATAGTATTATGACACCGCAGATAAACAGGATTAGTTGGTTCTTGCACGATCAAATCCCCAGGGGGAACTTGTGGTGTGAACGTGTATAAAATGTATCCTTGTTGAGCCCGATTTGATTTTCCGAGATCTATTTGATAGCTACCATCAATCACATCACAAACTAGATTAACCGCGATCGTTGAAGTTATATTAACGATTCCCGGAGATACATGCGTGTGGATCATTATTATATCTAAGAACAGTTGCTGGTGGGGCTATTTTTCTCCGTGCATCGAGTATTTTAGGAAAGTTCTCATCAATGACATAATTGACGGATTTTCTTAATTTATCTGGATTATAATCAGGGAACTTAAACGTTGCAATATCAGCTTCGGATATTTTGTATTTGGTTGCGAAGGACTTTTTGTAATCGTTTGATGACTTAAGAACTATATCTCTAATTCTATTATAGATAACTTCAGAAGAATTAACTATATAACTTAAAACTTCTATGTACCTAATGATATTAATGATGTCAAATCAAATAAATATTCCTGAAAACTATCCCGTAAATTATTTAACTGTATTTTATGGTCTGAATTTATTGAAGAAAATATAGAATCAATATTCAAAGCAATAACACGTTTATTAAGATTATAAAAAGGAGCTATAGGATCATAATAAAGATATCCACTTATCTCTTCTGATTTTACTTCTATGTAATCTAACCAGTCTGAATTCATTTTAATATCAGGACGAAATCTATTCTTCGACGTAAAATCACCCCTCGTTGGTTCTGGTGGTCCTTCATGCTATGGGGGAACATCCGGCCATCCTAGTACGGATCTTATCGTGGACTGATAAATATCAACGACGTAATCAGGAGAATGTATCTCAACCGCAGAAGATAGCGTCGGCTCATGAATGTTAATCGATATTTTTGATTCTCTTCCGGTTATTGATTTTATTCTACGTGCAAATTCATCATTGATTTGTTCGATCTCATAACTACCAGTTGGTATTCCAACAACAACCCAGTCAGGTGTTCCATCAGGTTTATTCTTATTAGCAAATACAAGTGAATTATTTGCTGGTGTACCATTAAATGATTTCGATCTGATATTTGGCCAACTATGGTATACTCGTAATTGCGCTAGTGCAATTTCATTTGCGCGAATCGCAGTTGGAAAATTGATGCTAAATTCAGGATTAATCGAGCTTACCGAGATCATCGTGGTCTTGTGCGGGGTTGTGTTCGTCACGATCTGCTGGAGTAATTCCGTCATTATTAATACTCGTACCTTTAACAGCAATTTTAATCATCTCTGAAAACTCAAAATCAGATATAATTCCATCACTGAGACTCGCTGATAACAACGAAGATAACTTCGAGTATGTGACCGTCCCTATATGTAATCTTATCATGTAATCGGATAACTTTTCATTCGTGCAAGTACATATTTTTTTTTGCAATGATATTGAGCACACCTGCAATCGTTTTTGTAGCTGAAATACAAATAGTTACAGCTACTGGTGCCATCATTGTCGTTGTTGATAATATCACACCGGTTCCAGCAACAACAGCGGATACTGAATAAACGATCACGTCGACGATAACTATCCGTCGTCGATATTTCTTTACTTTTACCGTGTATTGTTTGACTCGATCTTTTAACGCTGCCTGCCATTCACGCGCTTGATTGTACCTGTAATGTTGCGATGCAACGTCGATCGAGGTACTCATTATATTTTATGCAGTAACCAATTGAGGTGTTTCAGCTACAAATTCTAGACACCACCAGTAAGATGTTGCGGTTAATTTCTTATCAGCTGCTTCCAGAATAAATATTTCTTCGTTTCCGCTATTTAATATAACAGATACAACCCCGGAAAACTTATCAGTTGAATGACGCCATGGATACGTTGTAAATATTTCAAATTTTGCAGCACTGAACACAGAAAACCTGTACACGCCAGTGACTGTTGCGGTATATTTGATAGTTTTATTTTGCTGCGACCATGTTGTAAATCCAGATGATACTGTGTATACGATGTTGGTAATATGTCCGGGAGTAACCCCGCCGGGAATTTTAATCAAACTGGTTTTATTAACGATCTCAGGAATCCCCGCTACCATGTTTTGCTGTGTTTGTTTGATCGCGTGGATGTTCGTCTTGATATCAACGAGTTTTACGTCAACGGCCAACGGATCACCAAAAAATTCCTCTGCGGTTTCATTAATTTTTCTAAAGTTTCTGCGAAGATTTGTGAACGCGTTTGCGTGAACGTCATACTCGGCCCGCAACGTGGATAATTTACCATCTACGGTGTTGTAGTTAACGTCAACGTATATTTTTGTTGCGGCATCTTCGTCGGATGTTGGATCTCTTAAAACTACTATCTTATTTCCGTTCATGCTGAGTTCTCCCGTCATTGTGTGACCGGTATTTTTCACGCGATTAGCAACACTTGCTGTAATTTGATGTCTGATGGTCGTAAACGATACACTTGAATCCCTGATTTTTCCGCTGTCAGTAAACACAGGGATATTATCCGTAACTGCACCAAGTACTCGTCGAATTATATCATTCCATTTGATATTGCTGGTTTTTAGTTTACCATATCGATCCTGAAAAGAAACAACCTCATCTGGGTCAACTCCAGCCAGGTTCATAATATGAGCGAGTTCGTCTTTAGTCGCGTACTTTGACAGATCAATGTCATCGGACTTTTTCTTAACGCGTGAAGAAGATCTTCCGTAAATATCAACCATTATATAAGATTTAAGATCTGTTTAAAACGAATTGGTTGCTTGTATAATCATGCACGACTTTATGTGGTGGTTTGGATGATTTTGATATAGCGTTAAGTACATTAATTACATCACTGCCGCATATTGGTGGATCTGTTATTGTTTGTGTGGGTAGCGTTGAATACCAAATTTGCACGTGAAGTGGTGCAACATACTTGATAAACTCACGCGGCGGAGCTAACCCGTATGAATCAAAATAAACGATTTCACGTGGATCAACCGCGTATGATACCCAGTGAGTACCGGGTCCTGAATTCGAGTCAAGATTAATAATACCTGTTTCGAATTCATTCGGTTGTTTCGGTAATTGATCTCGCATAAAAACACCTCTGAAGTTTTTTTTTATATTTTTAATCGTTTAGCAGCATCAAGTAAATCAAAATTTGATGCTGGAGCATCTAACGAAGTGATCCTGGAAGCCTTAGACCTCTTCCCCAACGAGATCCCGGTAATCTTAGGCCGCGTCCCTTTTTTTTGTACCCCTTTCCTGTTGCTTTCTTTACAGCCATTTCAGCAGCGGTTCCAACAGCACCTAATGCGGCTGCTTTTGCTACGGCTGGAGCGGCAGCAGCTATTAACGCTGAATACTCGCGAGAAGTGGAAAAATACCGCCTGTTTTAATTGAGGCTTTAACCGCACCCGCAGAGAGATTAAGTTTGAAGCCTGTCTTTGATTGTTTTGCGCCGTTGAAATGTTTAAGTTGACGTTCTGATAATGATAGTTTATTTTGACCACCCGTGATCTGATCTCGCTTTAGTGATATTTTCATTCCGGTGTTTTTTTGCTGAATTTGATTGAAGGTTTTTAATGTGACCAGGAGTCAGACTGACACTAACGTGATGATATGGCATTTTATGATAAATACTTGCCACGCTCCAAATAATGATTAAAGATTTTCCACTGGTGCATCAACGACTCTCATTCGACCACTACCACCTTCAAGTAACATGGCTTTATCGCTGAGTATAACCGTGATTGCTCTATAATCAACATCACCTGTATTTAACGTTGCTTTAAGATGTATATCAACGACAGATTGTTTTGATAGATCAAGATGATCCAGTGAAAAATAATAAATCGGATGTAAAGTTCTGAAATCATACTGTGATATTTGCAACCCAGTATCTACATTTTGATCACGTCCCATGAATGACATTAAACGATTATATACACGTCCTATACTATTTTGTTCATAATTGAGTTGTATATTCTCTGTTGGTTCTTGTTGTCCGTTTATCCGTAAAGAAATATCTGTGATATCTAGTCTGTCAAATATGGGTCTAAGAAATTACCTCCCGGTATATTACCCCCCTGCAACTACCCCCCTGCCATTACCCCCCTATCAATTACCCCCCCCCCCCGTATAATACCCCCTGCCATTATCCCCCTCTATATAATTGCTATATCCCAAGAGTAAATAATAAATTAAAATAAATTTCAAAAGAATTTATTTTAAATTTTTATTTTAGTAAATGAATCTCAGCCTTGAAAACATACTTGTCCTGGAATATTCAGTAGTAAAATCATCATATCATAATGTTATATTACCATAAAATATGTTATATTTATAAGATTACAGCTGAATGTTATGTGCAATCCCTCGCAAGTATTCTAAGAGCTCTCTATTAGCAAAGTCATTAACAATGTTCATAATCCGAGCATTGCAGTCACGATATTTCTTTCGAGTTGCTCGAATTTTATTCAGTGAGCTGAAGACAAAACAATAGTATAGATTGAGCACGAATTATCAGATTGTGTTTGTGTACACTTTAATTAAATTCGTCGTATTTGCTTTAGTTCGATTTTGTATCTGTATGTCTAAATGATGCTAATGGCAGGAGGTAATATGCGGGGGGGGGGGTAATTGACAGGGGGGTAATGGCAGGGGGGTTATATACGGGGGGGGGGGGGTAATTGATAGGGGTGTAATGGCAGGGGGGTAGTTGCAGGGGGGTAATTCACAGGGGGGTAATGTGCTGCTCCCGTCAAATATCATATGAGAGTGAGTTTGTGAGCTTAATCGATCATGGCGCTGAAACGCAATTAAAGTATGCCGTGGTGCAGAAACAACTTGTTGTGATGCTATATGCCATGTAAACTGACCGTTAACGTCAGTTTGCATACTATCCGTGCTTGTTGTTAAACATGACAACAAGGATTTACCACCTGTGTCCATGAAAGAAATCAATTTTTGTTCTTCTGCGATCATTGGTGTCATTACCGGCATCCACAACGATAGGTTTTTTAGTATTACTTTACCAGCATCACCAGCAGGTCTCCACAGAGCATCGTTGTCATCACTTTTTCTTACAAGAACAACCGTGTGTCTAGCTCCAAAAATAACTTTTCTAACATTTCTACAAAATCCAAAAATATGCGATAGTGGAATTGTACATGAAAAACTTCTTTTGTCTCCTAGCAACATATTTTCCGCATTGTAAACCCAAGCTGAAATCTGGGTTAGCACCATGAACAACCGCCCACACATCAGCATCAGCGTTATTGGCAAAATTTCTTGGTTGTCTTATATTATACGGATTATTATTGGGGTGATTAGAATTATCTTTTACAAACATCATCGTGGGACCTGCTGATCGTGTATAATCATCAGAGTATCTTGCCAACCCTATTATTGTTGTAGCAACGTCGACATCTTTCTGAATTGATTCAATATTTTTTCCATCGATCATATATATATATATATATATATATATATATATATATATATATATATATATATATATATATATATATATATATATATATATAATTATATATGTGTGTGTGGCGCTATCAAATAATGCCATGATCCCGTTGTTGACAAAACCAACTTTTACTGTATCTATGTAATTAGTATCATCCGTGCGTCATAAGAATAAAACTGATGATCACGTACCGATTCATCTTTAAGGACAGGTGCTTCCATATCAAATGCTTCGTCGGATACGCGCTTGAACATTTTATTATAATTATTTCCGTCTAACACGTTGATTACCGCGTTCGGGAAATTCCACTTCGGGAAGTTCCACTTCCTGATATCAAACTTGAAATATTATTCCTTGGTTTACCGAGTCCTTGATCTGCTAACGCTACCAGTTTTTGATTTTCAGCTTGATTTATTATTTTACTTACGTCTGCGGGCATAATTTCAGTACTTGGTAATTTTACTAGTTGTGATCTTCGTCGCATTAATCGTGCTAGTCTATCTTTGATCGCCGAGATCACCTTACCAGCAACATTGACGATTGCACCAGGAGTTTTTTAACGAACAATATCAATAGCTTTCATCGATAATTGTTTTGCAACAGGTGCTACTTTTGGAGCTATCCTTGTAAAAAATAATCCTCGTACAATATTACCAAGTCCATCTCCGTAAATAGCCCCGTAGACTGGCAATCGTGAGTTTACTGCTCTGACCGATACGGATTTACGATGATTATTATGTACGATCATCTTATTTTATTTACCATTTATCTAACAACTAGTCACTGTAATCATCAACAAGTTCATCGATAAGTTCTCTGTGAACGCCGATATCCATGATACCACCCTGAAATAATCGCCGACAAATATCAGCTACTTCATTGGTTACTTCTGGTGAGTTATTTCCGGCACGTTTTCCCCCTATGAGAACTTCTAACCGTGACACGTCATTGAGGATATTATTAGGACAAACAAAATTATTTCCCACTGTATTCAGGGAAGAATCATTGCCAGGATCTCTTTCTTTACCCAATGAACGTAATTTCTCCCGTTGTTTAGTTTCTATATCTCTGAATATTTCTTCTCTTTGTTTCCATTCTTCTTCTACTTTTTGCTTCATTTCTTTTGCCATATGTTTCCGTTTCTCTCTAGATGGTTTCAACATCATCTCCTTCTTCGGTGAGAAAGATTGTTGTTGTTCTATTTGTTGCAGAGGTGGAGGAAGTTGATATGAAGGTTCCTGCTGGGAGAGTTGTTCTTGTTCTTGTTGTTTTATTTTCTCTCTATAAAGTCTTTTTACTTCTTTATCAAGATTTTTATATTCTAGATCTCTGGCTTGTTTTTTTGTTTCTATATACGCGATATATCCATTTAATAAGATTATCATCACTTACTTTTTCATGATTTTATCAGATTTATTAAATATACCAAATAATATTGTTTCGGGTAATTTTTCTCTTTTAGTATTTCTAATGTCTTCGACAAACCCTTTCCTAAATCTTACAATCAATTCTAAGTTTTCTTCTATTGGTTTGGGTTCAAGTGCAAGTTCTTTCCTCACGTCGGCGACTTCAGTACGAAGTTTTCCAATATCTTCAAGTATTTCTTCACCGACAGGTGGAGGTTGAGCCGCAGCTATATCAGTTGGAAGATCTCGTAAAATCTTTTTTGTTTGTTGGATTCTTTTTGCTATTTTTTCAGTCTGCGCTGCAGTTTGTTCTAATACTGGATAATTACCCTTTTTTCTCTTCTCATCTTCATCCTTAATATCTCCCCACATAATTTTTTCAGCAGCCGCTGCAGCTTTCTCAGTAGCTGTAGTGACGGGTTTAAATAACTTTTTAGTGTCTTCTTCGTACTCATCTTGTGATTGTTGCTGCGCTCGTAAGTTTTCTCTAAATGAGACTCTGACAGGAAGAAATTTTTTGATAGCTTCAAATCGTTCTCGAGCTATCCTTGCAGTATGAGATTCCGGATGTACCATTATTTTAATAGAACATAATGATTTAATTATAGCAGCGGGGGGGGGGGGGACCTCGCGAAGACGTAATTACGTAAAGCGCATGCATAATAAACTAGAAAAAAATCACCAACGACAATGAGTAATATTGATTGGAAATTCCGTAGAGATTTTCTCAGTAAAGTGTCGACGCTTTTTTAAATCTGTCGACGCTTTTTTATTTTTCGATCGTTCGTAGGAAGGCTTATTTCGGTTTTGGACGCTTCCAATACTGGTCTGTTCACCCTCTCTGCTGCTAGTCAGAAGTGTCACAGTATTGAGTGGCATGGTTTTTTGTTTGTTTTTTGTTTTTAAAAATTGTGACTCTGGGATTTTTATGAAGTAAATAAACTAAAGTACAGTGAACCTCAAGGATGATAACCCAAGCTGTCTGTCCATTGATGCATGTATTTACATCAGAAGTAATATGATCTCTAAAACACAAAGATATAAGACAAGCATGATTAGAACCAACACAAAGACAGCAAACTGTAGTAACAAAGATGTTTTCCTTCACATCCGCGTAACTTAAAGTTTCAATCCCCTTGCAAGACAAACCATGTACCTTTTGTAGAGCTTGAAATAAAAAACTGAACAAACTGAAGCACTTTGCTATAGATATTTCCTTTTGCAGCAATAGACTATATAGCATAAATACGGTTACAACAATAGAAAGCTTTAAATCTTCTAGCAAAAAGAAATACATTTTAAAAAAATAGAATTAAAGATTAACGATGACTAACCAACAAAACTGAATTTAACAAAGGCAATGACATGTGAAGAAATGCCTCTCATTTTGGAAAGGTAGGCGAATGTAATCTGCATTGCACCATCAACTTCAAAAAAATTATAAACAGAGAGAAACCTGAATTCAAAATTCAGTTTTTTCAAAATTGTTTAGTTTATTTTTTTTTCTTTTTTGTAACAGATCTAAGCACTAATAAAGAATGGCGAAAGGGAAAATATACATAAAAGCTTTGATATTCCTGGGGAAAAAAATGAGGGGATATTTCTAACGTTCTTAACTGCCTATATATGCTTGGACTTGTCTGTGGGATATGCACAAAACAAGAAGTACAGATTTCTGGTCACGCTGCAAGTGTGTGCGTGTTTTGGAAAATGGTAAAAACTGGATATACAATTTTCTCGTGACACTTATAAAGTGAAGAGTCTGTGCAAGTGTCAAAAGCCAAAGTCATATAACTTTTGTATTTTGTACGGCTTGTAAAGATTTCCACTTTAGAAAATGTGAAGTATCACAAGTTATTATCACAAACAGAAGTGGAACATAGGGGGCTTGCAAGAAAGAAAATAACCCAGACAGTTGGTGTCATCAAGAGTGCTAGAGACGGTACCCGAACTTATTTGCTTGCTTACTTGAATTAAAGTGATTTTCGGTCCAATGGAGCATGTATCACTGGTTTATTCACGCACCGCGTAATTTTTAATTACTCCTGGGGAAGGAAAGAGAGCCTCATCCCCCAGGCTTTTATGCACTCACAGAGTACTTTTAAATTTAGCCACTCAGGTGTAGGACTAACTAATCCTTAACAACCTGACTGAAAGGCTATAAACATGAGTGGGAATAGTCTCACCACACACTCATGTTTCTTAGTTGGATTGAAATGCCCCAGGTATCAACCTAAGCAGTATATAACACCAGCTACGAATGGTCGGCAGCGATGACGTCACATTGGGACACATGGGCGTGTGACAGGTGGAAATCGTTCCACATTCTGCCACGTGTACGATGTCCGAGCGTGGTAAAAGAGGAAAAAGGTGCTCAGCAAGCCAGCCATGGATGTTAAGTACTACCCAAAACGCCAGCCCGTACTTATTTCAAATCAAGTCCAGTTTTGCTAATGGACAATAAAAAGTACCAATAATGTGTTAGCCACCTGTGCAATTAGTTCAAATCTTACGAGCCTGTTAAATTTCCTACTTCCTAACGTATCTATCTAATATAAGTGCTTGACCTATTGGAACACCGCATCAAACCTGTTAAACCTAACAGTGACAAATGTTTATATGTCGCTTAGACATATTAATTTAAATAGGACCAGTATGGCTATTTTTATGTACCCTATCTAATATAAGTACTTAGTGTACATAAAAATAGCCATACTGGTCCTATTTAAATTAATATGTCTAAGCGACATATAAACATTTGTCACTGTTAGGTTTAACAAGTTTGTTGCGGTGTTGCAATGGGTCAAGTTTGTTTCGAGAATAGTTTAGTCAAGGAGGGATGCCAAGCCAAATAAAAGGCAATTTTTTGGAGCCGTTAAAAGGGCTGTTTTTTTTCTGCTAGAAGGTGCCACATCTCTCTTCCACCCTCACGATATTTTCCGCACTCCTAGTCTCATGATTCTTGATATCAGGAAATGCGTAGCCATGATAGGCGGCAATGTAAGCAGCGGCTTCTACCAGTTGACTGAGGGGGTATCCAGTGTAGGCTTGTCTGTAGAATTGGGGGAGAACTCTGACCCTAAATCCCCATTGAGAAGGTCTTGGTTTAAAGGTGTCTAGAGATTTGTAGGCAACGTATTGTATGGCTCTTATAAACTGCCCTGCTTTGTTGACGTCATACAATGCTTGATCTAGCCCCATTTCGGTGTACTTCTCAACGAGAGGGTCAGTGTCCCCCTCCTCCTCCTCAGCCGCCTCTATTTCCTCTTCTGGTTCTGATACTAATTCTTCAGTTGAGATAGATAGTTCCAAATCCACTGCTATGGTGTCAGTCGCTGTTTTTGTTTTTGTGGTTGTTCTTTCAGCTGGGATTACCTATAGTATAGGAGTGAGAGAAGAACGTAGCGCCTCCGATAATTGAGTTTGAGTTTGCCATACCGCTTGTCTAACACAATTGGTCCTTTGTTCTGCCACCACTCTTTCCGTGGTGCGTTGTTTGTTACGTATAGTCGGCTGTTGGTTAGATGTTATTTGTGGTCTCGAGGTGGGTGGGGTGCTAACTGGTTGGGTCTGCATTTCTTGCTTCCGCTGCTGTTGCGTATATTTCTTCCCTCCACGCCGAGTTCTGGGCCTAATTCTTTTAATTTCGTTGTACCCAAACTTACATTATCCATATCATCACCAAAAAAAAAAAAACGCGCGGGCCTAAAAGAAACACTCACTCACTTTTTACTGACCATCACTATTTTGAAATTGTTGATAAGCGACGGAAAAGAAGGGCTTAGAGTCACACTTTCTAACCAAGAAAAGGAAATCATGTGCTTATAGACTCACTTCTGTTGTTTTTTTCTAACTGACTAACATATCATAGGCAATGGAATGTTATTTCTTTTCGAGAGTATGGGGTAGCCCTGAAAAGGGATGTCTTTTTGTGTGAACGAGGAATTATGGCAATCTTTTATGATCTAAGATTACGACCTCCTCTGGCGACAGGCTTTCTCACAGGATAAGGTCTGCTTCTTCGGAAAGAGAAGAAGAACTCTTTGGTGTCGACACGACAGTCGACAAAGCCTATGTCAGGTTCATGCTGCTGCTGTTGCTGCTCTCTCTGCTGATTCTGAAGTCTGTACTTCTCTGTCCATTCTTCTTTCTCCTTCTTGATTTCCACTTTGAAGAGCTCTTCTCTCATTTCTTCAGTGACTTTCAACATTCTAACATTCTTTATCTCTTCAGGTCTCGGTATCAGACTTGTCATGACCCTATGCAAATTCACGTAGGCTTCGTTCAACTTGGCTAATCTTGAGCACATCTTCGTAGGAGGATGAATCGACAATGGATGGTCAGACTTTTTGTTGTTGAGTTGAATTTAAGTGGTGTGAGCTCGCATTGAGCATGTACCACTGGTTTATGATGCCACAGGCACCTTTTTGATTACTCCTGGGGGAAGGAATGGTGCCACTTCCTCCAGGCTTTAATGTGTTCACAGAACACTTATTGATTGGGCCGTCAGTTCGAGGTACTTTTTGTGTACATATCGATCTGACTGTAAAGCCTAAGTTGAGTGGGATTGGACCCAGCACACTCAGTTTTCGGTTGCATTTTGCTGCGACTAGTGGGATTGGACCCAATCTAAGTTCGCTTTTCTGCTAAATTATGATTTGTGCACTGCACGTATGGGTTTTGGTGTCTGTCCGTGGAAAAGGGTGAAAGTGGTTAGGCTCGGGTGGTGGTGTCTTGCCACATGCTAGTAGTGCTCTTCCAGTCCAGGATATTTTTGGTCCTAAATTCCGTCTTTGAAATTGGTATAATAAACTCTATGCTGTTTTGTTTTTTGAGAGAGAGCCTATCGAGGTTATAAGGTCAAGGTTAGTTTCTAGGTGACAGCAGTGAATTCAACTTTGGTATTTGTTTTGCAACCTTGTGCTACTGGCTCTAGATGGAGTTGGTGTTTGTCCATCTTTTTGTTTTATTTGGGTTCCTACTTTCCTGGGTTTGATTTTTGGTTGCAGCCTTGTGCTGCTGGACCTCATAGTCATTGGGTTTTTTGACTACCTTATATATGTAATTTTAGGGTATTACTCTATTTGTTTGTTACTTTGCAGCATTGTGCCACCGGGCCTGATAGTCGTTGTGTTTTTTCGACTACCTTCTATGTACTAATTTGGGTGTCCCTGATGGTCTTGTCTTGCGACCACCTTATACGTTCTATTTTGGGGTTTTATGGTTAGGTCTAGGTTTGTTGTAGCTGTCACCTAGGTAGAGACGGTATAAGTTTTTAGCTGTTAGAATAGGACGTTGTAGAAGAGTGGTATGATAGGAGTAGTAGAGTACAGGTTGTTAATTTCTCCCCCCCCCCCCCCACGCATATTCCTTCCTTATTTTTGGTCTATTTAAGTTACTTATAGTGTACAAGTTTTAGTTTATGTTTGGTATTTGTATAGTTGTATCAGTCTGTAAAAAATATTTTCCTTATTATTGGTCCTAGAAGTTGTTTTTAAAAACTATTTAGGTTAATATAGCTAGGTCCAGATAGTATTCCTTGGCGATTGTTCTCGGATCTCTTGGGGTTAGAGATGTTCAAGGAAGCCTAATCTGGGTTTTTCGCTATTTAATTATCCTAAATGTGATATGTTCTTATTTTGTGATTATCTATGTTATTTATATTTTTGCATATAAGTTGTTTAGAATCTATTTGTAATTAGCTAGGTCCAGATTAGTTGTCCTTGTCGATTGTACTCGGATCTCGTAGGGCTAGAGATGTGCAAGGGAACATAATCTGGGTTTTCGCTATTGGTCTAGATTTGATATATATTTTATTGAATAATTATAATTGTTATTTAAATTTCTGTATATAATTCAGTTTTTTTAAGGTAAGTTATGATGTTTATGTAGGTGATATTTAGATTGGGTTAGAACTATTTAAGAATTCTGGGTATGTATTCGGCGATCCTATTTTTATTTTCAGTTTTGAATTGTTCCCTTTCTTTTTTTAATCTGTTGTATGTATTGAAGATATGGTGCAGATCCTCTGGCACCCGACAGTAGAAGCAATTTGGGTTATGAGGTTGTGGTCCTATGTATTTTCCATAGCTGTTGGCCAACTTGGTTTTTCCAGTGTAGATTCTATTTATTACTTTTTGATCTTTTCCTTCAAGTAGTTGTGGTTTTCTGTTTCTGTCGATTTCATTTAGTGTGTTATATAGTTTTCTTCCTTTCTTGTTATTGTTCCAGTTTTCCTGCCATTTTCGGTTGATCATGGCGGTGGTTAGACTGTGTATTTCACTAACACTGTAAGCCAGTGGTACGTGGTTTATGTCGCTTAGCTTTTGTTTGGCTAATGCGTCTGCTAGATTGTTTCCTAGTATGTTTATGTGGGATGGTATCCACAGGAATTGTATTTGTTGTTTATTGCTTTTCAGTTTTTTAAGTATTAGGTTTGTTTGGTTTAGAGGGGCCCCGAGTGGCCGAGTGGTCTAAAGCGCTCTCCGTTACGGATCATTGCCATCTCACCTCTATCTGCGTGGGTTCGAGTCTCGGATTCGGCCAATGTAGGTATGTGAGAAAGCTTGCCAGTAGCTTCTCGAGGGTCGGTGGTTCTTTCTGGGGATTTCCCAGGTTCTTCCTCCACCGTTAATACTGGCCGCCATGTATAGCCTGTCGTGTGCTGAAAAATGGCGTTAAACAACAACAACAATTGTTTGGTTTAGAACGTTTTCTCTGTATTTGGTATTGTCATTTAGGATGGTTGTAAGGACGCTGAGCGAGTCGCTTATTATTAGTGTTTTGGGTGGGTTGTTCTGTTCTACCCATTCTAGTGCTTTTATAATGGCCCAGAATTCTGCTGCATAGATGGAACGGTGGTCTGGTAATCGGTGGCCATTTTGTATATTCAGTTTGGGTATTACGTAAGCAGCTGCTGTTTTTGCGGGTTTTGTGGTTCTTGATCCATCTGTGAATATTTGTAAGTGGTTTGGATAATTGGTTGTTATTTTTTCTGCTGCTATAGTGCGCAGCTGCAGTTCTTGATTTGTTTTATTGCAGTGTTTGGTGATGGTAATATGGATATTAGGGCCTTCGTTAGACCAAGGTTCAGCGTCGAAGGTATTGATAGTTTCTGTTTGTTTTATTTCTATGGGGAGTTGTTTGGCTAGTTCGTGAACTAGTTTTCCTGTTGGTATGTGATGTTTGAGGGTGGTTCTGAATGGTATATTACATTTCTCAATTGCTAGTAGTGTAGGGTGTTTACTGGAGTGAGTTTGTAATCTGGCTGCATATCTCAGTATTAGTTTCTGTCTTCTGAGACAGAGCGGTAGTTCTCCTGTTAGTACCTGGAGCTCGACTAGCGATGTTGATGGTAGTGCACCAGTGATTGTAATTAGGGCTTTTCTTTGTACTTGATCAAATTTTTTTAGATGGTTTGTTGGCGCTAGGTTGTATACTTGGCACCCGTAATCAAGTTTAGATCTGATCAATGCCCTATATAATGCTAGCAGAATTTCTTGATTGGACCCCCAGTTCATTCCTTTAAGGCTTTGTATGAGATTAAGGTCCTTATTGCATCTCTTAACTACTTCTTGTATATGGTGTCCCCAATTTAGATGTTCGTCGAAATACATACCCAAGAATTTTTTGAATTTGACATATTTTATTTCTTGATTGTTTATAGTAAGTGTAGGTCGTGGATTGTTTTGTTTGTGTTTGGGTGAGAAAATGATAGCTTCAGTTTTGTCCTGTGATAGTTTGAAACCCCATATGTCAGCCCATTTTCCTATGTTATTGAGACTATCTTGTATGTTTTTGATAGTTTTTTGACTGTTAGGGTTTCCAGCTTTCCATATTCTGCTGTCATCTGCGAATTGCGAAATTTCAGTTTGTGTGGTTGCCAGGTTTTTGTCAAGATCGTTGATCATTAGGTTGAATAGAGTGGGACTGAGTATATTGCCTTGTGGAGTTCCGTTTTCTAGGGAGTGTATTTCAGAGTGTGTGTCGCCAACTCTGGTTATTATTTTGCGGTCTGTTAGGAAGTTATCGATGAAGTTGAACATTCGACCTGTAATGCCATAGTGATTTAGTTTGGCTAATAAGTCTTTGGTCCATACTAGGTCGAATGCTTTTTCTAGGTCTATAAATACCGCTATTAGGTTCCTATCTGCTTTCCTTTTTGAGTTAAAGGCTAGTTTGATCGCAGTTTCTAGTCTTAAGAGTTGATCCGTAGTGGATCGTTTGTTTCTAAATCCGCATTGGTTTTCGGATATTAATTTGTTTTGCTCTAGATGGCATTTCAATCGATTAGTTAATATGGTTTCCATGATTTTGCATATGTTGTTGGTTAAAGAGATAGGTCTGTATGAGCTGACATTGTGGGGGTCCTTATTTGGTTTCAGGATAGGGATAACTATAGCAGTTTTCCATTTATTGGGCAGTTTACCAGTTTTCCATATTTTGTTCAGTAATTTTATTATTATCTGTTTGATGTTATTTGGTATGTTTTTGTACATATTATAGCCTATTTTATCCTCTCTAGGGGAAGTTTCCTTTTTGGAGCTTAATGCTTTGTCCCATTCGGCAGTTGTTATATTTTTACTAAGGTTGGAATCTTTGGTTCCAAGGTCAGTGAAAAGTTTGCTATGGATGCGCTCTACCTTATTTCTGTGTTGTTGGTGTGGTTTTTGTTACTACTATTTCAGCAAAGTGTTTAGCTAGTTGTTCAGCTTTATCTTTGTTGGTGTTAGCTCCTGGGATTTTTGGGATGCTGTTTGATGTTTTGCCTCTAATTGCCCTGATTTTATCCCAGACCTGCTTAGTGCTGGTTTTGATGTTAATACTTTTGCAGTATTTTTGCCAAGTTGTTTCTTTGGCTTGTTTTATAGTTTTTTTAAGTTCTTGTTCTTTGATTTTGTAGTTGGTAAAATCCAAAGAGTTACCTGTTCGTCTAAATTTGTTAAGAGCTTTTTTCTTATCTTTATGCGTTTGTTGGCATAGTTTGTTCCACCACGGGACTGGTTGTTTGTTTGGGTGGCCACTAGATTTGGGTATGCTAGTTGTTGCAGCTACGTTGATGGTATTAATCAGATTGTCATAATATGTGTTCAGATTTTCGTTTCCTATGTCCTTGTAATCGATTACGCTGAGTAAAGTTTTGTACATTTCCCAATCGGCGTTTTCGTATTTCCATTTGGGGTGGTTGTGTTGTGAGTTGTACTGAGTAGTCATTTGCAGGGTGGTTATCAATGGAAAGTGGTCACTGCCTATGGTATCAGTTTGATCCACTCTCCATTCCGCCACCTGTCTATTGTTGGAGAGCATATGGTTAGATCGATGGCGGTTAGGGTTCCATTTTCTGGATTAAGGCATGTTCTAGTGCCTTTGTTTAAGATGGTCAGGTTGGATTCAGCTGTCCATGCTTCGACCAACCTGCCTCTTTTGTCTGTGTGCTCACTACCCCATAGCTCATTATGTGCATTAAAATCGCTGCATATGACTACTAGGTCCACTCGTTTATTGTCGTTAATTTGCCAATATGTATCTAGGTTCGAGTCCTTCGTACTGTCTCCTGGGTCGTATAGGTTAAATATTTCAATGTTTTCTACTCCTGTGCTTATTATTAAGCATTGTATTTCTACTGACTGATTTGTGTCTGAAAAAGGTGGTATGGGTACTGGTGTTACATTCGGGATGTTATTTATGATAAAGGTAGCTAGCCCCTCCTCCTTGTTCTTTAGTTCGATTTTGGAAGTACCCTGGGGCGTAACCCTTTAGTTTTGGTAGGGCCCTGATTTTGTTGGTTATTTTGGTTTCTTGAATGTAGATGATGTCATGTTTTATAGTTAAGTTTTGTAATTTAAGTTTTAACTCATCTATATTACCTGACAGTCCTCTAGCATTCCATTGCCAGATTGTTAAATTTCTATTAGTTGTACTACTCATGTTTGTGTTGGTCGTTTATTATATTATGATGTTGTATTGGTGTGAGTCCTACGTTTTTAATATTGATTGTAATGTTGTATCCAGTTGTTTGATCTTATTCTCTAGTGTGTCTAGTTTGTTTTTTAGCATAGTTACTTGTTCTTCTATTTGAGGGGTGTTAATGATATTTGACCTATGTGGGGAGGGTGGGTTGTGAGTGTTATATCTGGTTGGAGTTTTTGGATTGTCTGTTTTGGATTTGTTGTTGTGGTGGTGTTTGTGCTGTTAGATTGTTGTGGTTTGTTTTTGAGTATTTCCTGTTTGGTTGTTTGATATCGAATGTTTTTTATGTTCATTAGGTGGATGATTTGGTTTTCTCTGATAGCATAGGGGCAGTTGGGTGAGTGGGGTAGGTGGTTACCTTTGCAATTGGTGTATTTGGGGGTTAGCCTTCTACATTGCCCCTTATAGTTCCACCCACATCGTTTGCATATAGTTTGATATCTGCATTTGGAGCCGTAATGGCCCCAGTGTTGGCAGTTGCTACACAGCCTGGTTTTGTTTATGTACGATTCCAGTTTTTATCTAATTCCTGTGGGGTTTAATTTTATTATTGATGTAATTGGCAAGTTCGATTCTAGTACTGCCGTGTTGGTATCGTATCCCTGGTGATTTCTTAACTAAAATGCTCTGTTTATTGGGGTTCCACCTTCCTTGATTTGTGTGGTTATTTGTTCATTATTAAGTTGTTGTAAGTTTCTAGTTAGTTTGAGGACTGCTTTGAATATTGTTTGTTGTGGTTCTGATTTCATTTGTTTAGGACTGGTTATTTGATTTGTGTTTTTGTAATTGTTTGTTGCTTAGCACTTGAAATTTGGTCATTACTTTGAGTGGTTTTTGTGGTTTTGTGGTGTTTCTCTACTTGGACAGGTATTGAGTTGATATTATTAATTTCCAGGTATTTGGCCATTTGTTTTTGAGTGCTGCAGTGCACTATTATATAGCCTGTTTTTGGTCGTATTATTTTGAATTGCCCTGAGTGGTTCCTTTCGAGGGCCCCTACAATACTGTTGGTTGTCATGTTTAAGAATCTAGGGTTTCTGCTTTTGATATATATTGTCAATTCGATTGGATGGTAGTCATTTTTTGATGCCTGATTTTTTTGTTGGGTTTGTTTTGGGCTGTTAATTGGGGGTAGGTGGTTGGTTCTTGCTTGTTTAGATCTTTTGTTTGAGGTTTTAGGGTTGTTAACGAATTGTTTGTATTTTGTTTGTTTGTCTGGTTGTTGTGGATGTTTGTGTTTTCAATTACTGGTTTTGATTGGGTTTTCTTATTGCCTTTTCTTGAAATTTGTTTTAAGGGGCCTTTTCCTTTTCCTGAATATTCCCTTTTGATGTTTGCTTTGTGATTGGGGGTGAGGTTTCTATCTTTGTTGTGGTTGTTATCTGTACCGGTTTGACTATATAGTAAGTCTTCTTCCGTTAGTGGTTTTGATGGTCCCGGGATTTGACTATTGTGGTATTTGTTTACACAGCTTGTGGTCTGAATTATGGTATTGTTTGAGTTTGTGCCCTTAGTCGTTATGGCCGAGTTGCTTTTGTCTGCCTGCCTGTTATCCCGTGTGTGTTTTCCCGCTATAGTCTTCCGCCCCCAGCTAGTGGTAGCTTCCTAGGGGATTTTGCCAAAGTTAGGAAATTGGGGGTTGGTGTTCCATGTAAAGTTTCAGTTGTGGGTCTATCGTTATTTTCCATTGCTACGGTCATTTCTAGCACTTCTTCTTCCACTGATTTGTCAAAAAAGTTAAATTGAATTGGAGATGCAGGGTTAAGCATTTTTGCCTGTTCTCTGATTAGTTCAAAATCTGGGGTTGAAGATGTAAAAGATAGGTCCGTAGCATGAATTTGTCTACAGCTTGAGTCTGGCGTTAAGTTGAATTTTCCTATGTTAGTCAGAGTGGTGGTTGTAATTTGATTTTTTGAATTGTGTCTAGCCATATCCCTACGTAATCTACTTTCTTTGTAATTTTTTGCATTTCTTTCCTGGATAGCTTGTTTGTTCAGGAGTTGGGATACCATATTGTTAGTTTTGAGTTTGTAATTTTGGAGGTTAAGTTAAGAGGTTAATGTTTTGTGAGTTAGATTAGAGTAGAATATAGATAGTGCTGTTGTTTTGTCCTTGTAACAGAAAATCTTACAATATTACAAGTGCTCGTATATTGCAAGAATTCTGTCCAGGCGTATACTAGTATGGTTCCTAGTGCCTGTTTTATGGATCGGTGCTAACAGCTAGAAATTGTTAGATTTTAGATAGCAAGAAAAAGTATAATTTGTCGTTATTTATTTTCTTTAATTGAAAATCGCACGTCGGTATTAGTGCTATAACGTGTGCGGATTCAATCCAGGTATTTCTAGTATGATTCCCAGAACCTGTTTAAGAAAATAGGCGGCAAATTGAATGTGGTAATTAGTGGATACAGATAAAAGTTTTTTTTAAAGTTTTAGAGTTTTTAAAACAGCACAGAGTTTTTGTTGCTCGAAAGCTTAACAATTTTCCTACCTTGTATTTATCAGTTAAATACTATTGAGGTGGTGTTTCCAAGGTGGCTGATGGGCGGGCTGCTAGGCTGGATTCCTTTGTTGTGGAGAAAGAAAAATGGCTGCCGATTTCTGCTAGGCGGGCTGGTTCCAAGATTTTGAGTCTTCTTCCCTCTAGTCTGTAATTGCACCCTGCACGAATTCAGTGGTTAAAGATTTCCAACAGCAAAATAAAAAAAACATCCGTTAAGGCCAGAGCTTGCGGAAACGGGTATATCGTCTGTATCGTTTGTAGTCTTGTAGTCTGTATGTCTTCTCCCCTCGGCGGTCTTGATGGGAATAATGATGATGATGATGATGGTCAGACGTTTGTTTGTTGTTGAGTTGAATTAAAGTGGTGTGCGCTCGCACTGAGCATGTACCACTGGTTTATGATGCCACAGGCACCTTTTTGATTACTCCTGGGGGAAGGAATGGTGCCACTTCCTCCAGGCTTTAATGTGTTCACAGAACACTTATTGATTGGGCCGTCAGGTCGAGGTACTATTTGTGTACATATCGATCTGATTGTAAGGCCTAAGTTGAGTGGGATTGGACCCAGCACACACTCAGTTTTCAGTTGCATTTTGCTGCGACTAGTGGGATTGGACCCAATCTAAGTTCGCTTTTCTGCTAAATTATGATTCGTGCACTGCACGTATGGGTTTTGGTGTCTGTCCGTGGAAAAGGGTGAAAGTGGTTAGGCACGGGTGGTGGTGTCTTGCCATATGCTAGTAGTGTTCTTCAAATCCAGGATATTTTTGGTCCTAAATTCCGTCTTTGAAATTGGTATAATAAACTCTATGCTGTTTTGTTTTTTGAGAGAGAGTCTATCGAGGTTATAAGGTCAAGGTTAGTTTCTAAGTGACAGCAGTGAATTCAACTTTGGTATTTGTTTTGCAGCCTTGTGCTGCTGGCCCTGGATGGAGTTGGAGTTTGTCCATCTTTTTGTTTTATTTGGGTTCCTACTTTCCTGTGTTTGATTTTTGGTTGCAGCCTTGTGCTGCTGGACCTCATAGTCATTGGGGTTTTTGGCTACTTTATATATGTAATTTTTAGGGTATTACTCTATTTGTTTGTTACTTTGCAGCATTGTGCCGCCGGGCCTGATAGTCGTTGGGTTTTTTCGACTACCTTATATGTACTAATTTGGGGTCCTATTGCCGGTGTCCCTGATGGTCTTGTCTTGCGACCACCTTATACGTTCTATTTTGGGGTTTTATGGTTAGGTCTAGGTTTGTTGTAGCTGTCACCTAGGTAGAGACGGTAAAGTTTTTAGCTGTTATAATAGGACGTTGTAGAAGAGTGGTATGATAGGATGGTCAGACTGGAGACTGCTCCGTTTTAAGGTCAAAGCGCGGATGCAAAGGAAAGCATCCCTACACGGTTTTCGAGTCGAAACGCTAAATTATGTCATGGGAGGGATAGAGAGAATTCAAAGAGCACGAATAATGAAACCCATGGCAAAATAAAAGACAAAGGCATTTTTTCTCAAAACACATTTTTTTATTCAAAATCACTTAACACTAACAAGTAACACATTTTTTCAACAATATCTATCTAATTAACTAACAAACATTTTTTTTCAACTCGCTAACAATTTTTTTTTTGGTTAGGGTTGACAACGTTGTGAATGAAATTGTGATTTCCACTGTTGGAAGTCATTAGGCCATTGATGGACACTACGTTTCCTAGCTAGAGACAAAAGATAAGCATAATGGTCACAAAACCATCGATCTACTTTCACATCGTTTCTAGAAGAAGAACGAGGATCAAAATAAGTCACTAAATGTTCTAAAGAATAGCCCAGACTGCGCTGATGCAGAAAATACACACAGTATTGTCCACACATCAAGGAATCTGTGCCTTGTAATTTCACATTATTTAATCGTGTGGTCTGAGCATTTCTTCTCATAAAGTCAATGATATCGTCTTCCAAAGGAGGCAATCCATACGAATCGAAATATTCCACACATCCTTCTTGAGGAAAGTAGACGGCTACCCAGTGGGTTCCTGGGAGATGACTGTCGTCCGTGTTGATCACATAAGCTTGATGGTCTTGAGGTTTGCGATGAGGGAGTTCATCTTTAGCACATACGACAGGATTCCAGGAAGTAGTGTACGAACTGTGGTTCAAAAGATAATAAAGTTCCCAGGTATCCATGTTTTGTGTGTTTTTTTCTTCACAGGTAATGATAAGTGATCAATTCCATCCTGACTTTCTCCTTGAATTTTTCTGACAAGTAGCCGTTTTTTCGCATCGTCTCCCAACTCTGATCCAAGAGAGCTTCGCTGCGATGGATCTCTTGAGTTGTTAAGACTCCAAGCTTCGTCCAGATATTCGTCCAATTTTTCTTCTTGACTCAGCATCAGGCATTTATCGTGTTGAATTTGACTGGGATGATCGTTGTGACATCCATAGCAATCTTTCTTGATCAATTCCTTAATTTTGTCTGCCAAGGCTATAGCAAAACAGGAAACTAAATGTGCTTCTTGTTCTGGCCATCTAGACTTCATCATGATGACTTCTTCGTCTTTTTCTTGGGGTTCTCCTTCCACAGGCTCTTCACATTCCATGTCCAAAGAATCTCTACTTTATAAACATTGATTAAAGGTTTCCATGACTTCTAATAGTCTAGAATGACTTCTCTCAAACTGTTGATTTCTATCGTATTGTCAAATTCAGCATACAGGATGACGTTCACCGTATTATCTGCGCGCAGATTTTCTGCAAACTGAATTTCCACACGAATCTGGCCGGATTTTATAGGGTGAAAATATCCCTCTTCGCTGCCTTGACTTACATTTCGTTAGAGAACCGTTTTCGAAAATGGAGTTTCACTGTAACTTTCCCTTTGGAGAATGGAATATTTTGTCCCAAGATCTCCTTTTATAGCAATGTTGACAGTGTCCAAATACGACTTACTGACGGGCAAATAGTGAGGATGTACAAATTCACGGTGTACGTGATAGGTGTTTGCACCTTCCTGGTCATTGGCCGTGGTACTATCCCCTTTGAAAGGAATGACACGCAGTAACAGTACAGAGATGTGTCCCACCACGTTGTACTCCACCACATCGGAATACACAAAGATCAAATTCAGTCCTTCGTTCAGTTCTACCGGGTTTCCAAAAGTTCTGTAAAAATCCATATTATTGTTGAGTAAATTGTTTGCGACCATTTCGCATGTCCACCCAAAATTTCAAACAAACTACCATTGAACCTGAGAGACAATGTGTCCGTATCTTGAAATTTGATCATGAGACGATGAGCAACTTTATGGTACTCAATCTTCACACTTTTTTGTCTCTGTTCAGAGCTTTGCCAAAGGCTAAGTTGAACCTGTCCGCAATAGTGTCCACCAAATGTTCACCACTAAAATAATTACCTGAAGGAATTTTCAAGGTGTAGATAATGAAGGCTGGATTGCTAGCTTTTCTTGTGTCCCTTAAAAACCCGATTTTACTGATTTCGTCTTCCAATTGGGCATTCAGGATTTCGACCTCAAAAGTGTTTTACTTTTCGGTGATGTTTTTGATTTGTGTTGGGTGAATGGTTTCCACTAAAGCCACTTCCCAATGGGCTTCGTGATCTAATTGGATAGTCTGAGGTAATTTGACCGTGTAACAGCACAAAGTGTTATTGGGAAACACCTCCATGGAAATGTCACTGGGTAAGGTTAAGTAAAATTGGTTGTTATTGTTCATAATTCCACAGGTTTTTGGTTGTCCGAGGGGTTACTGGAAGTCAGAGGAGTGTCTCCGCCCAAAATGGGATTGTTGTTGTTGTTGGAATGGAGACTGGCACTGGCACTGGGTTCCCGTTGTTGCCGTTCGAGGAGAATTTCAGGGAGGGATTGGGAAGAAGGTAACCGATGCAACTGCTCAATAAAATGGTCCACAATTGTTTATCTCCTTGTCTCCTTGTTGCAAACTCAAATTGGCAATGGCTGCACCGATGACACAATACACCACAAAGATTTGGTAGAAAAAGACGATTTGCGTTTTAGGCACACGTTCTCCACACCACACCCACAAGGGTTGTTTTTGTAAATCTTGCACAGAAGAACTAGGTGAAGGAGGAGTGGTCGACGTAGCTGCGTCTGCTGTGCGAAAGGGCATGATGGTCACTTCTTTTTATAGTCGATGACTTGCGAAGCGTCGATCCAAGAATCAAAACTGGGTGGATATCCTTTCCAACGTACTTAGACTTATTTGACACGTCGTTTGCCCACTTTACGGGTTCTGCGTTCGAGAATGCTTTCGATGTCGTACACGTCGTCTTCTTTTTTGGTGACACGACTTGATTTGAAATAAGTACGGGCTGGCGTTTTGGGTAGTATTTAACATCCATGGCTGGCTTGCTGAGCACCTTTTTCATCCTTTACCACGCTCAGACATCGTACACGTGGCAGAATGTGGAACGATTTCCACCTGTCACACGCCCATGTGTCCTAATGTGACGTCATCGCTGCCGACCAATCTTAGCGGGCATTACATACTGCTTGGGTTGACACCTGGGGCATTTCAATCCAACTAAGAAACATGAGTGTGTGGTGAGACTATTCCCACTCATGTTTAAAGCCTTTCAGTCAGGTTGTTAAGGATTAGTTAGTCCTACACCTGAGTGGCCAAATTTAAAAATACTCTGTGAGTACATAAAAGCCTGGGGGATGAGGCTCTTTTTCCTTAAACGAGTGATACATGCTCCATTGGACCGAAAATCACTTTAATTCAAGTAAGCAAGCAAGTTCGGGTACAGTCTCTAGCACTCTTGATGAAACCAACTGTCTGGTTTTTTTTTCCTGCAAGCCCCTATGTTCCACTTCTGTTTGTGATAATAACTTGTGATACTTCACATTTTCTAAAGTGGAAATCTTTACAAGCCGTACACAATACAAAAGTTATATGACTTTGGCTTTTGACACTTGCACAGACTCTTCACTTTATAAGTGTTACTAGAAAATTGTATATGCAATTTTTACCATTTTCCTAAACACGCACACACTTGCAGAGTGACCAGAAATCTGTACTTCAAGTTGATGGTGCATGGCAGATTACATTCGCCTACCTTTCCAAAGTGAGAGACATTTCTTCACATGTCATTGTCTTTGTTAAATTCAGTTTTGTTGGTTAGTCATCGTTAATCTTTAATTCTATTTTTTTAATGTATTTCTTTTTGCTTGAAGATTTAAAACTTTCTATTGTTGTAACCATATTTATGCTGTATAGTCTGTTGCTGCAAAATGAAATATCTATAGCAAAGTGCTTCAGTTTGTTCAGTTTTTTATTTCAAGCTCTACAAAAGGTACATGGTTTGTCTTGCAAGGGGATTGAAACTTTAAGTTACGTGGATGTGAAGGAAAACATCTTTGTTACTCCATTTTTTTTTAAAAACAAAAAACAAACAACAAACCATGCCACTCAATACTGTAACACTTCTGACTCTACCAATGTGAGTGTGTATGTCAAAATGTTTAAGTGAGGTAAAAAAGGAATTGAGTTTCAGAACGTGAACCAGTAATGTGACCTTTCAGTAGTTGATGTGGTAAGAGGAAATGGTACAATACACAACACAGGATTGCAATTTCACACTCCAGTCAGTCTGCACTGCAATGGTAACAGCGCAAGAGCGTAGGCATTATTTTGCCACACTAACTTGGAACAAAACAATGCATCGCTCATCATAAACGATTCCATTGGCTAGACTTATTTTCTGACCGCGTTCACTACGAATTGACTTCAGTACCTTTTCACACAGTGTCGAGAGAGGTCGTTTCTCACTGCTAGGCGATTTATAAAATAATTCAAAAAAGTAAAACTAGCGCAAGAACAATCGTACCCTGGGCGATCCCACAGAAATTGTGTCAGTTTTATAGTCAAATACATCACAGCATATTTGGATGAACTATTCTGTGAGAAAGTTACATCCACGTTATCAAACAAGGAGGAATTTTTAGTTTCCATAATCTTAGTTCACTCTGGTGATATTTAATAATGGTGTATTTTTTCTATGGCTGTGTTTATCTAAGTGGAATATGTGTTTCTTTGAATCTTTCTTAAGGAAAATATACTGTAAAAACAAACGTAAGGGTCGTGATATGTTCTACATTAGGAATAACACTCTCTCTCTCTCTCCGTAATAGTCGTTTTGATTGAAATTCTAATGGTATCTGTGCCTGTTTGAAGATACCTCTCCAAAATTGTGATCAGTAGTCACCCTATTTATGTGAACTGTTCCGTTTGTCATGTAATTTTTTTTTCAAACACTTACATCCTTACAAATTGTAAATCAGTAAATCGTTGGATGAAATAAAATTTTGAGTTGACGAGCTTGTACAATTCAGGTATCGTAGCTTTCTCTTTATTTTGGCATTGCAATGTGTCACGGAAAAAAATTCTAACATTAGATCTACCGTTTTTCAAGAAAGGAAACAAACAGAAGGCTTTTTAAAGAATGACGCGAGTGACATTGCACTGTATAACCCTGCCTATGGTTAGCTCTGAAATCTAAAACCAAAACACATGGTCGGAAAAAATGTAACAATGTTCAAGAATGACGCGAATGGCATTGCACTGTATAACCCTACCCATGGTTAACTCTGAATTTTAATACCAAAACACACGTTCAGAAAATATGTAACAATATTTGACCTATTTTCTCTCAGTTTAGACTGTGGATAGAACAAGGAGCGTTATGGTGCTGTTTTTTTTTCTTCTTCCCGCCCTTAGATTTGTGAAAACTTTGCAACATTGTTGGTAACATGTGCTGCGAAACACATGACATATCTTAAATCTGAGATATGTTAAGCAGTCAGTCGACAATAAATATCACATTACCTTATTATGAAATTGATGAATGAATGAAAACAAGGAACATATTTCACATAGAATGTATGGTTGTCCCAATAATTATTTGTCATATAATACCGCAAGAATAACGGAACCAAAACTGGTGTCCTACGTTTGTTTTTTCTTTACCATTCTTTGTTTCTTTCTCTCCACTGTAATGTTAAGTCGATCTGTCCATCTCTCAAAACACTCCAGACTAATGTACTGCCCGTTCTATTGTCACCCAAGGCAGTAACACTCGTATGCGTGTGCGTGCGTGTGTGTTAGCTTTCGCTTACACACATATCGTTTGTACGAACATTTAATAACAAAGAAATAGCAACAATTGACGTAAACCATTTAATGTAACCGTGTAGGTGTATCTCATCGTTCTAAATTTTTTCTACAAGTCACTTTTGGGTCTACTAGATTGTAAAAAATAATCTTCATGAGTTATGAAACAAATTTATTTCTTCACTGGTCGTGTTAGTTCTGTAATCCTACTGGATTTACCACTGTTGCTCTCTCAATCTCTCGATCTCATTGAGTGATGCATTGTTTTTTCTAAGGTAGTGTGGCAAACTAATGACAACGCAAGAGCGTTGTTACCATTTCAGTGCAGACGGATTGGAGTGTAAACTTACAATCCCTTTGTTGCGTATTGTTCCATTTCTTCTTGCCACATCAAATATTAAACGGATAGTAAATGTGTGTTTAGTTGTTTGCTTCTCCGCGTGTGTGAATAGTAGAATTTGGGTTTAATTTGGCTTCTTCCCGTGTGTGGATAGTAGATTATTGGGTTGTGTAAGCGCTCACGTATGTTTGTGTGGATAGTAGATTATTGGATTTTGTAAGCGCTCACGTACGTTTGTGTGGATAGTAGATTATTGGGTTTTGTAAGCGCTCAAGTACGTTTGTGTGAATAGCAGAGTGTGTGGTTATTTAACCTTCCCTTCTGTATGGATGGTAGACCTTTGGGTTTGATTTGGCTTCTTCGCTCGTGTGGATAGTAGATTATGGTTATGTCTTTGCTGCTTCACGTGTGTGATAGTAGATTATTGGGTTTTGTAAGCGCTCACGTACGTTTGTGTGGATAGTAGATTATTTGGTTTTATAAGCGCTCAAGTACGTTTGTGTGGATAGTAGAGTGTGTGGCTATTTAACCTTCCCTTCCTTGTGGATGGTAGATTTTGGGTTTGATGTGGCTTCTTCACGCGTATGGATAGTAGACTTGGGGTTTGATTTGGCTTCTTGGCGCGTGTGGATAGTAGATTATTGGGTTTTGTAAGCGCTCACGTACGTTTGTGAGGATAGTAGATTATTGGGTTTTGTAAGCGCTCAAGTACGTTTGTGTGGATAGTAGAGTGTGTGGTTATTTGACCTTCCTTTCTGTATGGATGGTAGACCTTGCGTTTGATTTGGCTTCTTCGCTCGTGTGGATAGTAGATTATGGTTATGTTTTTGCTGCTTCACGTGTGCGATAGTAGATTATTGAGTTTTGTAAGCGCTCACGTTGGTTTGTGTGAATAGTAGATTATTGTGTTTTGTAAGCGCTCAAGTACATTTGTGTGGATAGTACAGTGTGTGGTTATTTAACCTTCCCTTCTGTTTGGATGGTAGATTTTGTGTTTGATTTGGCTTCTTCGCGCGTGTTGATAGTAGATTATTGGGTTTTGTAAGCGCTCAAGTACGTTTGTGTGGATAGTAGAGTGTGTGGTTATTTGACCTTCCCTTCTGTATGGATGGTAGACTTTGCTTTTGATTTGGCTTCTTCGCTCGTGTGGATAGTAGATTATGGTTATGTTTTTGCTGTTTCACGTGTGTGATAGTAGATTATTGGGTTTTGTAAGCGCTCACGTTCGTTTGTGTGAATAGTAGATTATTGTGTTTTGTAAGCGCTCAAGTACATTTGTGTGGATAGTACAGTGTGTGGTTATTTAACCTTTCGTTCTGTTTGGATGGTAGATTTTGTGTTTGATTTGGCTTCTTCGCGCGTGTTGATAGTAGATTATTGGGTTTTGTAAGCGCTCAAGTACGTTTGTGTGGATAGTAGATTATTGGGTTTTGTAAGCGCTCAAGTACGTTTGTGTGGATAGTAGAGTGTGTGGTTATTTAACCTTCCCTTCTGTGTGGATGGTAGATTTTGGGTTTGATGTGGCTTCTTCGCGCGTGTGGATAGCAGATTTGGGGTTTGATTTGGTTTCCCCGCGTGTGTGAATAGTAGATGAGTGTTTAGTTTTGGCTCCTTCGTGTGTTTGTGGATAGTATATAATTGGGTTTGTGGATAGTATAGTAAGAGTTTGTTTAGCTGCTTCCCGTGTGTGGATAGTAGATTTGGGTTTGATTTTGCTGCTTTGCATGTGTGGATAGTAGGTTATGGCTTTGTTTTTTGCTGCTTCGGGGTATTTGGATAGTATATTTTGGGTTTGAGTTTGCTGCTTCCCGTGTGTGGATAGTATATTTTGTTTATGTTTATGCTGCTTCCGTGTGTGAATTTTTTATGGTTATGTTATTTATCTAGCCATCACTGTGTGGATAGTACAGAATACGAGAAGAGAAAAGTAAGTGATGTTTTCCTTCACGTCCGTGCTTTTCATATAAGAACTTACAGCGTTCGTCCTTCGCGCTATTCTACGAAATAACTCAAGCGAAGATGGTGGCTGCAACGGAGTTGCTGAATCATTTAATAGGTATCTATTACTGGCTATTAGATGTTACGTTTGTAATGGAAAAGATAGAGAAAGAATTTAAGTTAGAAAAGTGTCTGGACTATGATAATAGTCTAACGGAAGCAAAAGAGTTGATAGAAGGGATGATGGAAGAGGAGAAAAAGAGATTGAGAGGCTTGATTCATCCTCCCTATGTGAGAGTGGGATCACTGAAGGAGGACATAGATCATCTCACAAGAGTAAGGTGCTTCCTGGAAGACATTCTGGCATGGAGTCAGTTGTCATTCATGAAATGGGGAGTAAGTCAGGTGAAGAAAGCTGGAGAACAGATGATGAAAGTGATGAGAGAAGAAGTTAAGAAGATCAAAGACAACTGGACAAAAGAGAGAAAAGAACGAGAAAACAAGAAGAAAATAGAAGAGTTTGACAGGCTCAATAACAACTGGATCAAAGTCCAAGAGAAGTTCCGAGCATTGGGCCATCCTGACTGGATGCCAGAGAAGAAGAAGAAAGGAATGATGGAAAAAGTGAGAACTTGGTGGAAGAAGTGGAGGAAATAGAAGAAGAAGAAACCAAAGGCCCTTTTTTCAGGGCCATTCATATGCCTCGAAAAGAAATTAACTTTGATGCCTAATTTCTTTTTCTTTTTTTTTAAAAAATGTATGTTGTCTATTGTCTGTGTTCTATCCATCTCCCATGTTCATTTTCCCTTGACGCTATACAGTCCCATCCATGTTCAATTTCTCCATGTTAAATTCCCCTTGTCGCTATATTCCATATAAAATTTCCTCATGTTAAATTCCCCTTGTCGCTTGCGTGCCGGTCCTGCATTCCCCATGTTCAATTCCCCTTGTCGCTATAATACCTATCCTGTGCTCTCCATGTTGAATTCCCCTTGTCGCCATAAGTCATAAAAAATTTCCCCATGTTAAATTTCCATTGTCGCCAGGGTACAACCTCCCTATTTTAACATTAAAGTCCCCTTGTCGCAAGGGTATCCCTATATACTACTGACGAAGTTAAAAGTCTTTAATGATTTAACTTCTTTCTTGTGCTAATCTGTATCGTCATCGAAGGCACTTTCTCATGCTTGGTCAAGATTTTGCAGGCTATCATGCATCTGACATTGGTCCAATAGAAACGGTGTATTTGTTGATCAAAGGCAGTTTCTCATGCTTGGTCATGGTTTTGCTGGCTATCATGCATATGGCATTGGTCCACTAGAAACGGTGTCTTTGTTGATTAAAACTGGAAAGGGCAAACGTTACACACATAAGTATATGAAGAGAACTATCACTCACACCTTAGAATTACATATTACACATATGAAGAACTATCACTCACACCTTGGAATTACATAAAGCTTAACAAGTGTCATTAGAAAGTATCTTTGATGTCCTGTCTTATTTGATGTTTTGCCTCAGTGCTTAGAAACTTCTAGCCAGCTGTAAATATCTTGAAGTTATTTTTTAAAGTTCAGTTTTGTTACCCAATGAAGATAACTATCCATGGTGTCTGTCTTTGGGACCAATGTTTTGTTACTCCCAGGAAGAATTTATATATAGTTTAAAAGGTTTGGTGTTTGATATGTGATAAAGATCAGTTAGAAACGTTACCTTTTATGTAGATAAATTTAAAAAAGCACCTTTCAAATGTTGCACTTTTTACAAATGAATTGTGCAGATCTAAATAGTTTTGTTTGTGGTTGTAAATACAGGTTACTTTTAATAAACATTTAAAATATACATGGGCTCTAGTGTTTAATAAAAATAGAACGAATTAAATTAAAAGAAATGAAATTTTAAAAAAAAAAACAGTAATAGAAGAGGGAACCCAATGCGTGCATGAACACACGTACCAAGGGAAAACACATACTTCATCAATATGTATTTTCAAATTTAATAAGATTTTTTAAGACCTGATCAAGGTCACATGCACAGTTAAAGTGTGCGAAATATTATATATATGAAGTAAAGATCAAAGATAAGGGACTCAATCAAAAGCAAATTAAAATATTTTTCTTGACACACCAATAGTATCATGAACATAAAATTATTCCATCAGCTGTGTATTTCATAGCTATTACCATGGATCGTTTCCCTTTAGCCATTTAGCCATTTTTATATGCTTAAAGTTGTTAAACATTGTAATGAAATATAAGTAATTTTCTTTTAAAATATACCTATCATGTTTAGCAACTGCATTTATTAATCAATACTTTAAATACAACTTTAGTAAATGTATTACTTCATCATACTTCGTTTTATTGTCGTTTCAGAGCAATAAACTCTCCTTTCCGAACGCTAAGTTTGTGGTGTTACTGCACGTTCTCTTTATCCATAGTAACATGACAGTTGCCAATGCCTGGCATATGTGACAATGCCAGAAATAATGAGGCTTTGTTTCAGCAGGTACAGAGGGAACAGCATTTTATGTGAAATCTTCCATATCATCCATGGAAGAATTGGGCACTTCATGATTTTTAATGGAACTCTAAAATATTGATGCATATCTTTACTGCTATATTACTAAAAGCAAGATGTGAAGGTTGGTTTTTCATCATTTGTAATTACGTTTGCACATCGGCGTTAAAGTCCGCTCTCACGTTTGTCTATAGGATGTGCCAAAATATCTATAACCTGTTGCAATAAACAATAACTCCAATTTAAATTATATTTTCTTTGCCAACTTTTGTTGCCGCTTGTATGCTTTAAAAATATACGATGCTAGAGCTTAGGGAAAAGGTACTGTTTAACGTTTGTAAAACAATACCATATCATGGGAACCATTTGTATCAATCATATCAATAACATAAATGATACCATTCTCAAATCCCATTTTCTTAGATGCACTTGTACCTACCATTTTATTTTATGCTACGGTTAAGCAACAGAAAATATTGAAAAATATTTATGCGAATTAGCCTGGATTGATTGATAAAATTGTGAGAACAAAGAATCTATTCCAAATTTATTAAGATTCTCTATTATGGAATAAACAAAATCTGTTCTAGAAAAGAATAGCTGATAAAAATCAGTTACCGCAATTTGCCATAGACTTTTTCATTTATATTTCCCAGATATAATTTACAAGTTTTAAACCATCTATTAATGAATTAAAGTTTACTATCTTTCAACTTCCCCGATAGTTGCATTTTATTTCAATGTGTGGTTTTATTTTAGATTTCTCTTTATTCCATTTCAACCAACAGATGACGAAATGCAGTCTATAAAGCACCCGTTTCGAAGGATTTGGCAGCTGAGATCACCTGAAATTTAATTACTGGTATATTTCTGGATTTGCCTTAGATTAAAGAAATTCATCATTTCTCTAATTTCGAAGGAACGGGTAAGAATTGGATTATTCCCTAAAATAATTCAGCAGTTAAGGTCCAATGAAAGTAATTCGTTCCATTCTTGATTAAGTATGTATTCAGGACTGAATTTCGGTTTGCTGTTTGCTTGCTTCAAATTCATATTACATTTTTAGAATATGGACATAAATACGATACAAATATTTAAGGACCTTTCAAATTCATCATGAGTGATACTGTGACACCATAAAATCCTAGGCTTTTCTCATTTGTCATTTGCAGAGACTATTAATGTCTTCTAGATAGGATATGGGACCATTCATTAAATCCATGTGAATATAATTTAATTACGAACAGTCTCGAGATCAACCAGGCTTGATTTAGGAGGTTTTTCTTTTGTTTTCTTTATGTATTCCTGTTGGCAAAGATCGATGCAACAAAGTTCATCATCTTTCTCAATTACTTCCAATATTTGGCAAGAGTGTGCATCATGTTACAAACGAAGTTTATGTTGTATAGATTCAGAAGTATTTCGTTGCTTTCTTCCGCGTCATTCTGCTCTAACAGTAACCATTGCTACTTCAATTCTATTCTTCATAATCTCTTCGATTTCGCAACTCTTCTTGTCTAGTTTTGCTGATGGGTTTGTTTTGTTTCACTGGTTGTATCTTACCTCTCAGTTTTATTCCATACCCTTTTGTTTATGATATATCTAATTTACCACGTGTCTCTAGTTTTTGGGGTTGTACAGTTTCCTGTCTGTCTGTATACTATGATCTGTGTTAACAAATTCACATAATATGTATAATTGCTACATATATAGATACATATTGTAGATAAGCAGGCCCTATCATAAATATATAAAATGTAACATCTATATTATTGCATTGTTTCCTGATACTACTTAAGACATAAGAACGATTTTCTAAATTTTTTAAATCACAGTGCACCAATATCTATTATTTTGTGAGGATGGAGTTGAACTCCACTGTCCCTATTTTAATGATTTGTCTCAAACTTTGCAAACACAAAATATATTATTGATACTCGAAGTTAGTTTGACATTTATTGTGCAGAAGCCGCTTGATTTCTACACACCTTTCTTGGTCAATCACAATGCCCGATCATAAAACCGTTGGTGTACAACCACTACCTAGCAAAACGCGATGCGCTGCGTCTATGAAGTAACGAGAAAACATTCACCATTGCATAGTTTTCGTTTCATCACACTCGTATGACGTATCAGTATACTTTTCAGAACATTTTATGCAACGTTATTTTGTCAACTGGCATTAAGGGTTGAGGTATAAATTTATGTCATGGGCAAAAACAAACAATGTAAAACAAAATATTCAGAACGTTTGTAATACACATCATATTTTGTATGCTGTTATAGTAAGATGAATAGAGGATAAAAATGGATCATGCAATACATGTATTAAGGTGGCTAAGATTATAAAGTCAAAACATGTAAGGATTCGTGATGAATTCCATGTGGAATTTACATTTGTATATCTCATAGCTAGTAGTTTTCTAGATATACATAAATTGAAAATAAACTGATACAGTCACTCGGAATGATTAGGCTTCAAAGCTAGATTATATCGTCTCTCAGTTGCAAAACAATGAATCCCCAAATGTCCAAAATTTTATCTTATTGTGTATTTCACAATATCTGCTGTTTCATACACAGACGTGTTAAAGTCCTTAATACCTAAGTATTCGTCTCTAGTTGTATTAAAATACAGCTCTTCAATACAGTCTAGGGTAAAACTCTGGAAGTCCCAATGGAATTTGTTGAAGATGAATTCCTCTTTTGTCATTAGAAGCGGAAGATCTCCGATGCCAAATATGCATATACCATGAACAAGCTTCCCATGACAATCAGCGCCGAGACTCTCTGTCCAAATTTTGATACGGTTGAAGTACCTGATTTCATGAGGTGCTATTGATCCTGGAAAATGCAAAAGAAAACATTACAATAAAAAAATGATCATTCGTTTTTTTACAGTTTTAAACTCGATCCTTAACAATATCAAACAGATATGAAGAGATCTCGTTTAAAGTGCAGATTTGTATATATTTTATGGGTGCAGTCAAAGGCGTTAGTCGCTGTATGATGGAGAAGATAGCGTTGTATCAAAAGGTTGAAAGCGACAACAGTGCTTAATGAAAAACAGACAAATACACACACACACATATTTGGTTCAGTAGTATAGAAATGATATGTCTTGGGTCACTATACAACCTTTTACACAATAAATCGTTTTGAAAAAATTAAAGGCACAGTGACCTAGATAATACAAAGTTAACTGTGTTCTTCTGAGTCAGTACGTCAATTCTATATTTGATATTTTTTCAATATTTCTCTAACGTCAGATCTACTGTTCTAAAACAATTGTTACTTCGGTTTGGTTTGTCTGTATAATTTTAACTTTATAAAACGAAAGAAATACAAAAAATAATTTAGAAAACAAAACTGAAACAATAAAATATAGAAATATAAATTATAAAACTTCCTTTCATACACGGTATGTAACAATGACAAAATACTGCGAAAGTCGGAGCAGAGGAGCGACTGCAAAACATAAGAAATACTATCAGCATTAAGTGTAAACGGTAATGTCGTTTGCCGACAGCTTTACGATAAAGAACATACAAAATGTGCAATAAATAAATGATGGATCTTATATTATTATTATCATTATTATTATCATTATTATTATTATTATTATTATCATTATTATTATCATTATTATTATCATTATTATTATTATTATTACTATCATTATTATTATTATCATTATTATTATTATCATTATTATTATTATCATTATTATTATTATTATTATTATTATTATTATTATTATTATTATTATATAGGTAACTAGTAAATCGCACTGTCATCGTCTCGAAATTCATTTTATCACATTAAAATGGTTAACCTGCCTCTGTGAAGCTAAAATAGCAATTTAATTTAACAATAAAACATTAAATTCCGTTTTGTCAGACATGAACATCTCAGCATCTTGAACCATTATTATACTTTAAAATTTAGCTATGATCATGCAATAAGAAGAGAAAATTATATTTGAAATATTTGCAAAATCAATTAAATTGAGCCATTTGAGTGAAAATATACTGACGTGAATACCTGATTGGCGGGTAACTGATCCGAGCATGACGAAGTTGGAAAGAATATTGATATATAGATAGATGTGTGTATGCATGAATGTGTGTGTATGTATTTCATCGTTACCCTTATTGTATCGTTCAAGAGCGTATATAATATATCGATGTGAGTGTATGCATGACCAAATGTTTAATTACCATTATGATGATGAAAGGTTGAGTGAAATTATGAGATTGTCTAAGTCGAAATGGATACTAGACCACACGTTCCTTAATTTTTTACTGGGAACCTTTCGGTGCTGTTTTGCAGTTGTTCGTGTTAGAGCGAGCGCCAACCAAAGGTGACGAAGTAGGGAGAAGTTGTTATAGAGGTCACGGGACCGGTTAGAACAACGGAGGCAGAAGTTTGAAGGCAGACGACCGGAAAACGTGGAAGGATGACGGATGTGGTCGATGGATGGAAGGGGTACTGGAGTACAAGTCAAGGAAAGGGAAATAATACAGATGAGTCAAGTAGTAGGGACAGGTTGAAACACTCTCACATTGCACAACATATAATGAAATTGGCAGATTAAATAGGCCGACCGAATGAAGAAATTGTGGAAATTTACTTGTGTTGTTTGAATATTTAGATATGTTATTAAATAGTTATTCGTCACATTATATTTTTTGTATTTTACCCCACCCACCCCTAGACCGTCGCCTTTGCTGACTGGAGTCTAGGAGCTATATGTCCATCTATTTCAAATTTTAAATTCTATGTCCTCCTAATACCCTAGGAGACAACATTACCAAGTGGATGCATCATCCGGGAATTTGAAATAGACATAAATATCATCTTTACGAGCAATTATTTATTATTTGTAAGTATTATTAAACAATTCAGAGAGAGTTTCCATTCTGTGTATTGTGTATGTTTGCATTTTGCAAGTTTGTTTAATTTCGTTTACTTCCAGGAGTAGTGAAACAAATCTCGGTTGGGATATCTTACCTGAGGCAAGTCTGTCGTTGGAAACGAGTAAGTATTTCGTTGATAAGATTTTATAGCATCTGTTAATTGACTAGTAAGTTGAAGCAAGGTTTCACTTTTTGATAGTTTTTTTTTACAATGGCGACTGAAAGACGGATGATAAAAGAGTATCGCGTCGTTGGCATTGGAATACTTCGGTTACGATGGGGACCGACTTTCAACGTTCATTGCAGTGCGAGTTAAATAATGAAAGGCAGAGAGAGAAACAGAATGAGAAACCCAGAAAGAGCTGGCCAAGATAGAAGCGGCTACGAAGGAGAGGGTAAGAGATGCAGAAAGAAAAATAGCAGAAAGTGATGGCCATGATATAAACTGCTACGAAAGATAGAGAGGCAGAACGACGAGCGGCTGAGAATGAAACAGAACGACGAATGGCCCAAAAGGAAAGAGAAATCGCTCTCGCTCTCGAAATGGAATGAGTAGCGGCTAGAACAGCTGAGAGAGATGACTCAAGTTCCAATCCTGGAGGGAATGGACGACCAATTGCTGACCACCGTATTGTGCAGTTAAACATGCCGCGAGTAAACCAAAGGGAAGAATCGATTGACGATTTCTTCGTTAAATTCGAAACACTCGCGTGTTTGAATACGATTCATCCTCTTACAACTTGTATAAACTTTTGTATGCTTTAGCTAGGATATGCTGATAACATATCTATACTACAAATGTCGTAGCAGTGTTTGCTGCTTTTTTCTCACACATTTGTTTTATATTTTTTGTTGTAATGATAAATGTTTGCTAACATCTTACCCAACTTTAATATGATTCTATCAACGTTTATTTTCTATGCCTTTTAAATAACTAAATAGTTCTGTCCTTTCCATTATTTTTTACGTTTTCTAGCTTATGGTTTCTTGCTATATGTTAATTGTACTGTACTGTATAATTAATTTACGTTTTGTTAGTTATATTTTTTAGTTTTTTTATTTTATTATATGCTATGGATTGATAGATGTTTGTTTTGGACTTGTTTTTGTCTAAAATGAAGTTCATTTCCTACCTGAACTGAATCATTGATATCCTTTTTATTATGTAAACAACTACGGCATATTTTCTCCATCAGCATGGGTTTAATATTAGGATTATTATTAATAGAAGTGAACATTTATCTTGGGCTAGTCAAGGATATTGTGTTTCCCGTTTTCTTTACTATACTTTTAGTAACATACGTTCTAATTATAAATTCAAGTTTATCTGGAAAACAATTTGGACCTTTCAGAAAATGTCCATTAGATAATAGTTTTGTTTAGAACGTGCTAAATGTGACCTGAGGTCAGGCCGATAACTGTATAATCTTGTTACTGGAGAATTATGTATTCGTGCTTTAATATCTGAGCAAAATCAGGTGTGTTACTGTTGTGTCCGGTAATTCATTTGGGGTAGCATTTATTTATTAAATTTGTTTCATTCCATATCCTTCTCTGGAAATACGAAGTTCTCAAAAATAATATTCCTGAAAATAGAGACTTAGACGTGAATTTTCAAATAAGGATATATTCTTGCAATCTGTTACTGTGATTCAACAAAAGGCTGTCAGCACATTAGCATGACATATGCCACCAAGGGCACATTAACACTTCTAGAGTGAGATTATTGTTTTCTGAATTTTACAACCGTTTATCAGAACCATATTCATTAGGACTTGTGTTGTTAATTCTAGGATTATTTGGAATTAATATCGCGATACCTTAAGTTCTTTTTATGGTTTTTCTTTGTATTCCAGGGAAATAAAATATTTGTTGACTTTCACAAAGTTTGTTGCTTCTCAATCTTTTCTTTACTTATTGTAAGACATTAGATTACTATCTGTACATATATGTCATAATTTCAGAGTCTCATTCAATTGATGTTTTGTTTTAACAGTGCACAGCATTTATGAAAAATTTTAATTTTCAATCCTTTTTGAAAGAAAATAATTTGTTAAAAATTCTTTGTTGAAAATAATATCTTTGTCGAGCTTCTTTTTTTGTATTTTAAAATTTTTACTTTGTTCTTTACTAAAATCATTAAAAATTTCTCTTGTCTGTTATAATTCTCTATCAGCATAGGTTTATATTGACAGTCTGTTGATAACTGTTTAATCGACTGTTTCATTTTTGTTTAATTCGTGAATCATTATATTTATAGCAACCTCATTTCTGTTCTGTGCTTGTATTTAATTCTCTTATCCAAATCAAAGACTTTGGAACTTTACTTTTTCCTTTGTTGTAGCTATAGAGTCAGGTGACGCCACTATGCTTGATGGACCCTTTTAAGAAATTGGTATTATTTATCCGCTCATTTCATTATAAGATGATATTTTGTCCCTGATGTTTAAATGATTAATTGTTATATTGTTTTAATTTTCAAATATTTCGAATCCATATTTAAATATGTTATTGTATTGACCAAATATGGTTATCAATTAATGATTCAGTTTGTTAAACATAATCATTTTCACTGTAAACAGGATTATCAAAGCACATTGAATTTCCTACCACTGCAATCGGTCATTGTAGACCATTTAAACGCATTATAATGAACTTCAAAATTAATTACGTTTTCTACAATATTGCAATGACAATCACAGGATGAAAGTGGAACAAAGCTAATAAGACGAAAATACAAACTGGAATTTAAAAAATTAGTATTGAAAATGGAACACAAAAGGACCTAAAAACACATTCACCACAATAAGCTCAGAAACAAATATGAACACAAATCGTTTAAAGCATGCAGGAGAGTTCAGTAAATCGGAAGTCAACGAAATATCAAATTCATTTGCAGATATAGCAATAATAGGATTAATATATGTAATAATGAATTTGCCTCAAATTTATAATTTCCTTGAATCTCAGAGAAGGGAGTTGAGAGAAGAAATGAAATGGAATTATATATTTCCAGTAGTTTCTTTATTTATGTTTGCAATGACTATGTCTATATTAAGTGTAAATTGTATAACATGTAAGCACATTAATATAAAAAATGTAATGATATAAATTAAACACATGTATAGAAGTGCGACTATTAGTGTAATGTAGATACTTCCTGGAACACAGTAATACTACATACCCAAATAATAATGTTCAAATACAAAGCAACAAATATAATAATAAAACCTTGCAAATTGCTCCATTAAAGATAAAGTTCAAAAATCGCCTGCCCTCAAACTTTGTGACGCTTACACGACGGTGTGAAAATTATGTATATCTTCTAATTGATGGCTATTGTAGGAAATGCTGCTATTGTGTTTTGAAAGTTACGTATATTTTCTAATTGATGACTATTGTAGGAAATGCTGTTATTGTGTTATGAAAGTTATGTATATTTTCTAATTGATGACTATTGTAGGAAATGCTGCTATTGTGTTATGAAAAATATGTATATTTTCTAATTGATGACTATTGTAGGAAATGCTATTGTGTTATGAAAGTTATGTATATTTTCTAAACGATGACTATTGTAGGAAATGCTGATATTGTGTTACATAGTTAAACCATTTATACAATATGAAGGAAGTGTGATGAGCAAAGACAATAATGATAGAAGCAAGCTACTATTTGGTTCAAAATCTTAACAACGATAAACTTAACAGTTTTAAAGCCTTTATTATTTTACTTTGTTCTGCAATTTCTCTCTTTGATTGTATTTATTATTTTCAGATCAGGTATCACAAACTTTGATGCATCTATGGTTTGATGACTGAAATCGTTTATCAAGCTGGTTTGCATCCGAAAATTCAAACGATACGCACGGAATAAGGTGTTTGTTATCGAGATCTCCTTCATCGACATTTTCTGGTCTGGTTACGTTTATCTAACTTTAGCTATCGTCTGAAAATCAACAGATGGAACACCCAGTATGTTGACGTCGTATCCAGCGTTATATTTTGTTTCATCAATTGTACAATTTTAATGCTGTCTTTATATCTTTATTTAATGACGTCCATTATTGAAATTTTATTCCAGATTTTATTATATAGAAAAGTTTGCAGAAAAAAACTAGTTTTATAAAACTCAGTGACGATCTTAGTTTTGTCTCATCTAAAGCATGTCTTACTTTGTCATTATTTTATATTAATGTTGTAATGTTTTTACCAAATATGTATTGCTTTCATATTTCACATCAATTTAAAATGACAAATGACATCAAGTTACAATTGTTAGGTAAGACACGGTGAATAATAATTTACCACTAGCTTTAGAAGTATACTAGCGTTAACTGGCAATTTTGTTGCAAATAAACGGAGAACAGAGAGTAAAGCCGACATGTTCGTGAAATTAAACCTACAGAAATTTTGGTTGACGAATCAACAGAGAATGTAACCTCACAATAAGAGAGAGAGAGAGAGAGAGAGAGAGAGAGAGAGAGAGAGAGAGATAGTTCAACTTGGAAAGCAAAGAGATCGACTTGGAAATCATCCTGGAAACATTCTCAAGATTTTGTAAAATACTATGGCAGAAAACGTTTTAAAGAGCAATAACCGAAGCATTGATATAATAGGGAGAAGATGATATGAACAGTTTGAAACACAAACAAAATGTTATAACCGATAGGTCATACAACTGTAGTAATAGGAATATGTCTTAAATTGATTAACTTTAGGAGTTATGCTATAACAACTGCAATATCAGATAAGCCAAAGACAATAATGTTTGTTAAAGAACCGGAAAACGATTTGTTTGACTGTTTGTAAGATAAAGCCTGCGCGATATGAGAGAGAAGCCAAAGCTAAATAAGAAAAGAATGAAAGCGGCGTAAGAGATTCATGAAAACGATATAAGAAATTAGCTCACGAGATCTAAGGGGAAGAAACAATCGATGTAAGAGAAGAGCGAAAGTGATGTAATAGACGCTAACTTTCACAGCAGCACTAATTATATTCAACTCATCCAATCGGGTATATCAAAGTAACAAAATATTTAAGAGGTCAGTATTTTTACCAGCGAAGAACTGTATTGAAGAAATCATAAAGTTTCTTTATTCCAAGTTTTATTGTTGTTGTTGAGTTTGGTTTACGCCATTTCTCATAGGCTATGCATGACCGCCATGCAAAATATCAGCCCGCTAGGAAAATATTTATCAAAAACCAAAAAGAGTTTGGATCACAACACACATACCCAGAGTTACTTATGGACTCTAATAAAAATAAACAATCAGCATATAAAAATATAAATAAATTCATAGACTTAGCAGGACTTGGGAACAAAATATAATTACTATCCCAACAAAACCAAAAGATCCAGTAACTAGCTAAATAAATTTAGAAGCCCCCACATAAAAACCCATAACATATCATTCAATTTTATAAAAATATAAATAACTCACTTACGAAGCACCTATCAAAAACTAAGGAAACCGCAAAATCGGATGTCCTAGATGTCCTTAAAGAACTGAGCAATCAGCTAGGACTCCGGTCCTAGATGTCCTTAACGACTCAGGTCTCTTGCTAAATAAAGTATAAATAACATTCAATCTCTAAAAACATTAATAAATAAATAACTTAAAGATGCAATATCTAACAACCTACAAATAACATAACATAGGAAGCACACACTAAACACCTCGACTAGTAATACCATAATAACCTTGAAAATCTCTCTTCAAATATGATTTCTACTAACAACCTCTATACACAGCATAGACACACACACCCCCCCCCTTTTTTTAGAACATTTTGAAGAAGAAAGAAAAGAAGAAAAAATAATTTAAAAAAAACGCAAGAAACACCAGGCAAATGGAACAAGAAACCAGCGATGTGAAGCAACCAGGACCGTCCCCGTGCTCTCCTTCCCACCAATGACAGTCAACCATTCAACTGTAAGGGACATTTATGTACCAACAGATTGAGGCCAAACTAGCAGGGTTCCTTGAACCCATAAAAGCCTGGGGGATATGGCACCATTCCCTTCCCCAGGAACAACTAGCAGGCTGCGGTAGTGTCAGAAAAAAAGTGGCACATGCACAATTGTGCGCACGCCACTATAATTAAACTCAACAAAAACAACAACAAAAATTGCCGCCAGTATAACTGGTGGAGGTAGAACCCGTGTAAAACCCCGGTAGTAACATTAACCGACCCACGTGAAGCATCTGGGAGCTTTCGCGCATATCCACAATGGTCGAAACCAACACTCACGCGGACATTTGTGAGATGGCAGTGATCGATAATAAAGGCGAGTGCTTTAGACTACCCGAGGTCCGGCCGATTTTATACAGCCAGTTTATGATTCGATAACTTGATTGATCAAGGGATGTTTCCAGACAAATTACATAAAGCAGTGTCGTTGTTGTTGTTGTTGCTTAACGCCATTTTTCAGCGCACGATAGGCTATACATGGCGGCCAGTATTAACGGTGGAGGAAGAACCTGGGAAATCCCCAGAAAGAACCACCGACCCTCGATAAGCTACTGGCAAGCTTTCTCACATACCCACATTGTCCGAATCCAAGACTCGAACCCACACAGACAGAGGTGAGATGGCAGTGATCCGTAACGGAGAGCGCTTTAGACCACTCGGCCACTCGGGGCCCCTAAAGCAGTGTCAGTGGACATAATGAGGATAAATATGTTCCGATCTTAAAACCACTAGCAAAGAAAGCGAACATATGTGCGAAAACACAAAAATATAAATGTCTGATAAATGTAAAAGATAAAAACGAAACCTATGTCTAAAGCGGAGATGGGTATAGTAGAAGACTGTATATTTAGTACATGTATGTTTTAGGCAAAATGACAAGTGCATCATATTCGTGATTCTTTATGGAGAAAGAAACACTAAAAATAAGATCTAACATTACAAATGGGTAAGAAAATGTACTAAACAATTTAAAAAATTTGAACTGGATAGGAGATAGCATGGCAATTTCTTCCACTGGTATTGGTATAGCAGTTCCTATTTTCGTACTTTCAAGAGTAACAGCAGGAATTATAAACTTTCTATTAAAAAAAATTGTTTTGCTGCAGCGTTATTACATAAGGTTGCAAAAACAAAGGTTAGTATGCAATCAAGACTTGAAACAAAGAAAATGCAATAAGATTCTCAACTTAAGCAAAGGTAGGTTGATACTGTGGTGAGTAAAGCAATACGCGATTGTCAAATAAGTCACGAGGAATTTAATCATCGAGTATAACAGATGCAGGGAGATAAAGAAAGCAAACGAAAGCAAACAAGACAATTGATAAGCAGAAAGTCAAAATATTGAAGAATTAAACGAAATGTTTTCGAAAGAGCGATATGAAAGGGCTTTTTTTTGTCGAGAATCCTACTATAACAGTTTTATGAAATTCTCCCAAAACAGAATTGAAAGTTTTCAACTTTAAGTGTCCTGTAAAAAAATTGAAAATAACGATAATTAAATTATTAATACATTATCACATTTGCAAATAGCGACTGATTTAACAGTAATAACTAAAATGACAGACGAAAACAAAAACAAATTAAATGGGAGTGACAGTATGATTGGATCTATGAGAACGACCTACGACTAATCACTTCTGTCTGAAGCGAAACAATACAAATTTTAAAATAACAGTTTATATGACATACAAATTGATTTTGTCTTTGGAGAACATTGAGGCGGTTTTATTTCTCTTTTGCCCTTTCTGGTGGCATAAATCTCCTCCTGTCGGTAGATATCTATCGATATGTACCTTTCGATAATATATTTTGATGAAACACACATATGTTTATTCGATAAACGTAGTCGGACTTTCACTTTACCAAAACCTATTTTCCTACCTAGTAGTTTCCATAGAAACTAAAAGCAAATCCTGATAATTATCTTTTGCTCAGATCTAAGCTCGTGAATGTGTAATGATTTGGTGACCATGTTCGTCTACATGAACGGACACCTTGCTATAGTAAGCTAAATTGTTGTCAATAGTCAAGATATTATGCTACGTTTTTTAATTATTCAACTGGATGATAATTATTTGCATTGGTCAATGTCACGTTTCTATTAATTAAAATGACAGATGATGCAGATTATTCCCTTACGGTGCCCCGATATCCACATCATTTGCAATCTGAATCAATTTCAACTCATAGCATTATTACCTTCTCCTACTAGCAACGAGTCGACTATGGTGTGCAAGTGTGTGCAGTTAATAGATAAATATATTTTTAATGTCTATGAAATGTCTTGAATACATTCTCTCAGTGACCTTATAAACATAAAACATACCCCGTACCTCAAAACCATAAACACACTTGAAAGATTGTCCTTCACAATATGATGTTTAAGCTATTTAACCTTTTGGACCCAAGTAAAATCATTGAAGTAATAAGTTCTGAATAATACATAATATAATACTGTTTAGGCAATTTACATCCAAATTTAAATATTCTATTGATTTAATAAAATAAAATAGAAAATTATTACCGTATATATCTGTACAATGCCGTTGTTGTTCATTTATATAAAAGTACATTTAGTGTATGGTGGTAACTTTTTGTCAGTTATTTACGACATCGTATATGTATTGAAAACCAATATCCTTTAAAATAAGATAATGAATGAACATAGTCAAACTTAATGTCCACATTATTTCTTATCATGTCCGACTCTGCTGAAATATCTGGTCGTTCCGCTGGTTCGCCCCTCCTTCGATCCAAATTTCGAAGAATTATGGGATCAGTTTGTAAGTTTTTATTGTTTAGTTTATAATTTGTCTTTTTATATGTGTGTATCTAATTTTAACTGTTATATGTTTAAGTCAAAATTATGCAAGTTTGGCCAGAAAAGTAAATAAAACTTTTCATTCAAGAAAATGGGTCTTTATTTTTCAGTTCGATTCAAGTTTTGACTCAAACTGATGGCATAAAGTGGTATTTCCTTCTGTTCAATATACTGAATAGTAATTAAAATGCATATTTATCTAAGGCAATAAATGTAGGTCAAGGAAAAAAATACAAGCTCTGAAAATATAAATCCACATATGAAGATCTGTATTTCTTTCCTAGCATAAATTTGCTTATCATGGAACAAATGAAGGCCGTAAATAAGACCTATTGTTATTAAAGAAGTTCAGCACAAAAGAAGAAATCAAGACAAAAAATCCTACGCTTATATAATATACTTTAGAAAGAATCTATTCATGCCATCAAAGATTAGAAAAGACTGAAAGCTAGAAACATTCTGTTGTGTAGATAAGTCAAAATTGTCCAACGTTCAGATTATATTTAAAATTCATGCTCATTCTTGGACAACATGTTCAACACAACATTCGAAAAGTGACAAATTCAGACCACTTTATTATAAACTGTAGTTATCAGAGCACCGAATTTATCATTGCATTTGATTATGCATATTAACTAACTCGTATTTACCCATATTAAATCCATGTATTGAAATTATATATGAAAAGTTCCATACAAGCGCACGTGACAATTTTATACCGTACTTTGAACACATATTGCATTGGTCACGTCATTTATAGGTAATGTCTTTATATTTCTGCACACTTGACGAAAGTTAACATCATCAATTAAGACACATTCACCGACAAAAATACATGTAAGTGCATACATACAAGAGCACAAGCAAAGATGCGTATTTCTATTTAATGACGATTTATCCAGTATTAATGTGTGTTCCCTGGACCAGAAAAAAAAAAAAAATTCACATAAGACTAAAACGGTCAACTTTTGCGATTCGTTATCTCCAAGCTAAGACAGTCCCGTTACATAGAAGAATTATAACTAAATAACATACCATTATATTGCCCTCTGATTCCAAGCTGGGAATTATGGTTCATGGTATTAAAAAAAATCTCATCAGGTATTGTGGTATTTTTGGTCCAGTTGTAGACATCCTGTGCTACGTGATTATTTATGATGAAATCAACGAAGTCTCTGTTTGCCACAATGTGGACACCCCCTTTGAAAGGACGGATATTATGTGGCGGTGTTCCTGCGTGTTCCCATCGATGATGCCATTTACTACAGAAAACAAGTCATAGCATGTAGAATTAGATTAAAACGACTGAATCAGTTATGTCATGCAAGGTCCTATTTGCATCTTTATGTACGATATAAATATATGAGTAGTAAAGTCTAGACCCAAACCTGAGTCTTTTGTTAAATACAGTCAACATATACTGGGCATAAGAGAAAAGTAACATTAGGCAGACACGTTTGATAACATTTTGATGACCTATAACCGGAGTATCGATTCAGACAAAATCACTCAGTTTAGGCTCTGAAAACTATGTCAGACAGAATTATCTGGTGTTTTCAGAGCTATAAATGTCAGATTGCGTATTATTTGGCCAAAGATCCATTCATTAGTTTGATACTAGTATGGTGTCTTTGATACTAATATGGTGTCTTCATTAGCTATTGTAGACTGATAAATACATTTTTACCGCCATGGTCACTACACCTATGCAGTTAGAATGTGTGTTTTATTTTTTTCATTTAAGCGCAGTGCCTTTGGGCAAATTACAATGTACTGAAGTTAATATTGGTTTCCAGTTGTTGAAAATCACCACACTCGTGTGTGTGTGTGTGTGTGTGTGTGTGTGTGTGTGTGTGTGTTATAGAGAGAACTTTTTGGAAAAGTTAGCGCCATTTACACCAAAGTGTCTCTGTCTGTCTGAACCTTTGCGTCTGTGAAACAGAGAGCAGAATAGTTTTCGAAAGGATTATGCATATTCAATTTGCAATGTCTGTCTGTTAGTTTCTTATTTTTTTTAAATTTCATTACATGCTATTGATAATCTGATTTTTTATATTGTGCTTGACCTTGTCCAAAATCAAGTTAATTTTCTCCCTGAACTGAATTTTTGATTTTGGCTTTTATAATAAACATGTTTATCACAATCTGAATCTTGAACTTTGAATTGCCGGGTTGTTTTCTACACATTTTATATTATAATTTTAGTAACAGATTTCCAAGTATAACCATGAAGGTTATATTCCATTAGGTAATGTTAGTTTTAGAAAATGATAATTGTGACCTGGGGTCATGCAGAAGACTATATAATCATGTTTTAGAAAATGATAACTGCAACCTGGGGTCATATAGAAGACTATATAATCATGTTTTAGAAAATGATAATTGCAACCTGGGGTCATGCAGAAGACTATATAATCATGTTTTAGAAAATGATAATTGCAACCTGGGGTCATGTAGAAGACTATATAATCATGTTTTAGAAAATGATAATTGCAGCCTGGGGTCATGCAGAAGACTAAATAATCATGTTTTAGAAAATGATAATTGCAACCTGGGGTCATGCAGAAGACTATATAATCATGTTTTAGAAAATGATAATTGCAACCTGGGGTCATATAGAAGACTATATAATCATGTTTTAGAAAATGATAATTGCAACCTGGGGTCATGCAGAAGACTAAATAATCATGTTTTAGAAAATGATAATTGCAACCTGGGGTCATGTAGAAGACTATATAATCATGTTTTAGAAAATGATAATTGCAGCCTGGGGTCATGCAGAAGACCAAATAATCATGTTTTAGAAAATGATAATTGCAACCTGGGGTCATGCAGAAGACTATATAATCATGTTTTAGAAAATGATAATTGCAACCTGGGGTCATGTAGAAGACTATATAATCATGTTTAGAAAATGATAATTGCAACCTGGGGTCATGCAGAAGACTATATAATCATGTTTTAGAAAATGATAATTGCAACCTGGGGTCATGTAGAAGACTATATAATCATGTTTTAGAAAAGGATAATTGCAACCTGGGGTCATGTAGAAGACTATATAATCATGTTTTAGAAAATGATAATTGCAACCTGGGGTCATGCAGAAGACTATATAATCATGTTTTAGAAAATGATAATTGCAACCTGGGGTCATGTAGAAGACTATATAATCATGTTTTAGAAAATGATAATTGTGACCTGGGGTCATGCAGAAGACTATTTAATCATGTTTTAAAAAATGATAATTGCAACCTGGGGTCATATAGAAGACTAAATAATCATGTTTTAGAAAATGATAATTGCAACCTGGGGTCATATAGAAGACTAAATAATCATGTTTTAGAAAATGATAATTGTGACCTGGGGTCATGTAGAAGACTATTTAATCATGTTTTAGAAAATGATAATTGTGACCTGGGGTCAAGTAGAAGACTAAATAATCTTGTTACTGGAACAGTTATATGTTTGTGCCTTAAGATCTCGGCAGAATCACTTGTATTATGTTGTGTCCAATAATTCATATAGACTGGAATTTGTTTCTGCAAATTATTTCATCTTAGTGATTCGTCTCTAGGAATACAAAGTTTTCTTCAAAAATAACAGTCTTGGAAACACAGACTTGAATTTATATTGGCATTTCAAAAAAGAATACATTCTTGGATTGTATTATTGTTATCAAACAAAGGACTGTTGGCACATCATCATTACACGAGCCACCACGGGCACATCGACACCTTCAGCGTTAGACTTAATGTTGATTTCCTCTAAACTTTATTCAAAACATTAATTTTAGGACTCTGTAATTCTAAAATTTTTGGGATTTAATTCGCAATATCGTAAATTTCTTCTTTAAATTTCCTCTGTTTGTTGTAGGGAATAAATTATTTGTTGAATTTTACCATACATGTTGCTTCTCGTTCGTTGCCTTTACTTATTTTACGACCATGGAGTCGCAATGAAAGTCAATGACTTTTATTTCAAAATCAAAATAGTTTTACTACGATACGCTCCCTTAATCAATCAAATATTAAACACTGAAGTGGGTCCATGCTTTATGAGACAGAAGTAAGTAGTAATTGTAGTAGCAGTAGCAGTAGCAGTAATAGTAGTAAGAAGAACCAACAACAACAAGAAGACCATAAAAGTCATCTTCATCAAAATTAATTTTTATTATTATTAAAATTTTTATTATTTTATTTTCTTAATTTTAATATTGAACACTCTTTGTTACCTTCATAATAATGCACTAGCAAGTATACTATTGATCATGTAATGATGATAATAATAATAATAATAATAATAATAATAATGATAATAATAATAATATCTTGATGTATGCTTTTATTCTTCATCGTCTTTCTTCATTACTTTTGTTCTCACTTCGATGAGAAATTAAGAAATGATTATTACAAATCATGTAAATGTCCTTCGTCAATCATCGAAATAAGTCAAAAGCTATTTGTATAGCAGTCACAACGGCTGAAAAGTGTTTCGTATATTTTGCACATTTTCGAAACGCGTTTTCCATCACACTTATAATAAAATGTTTGCAGAGAAGAAAACGATATTTCCAGAGCCTTTGCATACTATGCCAAAACAAAACGTTTTTTTAAAAATATAAAATAAAGACAGATTCGATGATAGTTCTTGCCTTCGTTATCAACATTGTAAAGAAATACAATGACATTAGAAGAAATCAGATGAAAGAATATATTTGGCTTAGTTATCCTAACAAGGTTCTCATAGACAATGTGAGGATATCATTTTTAGGAATTTGTATTGAATGCAATTTTTACTCTTATAATTCCAATGTGTATTACAGTTTTTCTTTTCGTGTCCTAAGTTAGCAAATTCTGTAATCAGAAATATTGTACAAGTCGAGACAGCAAGATTTCTGCTTTATCAGCAAGTTCTCCTTGGCTGGCGTTTATCAATCGCATCATGATGAAGTGCTACTGGAGCGATTTTTCTGTGATGACTCGTGAGAATAGAAAGAACAGGTATTGGAAATCTTGTGAACTATGAAATTAAACGGAAGCTGAATGTTAACAGGCAGACGGCCATATTTAGAAAACAAAGATATTATATTCGGGTTCGTATATTATCATTAAACTCGGGAAAACGGACCTTGTAATGTTTTTGTTTTTTTAATGATGAACGTAGGTTAAATTAATTACTCGATGTCATGACATTTTTTGGAAGCGAGATATGATTCTACGCTTTCCAGAATTATACTAAGCACGGAAAGCCGTGCGTGAAACAGTTTTCTGTTGAAGTTCATGATGAATAATAATAGTTCACTTTGTCTTTTCATGTAAGAATAGAACTACTTTTTATATTTTAAACATTTCCTTTAGGATAACAATGAGAAGATTTTAATGTTTTGACACAATTGGAGTCTAGTCCCTTTCGAAACTTTAAACATTATTTATATTTTTCTTTATTATTTCATATGAATTTTTAAATATAGCATGTAATTCTTTGTTTCAATTTTAGCAAATATGTATTGGCAATCATAGAACTGATTACTGTAAAGACGAGTTCGCTAGTAACTTCAAGATCAGTAATAATTTAGAAATAAAATATTCCTAAAATTAAAGATCATAATATATTAGCATTTTAGGTCAAACGTCCAGTAAAATATTTTTCTAAAAAATGATTGTTGTATTGTTGGTAACAAATCTATTGTACATTCATACATCAGGAAGGTGCCATATTGGTCGCATAAGCTACTGAACTAAGTATCCTAAAATATCCAACAGTCTACGTAACATGCATTTGTACAATTTCGAGATTTTCTACATTAGTTGCAAATATCAGCCGATTAAAACAAATGCCCTAAATGTCACGACGAACGCGTTGATTATAGCGAAGTCATGGCTAAACATTGACATGCAATCGGACTTTGCACATTTTTTTTTAATGACAGCGTGCGCGTTTAAATGTTTGGAGACAAACGAGGAAGCGAAGTCGAGATTTAAATGAGAGACTTTCTTCACATTCTCAACCACGTGTTTTGATTTGATGGTAATAGATCACTGCCCCCCAAAATAAAGTATTGCGCATGCATGTGGCGTCAGATGGTGAGATTGCTAAATGACTTAATTGTCCAAGAGATTATTATTTTGGTAACTGGACATAACTGGTAATCTGGAAGTAAGAAAAGACCACTCTTTATCACGTATGATGCATGAAAAGACCCAGCTTTTGTTTTTACTAATATTTTTAGTTTAGGAAAAGATATGGTGGAGATTTCTTTCCACATGAACATTATTTAATCTCCACTACAATTAAATGACGATTATACGACGTCGATTATCCGGATTATTCACTCGTGCCTACAATTTTATCCGGGCAATTTTACTAATTACAATGCTCATGTACCTATAAAATAAACTAATTTGCCAACATAGAACAAAGTATCATAATTCAGAAACAAATGCTTCCAGATATAATCTGATTCATTATTGTGTGCTCATTTGTTTTCTCCGTTAACTTTACATTGTCAGAATCGTTCAGTATTTTACGATATTGAACTCGCGTGCAATTGATATTGAACTCACGTGGGAAAAAATAACTACTTTCTATCGTAAACAAACAATGGACTCAGACGTCAGCACTTTTGATTTATTTTATTTGTCTGTGGCTGAAGTAAACCAACTGAATGAACTAAAGCAGATGTTTCGTGGACTGCCACATACCAGCTGCTTTAGGAAAACTATAGACGCCAGACAGGGTCCTTACAAGTAACATCCAAGTGACAAGGCATAAGTCTTCTTTTAGCTGGTAATAGGAATCGCAAAAAATATACTTACAGTTTTACATCCTGAAATTTCTCAAAATGTACTTTCTTAGTTCTGAAAATCCGAATTACATGAGCCATGTCATGGGTTCTCAAGCTTGATTACGCATTTCGAAACTGTACTGTAATTTCGACTATATTCCAAGTGCAATTACATCCTCCTTACTGCACTCAAAATGATATAAACATTATATTCCATAGCGCCTTTTTGATCATTGCAATTGAAAGTCTTCATATTTTTCCCACATTATGATTTCAAACATTCAATGGCAGAACAGAAAAATACTTCCAGATGTGAACAGTATGCTGCTCCGTCGCCGCTGAAATCCGATGTACTTCATGTAGAATTGGCACATAAATCTAGCCCATAATCACAAACTTTCATAGAAACGATAAAACATGCCAAAATCTATTCACTCCAGATCAAATGGAAAAGTTGTTGCAATGCGTATTCATTCACAATATGACTCCAAATTTCAATTTTAAGTGGACCAAAACGCCATTTTTTGGAAAGTTATGTTTAGCGCGCGACCAAGTTCAAATTTATCATATTGTTACATACAAATGCAGTAACCTATAAATACCGAACAAAGTTTCAAGGTACAATGAAGTGTTATTGGGAGAGAGACAAGGTTTATTCTTGTAATGAAGGAGTACAAAACTATAGAAACAAAATTCTTTAATCATAAATAGGTCATTCTTCCAGTCATAGATATGTGATATAAGGAGATAATATATTATTTTATCATGTTTAGATTATATGTTAAAAAGCCCACAGTAATGGCTCCGGAACCGAAGTGCCTTAATCCTAGAAATATCTTTAATTTATACTTTGGATGACTTTTAGCAAACCAGGAATTTAATTGACCTTTAAAAAGAATATGCTATTTACACATTATTGTTACTATTATTATTATTAGTATTATTATTATTGCACATACAATACAAATAATTCATAAATATAAGTTGAAACATCTGATAAAATGTTATTTCTTCATACCAAAGTCTGATTAAATTTCTTGATTTTTAAGTATGTTATTAAATTATCAGCCATATTTTACAATATTGTTTCTATTTTTCTTTGTATTCATCACTGATTTGGTAAAAAAAATCTATTTTCATCTGACAGTTCTATATATTAATTTCATTCTGTATACATGTTTATATCGTTGTTTCTTTAATAATAATAATAATAATAATAATAATAATAATAATAATAATAATAATAACAATAATAAGTATGTCTAAATTATTTTGGTATTTGAATTTTAGAAAATTCATAGACATGTTATATACTTTCTAATTATTAATTTAAAAAAAATACTACAAAAACGATTTTATTCAGACTGCATTTTGTACAATGTAGCATATAATTAAATTATTAATAAATTCTATATTTTTGTTACATTACATGTTTATGATTCACAGAGTTCTGTCCTTTTACTTTAGACCCTTTTCTTTTAAACATTACTGAATATAGCGGTTGCTATCTTGCACGTTATATACAGGATTGACTATTTTACCTGTGTGCGTCATATTCAACCATGTACGCATATATATATATATATATATATATATATATATATATATATATATATATATATATATATATATATATAGACACACACACACACACACATTAGACTGCTCCGTCTACTAAAAATAACATTTTTATCATTGCATTGGCCGTTGGCAAATAAATATTTCCAGATCACAAAAGATTCCAACGTCAGACCAAGATCTGATTTGAACTTTTTAAGGTATGAAGGGATTAAATAACATTCAGCTAGACTGTAATTAAGTTTATTCTTTCGAAGACAAGAGGTGGAGTATTGCTAATAGTGGGCGTGACACAGCCAATAATAGCCATGTGATCGACTTTCTTGTCTAGCATAAAATTTTAATGTAAACCTGCCTAGCATTTTGCCATTGTGGTCTTTGACAACTGACCGTTGATGGAAAGGTAATTAAATGATTTAGTATTAAGCATTATCAAATGTAAATGCCAGTGAAATAACTAAGTGTAAGAAAATATGTATATTTCGCTATAGTGCCACAAGATGACATGATAAATATATGTGAAAAATTACCTTTCAGTACCGCCCATTATATCATTGGCACCATCGTACGTATGAAGTATCTTGACTAACTCGTAGTTCGTCCTTAGTGGAAACTCCTGTCCAGTAAGGTTAATGAAGTATTTCCATGATTTGTGTTTATGCAGTAAATCCCTCATGCAAGAAAGGTCCGCATCTAGAACTGAAAGTGTACCCCACCGGACATCATATAATTGTGAGGCAATGAATACATTTTCAAAACACGATGCAATGCTTGTCATTGCGTCTTTCACGTCACGTGCAGATTTTCTGTCCACGTGTATACAGTATATATTCTGAGGTCTGTATATCGATCGAAGGAGTCTCTCTGCCTGATAAACGTCTTTATACATCAATATGCTGAAGGCCAGTGGAAAGGTTTCTTCCACTGACGTTAGTGAGCTCATGATATATCCTCTTTTTTCAAGAAAAGAATCGCAATGTTTGGTCATATTGATATACTCTGTATTACTTATATGTTTTGGCTTAAAGGTTTCCATAAGTGTATACGTCTTGTTCATCTCAATGGAATCTCCATCGAATAATTTTCTACAGTTGACTAGATTCACTGGCATCATCTTTTCAAAAACACCCGCTGCATTTGAGGGACGTGAAAACAAAACAAATGGAAACATTTTTATGATCTGACTTGTATCAACACCTTTCAGGTTATGAAGGCTGAGAGAAGCAGTTGAAAACAAATAGATGTATACACCACAATGCACAAGAAAGAGGAATATAACTGTGGTAACGATAAAACACCAAAATCGTTTCCGATTCATCTGTTATTCGATTGAAAGTAAAACAAACCTGAAAATGTAATTAAATAGTAAGAGTTAGCAATGAATGAAATATTCATCCTAGAAAATAAAAACGTTAGATATAATATCTATACAACTGAATACCAACATTTAATTTAAACCTTGAAAATTGTTAAAGACTATTTAAATACACGTAGACTTCATCTTCTCATATAAAATCATGTACGAAAAAAAATATTTGTATGCACAGACCAAGGGTTTTACAGATCATATTAAAATTTATCTTCCTCAATAATTTATTAAAATATATTCTCCTAAGAAACATTCGTTCTTTTTTTTGCATACCTCAAAAACAAAATAATTTAAAAGCCGTAGAAACGTCAATCCAAAATTCACAGAAATTGTTTAACACATTGTTTTATGAAGATCCATCTCCCAAAATAGAAATTTATTAATATATTAAATATTTGTCCACATTTTTAATCAAATATCACAAGTCATTTTAACCAAAGACAATTTTATACAGATTCAACATTACGCACCTTCGCTGAATTGATTTTTCCACATTATATTTGTTTCAAAAAATTAATATTGCTTCGACTCGTAAGAAATTATTACAAAATGTAGATGATGTCTTAAAATGAGTTATTGTTATTTTGATCCCTAATGTTAATAGCTTAACTTGAACGTATCATCCAAATTTATCTTTTAATACCAGAAACGATGAATTCAAAACAATCGCTGCCGAAATTGTATTCTGAGTAATATGGAATATTTAAATTTGCTATATTTCCAAACCTTATTGTCCTAATCTTGTTAGCATTCATGTTATAACCGGAAGACGTTAAAGGTATGCATGTTAGGACCGGAAAACGTTTAAGGTATGCATGTGAGGACCGGAAAATGTTAAAGGTGTGCACGTTAGGACCGGTAAATGTTAAAAGCATCCATGTTGCAAACGTTAAAGCCAAATATAACAAAATCTAATGCAGTTCTGAGTGATGTGTCTGAGACGTCTAGAGTAATAGCCATCAATAGTAAGTAAAGTGTCAGTAACCACCAAGTTGGAGTGAAGTGTCAATAGCCACCAAGAGTTAGTGAGTGTCAATAGCCAATCATACTGGGATATAAAATGAGTTTTGCCAAAATATTTCCACACGAAACAAAAGTATAGGTTGAGAGTGGAAAGTTTTTGGAATGGTTTTATCTCTAATTTAATTCAGAAATATAACTGAAAAGCTTGAATACTATGTCAATAAAGACTCTCGTCATCATTAGCACGAGTGTATGCTCTTAACATTGGTAACAGAAAAGAGTGATGAAACCAAACTTTATAAAAATTAACAAATAATTTATTTCCCTAGACTACAAAGTAACAATAAGAAAACATAACTTAACGGTATTGCGAATTAAATCCAAATTGTAATCCAAGAATTAAAACACAAGTCCTATGAATGAAAAGTTCTAATTGAATCACAGCTCAAATCCCGATGAAAATCCGAAATGCAAGGCGATGACGTATGCAATAGTCAGTGTTGTACTGATGTGTCAACAGCCTCTTGTTGAATCACAGAAAATATTATTCCAATTTTTGAATTCCATATAAATTCCGACAAATGTCTTTGTCCAAGAATTATCAGAGCACTTAAGTATTTCCAGGGAAAAGAATCACTTGAAATTCAATAATTTGAAGAAAATAAATATTCAGCACCAAACTGGACACAACATATAACAACTTGACGTGTCAAGTGTTAAGGCACGACTGATATAATTCTTATCATAACATCAGTTAAAACTCAAAACAGACTCCCAGATGAGGATCCAGAGTTCATCCTTCTGGAAAAATAGAAGTTTGCTTATCAATTGACACGTCCTTTATATCACGTAGTCCATTTATAACCTTGACTCAACTTACTGATTCTTGCTCTGAGGATGATAAGTTTTTAAAAATTACCAGTTAGATAATGATGCAAATACTGGTGAAAATAACCAGTTAGATAATGATGCAAATAACGTGTTATATAATGGTGCAAATAATGAGTTCGATACTGATGCAAATAACCAGTTCGATACTGATGCAAATAACGTGTTAGATAAGGGTGCAAATAATGAGTTCGATACTGATTCAAATAACGAGTTAGATTCTGATGCAAATAACGAGTTAGATACTGGTGAAAATAACCAGTTACATACTGGTGAAAATAACCAGTTAGATACTGATGCCAATAACGAGTTCGGTACTGATGCCAATAATTAGTTAGATACAGATAACGAATAAGATACTGATGCCAATAATTAGTTAGATACTGATGCCAATAACGAGTTCGGTACTGATGCCAATAATTAGTTAGATACAGATAACGAATAAGATACTGATGCCAATAATTAGTCAGATACTGATGGCAATAACAAGTTAGATACTGATGCCAATAACGATTTATATACTGATGCAAAAAACCTGTTACAAGCAGTTGTAAATCGCCAGATACTGATGTAAATGAAACGTCTTCAGTCTATCATAAGTATTTCAAATTAACAGAGAGCTTGACTTGCATCCGTTCGAAATGACATCAAATTACGCATCGTTAAACAAACGTTTTATATGTATATCATTATGCATCAATTATATTCTATGAAAAGAAAGCAAACTTTAGTTTTCTTCTATAAATTTCTGACTGCGCGGATGTCCATCCTAGCCCTCAAAGTGCAATATCTGATCTTATATGTGTTGGGAAGCCTTGTCAATATTTGGCAAAATACATCCAAGCTCTATTCCATGAAGAGATGTCTTTATGAAATATTGCACCGTATTTCACTGCAATAAACAATGAAGGAATTACTACTCATTCGATAGCATTTGCAGCAACCAAAGAGTTTAAAACTATATGCTTTAATGCCAGTACAAAACAAACAATACAAATGGGTTTTTAAGCCTTTTCTTTCAGGCCCCTTTTAATGGGTCAAGTGAACTAAGTTTTCAGTTATTCCAGGATGTGGTGCAAAATTAGCATCAGGCAAAGAGGTCGATCTCAGATATCATATCATATTGACATAATCCATGTATGTCACACTGCAAATAACAACGTATGACTTTGTGGCACTAAGCTCAAAACGCCACGTGTTAGTGAAGTTATATATATATATATATATATATATATATATATATATATATATATATATATATATATATATATATATCAGTTGTTGCAGCTTGTTATGATTAGAAGCCAGAAGAGAAATATCATCAGGTTTGATTTCCACAGCTATGGGTCCATTCTTTGTTCCAAATTCACAACCCTCAAACTGGACTAGTAAGCCATTTAGAACATCAAGGTTTGACCAACCTCCTTCTTGATTAACTATTTGGCAAATCGGCAACCAGACCGAAAAATGTCCGTTGACGGGTAACATACATATTCACAAATATCGCAAAATATAATGCCTAAAGTGAATAATTTAAAAGGAAACCAGTTGTGCTACACTGTGTATAATGCCGTTCATTTATCAAGAAACATATTGAAATCCGTGAACCCAGCACTACCTTACACTGTACTGATAGCAACAGCGGTGTAACTCTCAGCTGCGTAGCCTAATCACATATCGTGACCGTATTGCTAAGAACTAGGAATGCTAGAATTAATATCTTGAGCCAGTCTGTTCGTTAATATATTTCTCAAAATGTTTTGTAAATAACAGGCCTGTAATTTTCGAGTTTTTTAAAATTATTATTTCTGTTACTTCTGCATAACCCTTTTTCGCAATCGACACGTATGTAAGACTGATAAAACATAAGAATAAATGAAGTTGTCAGACACTCTACGAGGAATTCACTCCCAAATATCAAATGTTCATTATAACATCGATCATGGTCATTTTCATATTCATTCCCTGAACTATGACAATGCCTTTTTGCGGTATATATTTTATTAAGGATAGTTGTGTCTAATATCGATTAACTAAACTATGTTTCGGAGAATGTGTAATAAATATACAGTGTTACTGAAACTATACTAAGTGCACAATATTATCAAAATAATCATGTTATATTTTGTCCGTTCAATGCAACATACACACATGCACATATATATGTGTGTGCGTGTGCGTTTGTGTATGTACCTGTGTCTGTGTGAGTGTAGCAATTTCAAAAATGTGATCGAACAAACAATACACAGACAATAAATATCATTAGAAACATATAACTCCAGTACATGATGAAACATTCTTTACCGCAATCATGAAACGAAAGCGAATCTAGACTCATTCGTATTCAATAGAAACTGCGGTTGCTAAGTAACAGTTAAATCAAGGACTTATTGCAGCATTTGTCAAATAAGAGTTCAACTTTTCTTCCGAGAGCACTATACATTACTTAAAAAAAGTCCTGATTACCACTTATAGTCATTATTTAGTATAATAATTAATAAATTGACTTATACCGTTTCTTGCACGTATACCAAAACGTTACCATTAGATTTACCTGTCTTATTTTCATCCGTTTGCACACTCAGAACGATTAAAATGGCGCCTAGAACGATATACCTTCCCATTGCACTTCGTTATGAAGATTAATCTCTCTTGACCTAAATACCCCCAGTTCAAACTTGACCGTTGCAAGTCAACTGATATTAGCTTCTTAGGGAAAACAGTACACATACATATCCACATAAACAACAACTGAACACATAAACACCTAAACAACGACTTATCCCACATATACACCAATCGAACAAAGACAAGGACAAATAAACACCAAATGAACTTATATATATATATATATATATATATATATATATATATATATATATATATATATGAACTGTACTTAAAACTAGAACCAGACGGTAAATGCGTTGTTTGTATAGTCTTCCAACAGAAAGTACCTTTTTCAGTAGCGCTAATACATAAGAGGTATTTTCTCGACGTGATAACACTAACTACATATCAACCACACCCCCGTAGAAAAGAAAGAAAATAATAATCAAAGTATTGATCGGACTGCGTTCTGACCCCTTTATATAAGAAATATATAATTGTTTAAAACAGAAAGGCGAATATGCTCTGAATACAACATGGAGGTACGGACGGAACTAAAGCTAGATTATTTTTTTGGAAGTGTGGAGTAATGGGCCTTATTTTAGACTGACTAATATAAAGGTGTGAAAAACAATTTACATTTCTTTGTACCTTTAGCGCTGCGTGTTTTAGAGACCAGTATTTATGCAATCATATTTAATTATGCCGATGCTATTGTAATTCTTTTGAGACTTATTTTGCATTTCTTTTTATAGATGCTTGTGAAATAAATATTTCGATGCGGGCTTATGCCTTACACACACACACACACATGTATATATATATATATATATATATATATATATATATATATATATATATATATATATATATATATATATATATATATATATATATGTGTGTGTGTGTGTGTGTGTGTGTGTGTGTGTGTGTTCTCCATGGTATAGCAGTGTTAGGGACCAGCTTCGCACTGATAAAAAAAGACCGCCGTAAAGCTGAGAGGCTCTGGCTTTCCACCAGACTCACTATTCATGAGCAAATCTATGAAGTCGTTAAGAAGAATGTCACAAATATAGTCCATGCAGCGAAATCAGCCCACTACACTACTAAGATCATGGAAAGTTCCAGCTGCAAAGAGTTCTTTGAGATTACTAACAAGCTAATGTCAAGGAACAAATCAACACCACTTCCAACTACCTTCTCTCCAGTCGACCTTCCGGACATGTTTGCAAATTTATTCCGTGACAAAGTACAAACTATTAGAGATAAGCTTGACACCACAATTTCAATTGACTCGTTGTCACCATACAGCTGGGATACAGAATTTGAGCGGCAACCATTAGCAGCATTTGAACCTGTCTCTATGGATTTCATACCTACAATCCTGATGAAGAGTGCACCAAAGTCATGTGAACTTGATCCAATTCCAACATCACTGCTGCTCGAGTGCTTAGATCCAGTATTGCCTTCACTAACTGATGTTATTAATACCTCTCTCTCATCTTGAGAATTCCCATCATTTTTCAAAACTGCCATTGTAAAGTCTCTGCTGAAGAAACCAACACTAGACCATAACGATTTAAAGAACTACCGCCCAGTTTCTAATCTTCCATTCATTTTAAAAATCTTTGGAAAGGTTGTTCTATCCCAGCTTGTATCTCATCTAAATTCAAATAGTCTTTTTAGCAATGTACAATCTGCATATCGCCCATGCCACAGTACTGAAACTCTCGTCTAAAAGTAGTTAATGACATTATCTCTGCGTTGGATAGCGGAAAGATTACAGTCCTCACCCTCCTTGGTTTGTCTGCAGCATTTGACACAATAGACCATGATATATTACTTCACCGTCTCCAGCATGTATTTGGCATTCATTATACAGCCTTACTGTGGTTCAAGTCCTACTTGGTCAACAGGACACAAATTGTATCTGCAAATGGAATACACTCCAGCCCAGTCGATATATGTTGTGGTGTTCCACAGGGGTCTGTTCTTGGACCTGTTCTCTTCATTCTGTACACTCAATTGCTCTCAAGTGTCATAGATCATCACCCAGTGTCTCGCCAATTGTACGCTGATGACACCCAAATATACAAATCTAGCCACCCAACTGAAGTTGATACTACCATCCAAGGTGTAGAGAGGTGCATTTCTGATGTCAAATCATGGATGACTTGTAACAAGCTGCAGATGAATGATGATAAATCTGAGGCCATTCTGATCACAACCCAAAGACTTTCTCATTCACATCCTTTGCCTCATACAATAAATATCAGCAACGCCAACATTAAATTCACACAATCAGTACGAAACCTAGGTGTTACTCAGGACAGTACTCTTACATTGCACCAACATGTCATGAACATATGCAAGGCTGCATATCTTGAGCTGAGATGCATCAGCTCAATTCGCAAATATCTTTCAGTTGATGCCACTAAAACACTTGTGTGTTCATTAGTACTTTCAAGACTGGACTATTGTAACACAATTCTGTCTGGTTCATCTCAATATCTACTCCAGAAACTTCAAAAAGTTCAAAACACAGCTGCTCGGATTATACCTAGAGTACCACGATCAGAGCACACCTCCCCGCTGCTATGTACCCTACACTGGCTATCCATTCGATCCAGAATCAAACACAGAATTTGTTCTCTGTGCTACATTTCACTGTCGGACTCCAGTCCAACATACCTATCTGACCTCACCCATGTGTACACACCAGCAAGATACTTACGCTCCTCTTCTGACAATCGTATACTCATTATTCCCACTATTAAAACAAAGTCATATGGACAGCGTTCTTTTGCATACCAGGGCCCAGCAACGTGGAATGAATTGCCCACTGAACTTAGACACAAAGACACAGTGATCACATTCAAGAGGGATCTCAAAACTCACTTATTTCGACTGCAAGAACAAATTTAGAAGACCTAATAATGTTTCCTGCCTGAAATATTCTCAGCATGTTTTTTATTTTTTAATGTTTTTTCTAATTTCTTGTTGTTTGTTTTTGTAATAATATTATTATGTTTCTTATGTTATAGGTCTTGTCTAATGTTGTAAAGCGCTTAGAGCTTCTAAAGATTAGGCGCTATACAAAGTCCTCATTATTGTTATTATTATTAATATATATATATATATATATATATATATATATATATATATATATATATATATATATATATATATATATATATATATATATATATATATATATACACTACAACGGCTGGTTGAAGTATGAGTATCCGAAACGAACGGGAACTGTGTCGGAGCGAGAATTGCAGCAATTGTTGTAAAATGTTTGATGACCAGTATCTTTAATTTTCTACTTTCTCGGTCTGAAATATTGTGTTGAGATACAACCCCACGTCCATGAAGCATAATATCTAATTGAATTTTCCAGCATTAAGCACCAAACCTTATATCACTTTGCTTTCAGATAAGAGTATAGGTAGAGCAAAGGTGGTGTCGTATTTACTGAGTACCGCAGTAATGTATTCTTTGTTGTAGGTATTGATCATTTTGCATTCATCCTATTCATACCAATGTAGGTCATCAAACCAAGATAAACCTGTTGAAACCTGCTGATTGGGCAAGGGGTCAAAGGTTTCGTGCCACATATGAGTATAATCTTTATCGTTAGAAAGTACGTTACAATTAGGAATGCGCCAGATGCATGTAAATATTAATACTTACGCCTTGTTTACCTTTTTCTATTCCACAATTGATGATTTTTGGTAGCGTTATATATCCGGTACTTGTATGAGTTCTACGATATAAGAGGTAAATCCTGATATTTATACATCATTTTTTATTGGTACAAATATTCAATCTGCACAAGGTTGCTACTTCCTGTTCACTTTCTTTGGCGGAAATCACAGATTTCACGTAAGTTGTGTACACCTTTAATTACCAGTAGGTTTCCAGAAACTTTAGTATGTCTATATGCTTTTATATCAGCAGTCAGCACTTACAATAGTCAATACTTGTTGACAATAGTCAATACTTGCTGACAAAAATCAATACTTCTTGACGATAGTCAATGCATACAATAGTCAATACTTTTTGACACTAATCAATACTTGCTGACAGTAGTCAATACTTGTTGACAATAGCAATTTCTTGCTGACAGTAGCCAATACGTGATGCCAGCAATCAATATGTGCTGACAGTAGTCAATACTTGCTGATATCGCAAAAGGAGAAAAAAGTATAAAATGGATGAGCATCGTTATTTACATGGTTGAAAATTTCATTCAAAAAGCTACATATGACACTCTATGGACATCGAATTAAAACAATTCACAGCGTATATGCAAGCCTTTTTATATACTATATGCAATATTGTGCAAGTGAAAATAGCGATTTGAAGACAGTGTTTTTATCATGATAAGTAAGGTATGATTTTATTGCACAAAAGGTCTTACCTACAGTGGAGTTATTATAGCGTATGCGCTATTTTCATCTGTTTCGCTATAATTAAAAAAAAACAGGAATATGTTCAGGTACAGGCATGGTACGAAATCAATGGTATATATTCAGGCATGTGTAAGGTACGAAATCCAAGGTATATATTCAGGCATGTGTAAGGTACAAAATCCATGGTATATATTCAGGTACAGGCATGGTACAAAATCCATGGTATATATTCAGGCATACGTTTGGTACAAATTCCATGGTATATATTCAGGCATTGGCATGGTACAAAATCCAAGGTATATATTCAGGCATTGGTATAGCACAAAATCCATGGTATATATTCAGGTATATGCATGGTACAAAATCCATGGTGTATCTTCTGGCATATGAATGGTACAAAACTCACGGTATATATTCAGGCATATGTATGGCAGAAAATCCAAGGTATATATTCAGGCATTGGCATGGTACAAAATCCAAGGTATATATTGAGGCATACGCATGGTACAAATTCCATGGCATATATTCAGGCTTATCCATGATAGAAAATCCATGGTATATATTCAGGCATACGCATGGTACAAATTCCATGGTATATATTCAGGCATTGGCATGGTACAAAATCCAAGGTATATATTCAGGCATATGTATGGTACAAAATCCATGATTTATATTCAGGCATACGCATGGTACAAATTCCATGGTATATATTCAGGCATTGGCATGGTACAAAATCCAAGGTATATATTCAGGCATACGCATGGTACAAATTCCATGGTATATATTCAGGCATATCCATGGTAGAAAATCCATGGTATATATTCAGGCAATGGCATGGTACAAAATCCAAGGTATATATTCAGGCATATGTATGGTACAAAATCCATGGTATATATTCAGGCATATGTTTGGTACAAAATCCATGGTATATATTCAGGCATTGGCATGGTACAAAATCCAAGATATATATTCAGGCATTGGTATGATACAAAAACCAAAGTATATATTCAGGCATATGTTTGGTACAAAATCCATGGTATATATTCAGGCATATGTATGGCACAAAATCCATGGTATACATTCAGGCATATACGTGGTACAAAATCCATGGTATATATTCAGGTGTATGTATTGTCCAAAATTCATGGTATATATTCAGGTGTCTGTATAGTACAAAATCCAAGGTATATATTCAGACATATGTATGGTACAAAATCCATGGTATATATTCAGGCATATGTTTGGTACAAAATCCATGGTATATTTTCAGGCATTGGCATGGTACAAAATCCAAGGTATATATTCAGGCATTGGTATGATACAAAAACCAAAGTATATATTCAGACATATGTTTGGTACAAAATCCATGGTATATATTCAGGCATATGTATGGCACAAAATCCATGGTATACATCAGGCATATACCTGGTACAAAATCCATTGTATATATTCAGGTGTATGTATTGTCCAAAATTCATGGTATATATTCAGGTGTTTGTATGGTACAAAATCCATGATATATATTCAGACATATGTATGGTACAAAATCCATGGTATATATTCAGGCATATGTAAGGTAAAACATATATCGTTTATATTTAGGTATATGCATGGTTCAAAATCCCTCGTATATATTCAAGCATATACAAGGAACAAAATCCATGGTTTATGCTCGAGCAAATGCCCTCTTCAAAATTAGTGGTATATATTCAAGCATATGCATGGTTCAAAATCCATGGTATTGATTCAAGCATATGCATGGTATACAATCGATGGTATTGATTCAAGCATAGGCATGGTACATAATCCATGCATTGATTCAAACACATACCTGGTTCACGATCAATGATATTGATTCAAACATATGCACGGTTTACAATCCATGGTACATATTCAAACATATGCACGGTTTACAATCCATTTTATATATTCAAACATATGCACGGTTTACAATCCATGGTATTTATTCAAACATATGCATGGCTTACAATCCATGGTATGTATTCAAACATATGCACGGTTTACAATCCAAGGTATATATTCAAACATATGCATGGTTTACAATCCATGGTATATATTCAAACATATGCACGGTTTACAATCCATGGTACATATTCAAACATATGCATGGTTTACAATCCATGGCATATATTCAAACATATGCATGGTTTACAATCCAAGGTATATATTCAAACATATGCATGGTTTACAATCCATAGTACATATTCAAACATATGCATGGTTTACAATCTATGGTATATATTCAAGCATATGCATGGTATACAATCCATGGTATTGATTCAAGCATAGGCATGGCACATAATCCATGTATTGATTCAAACACATACGTGGTTCACGATCCATGATATTGATTCAAACATATGCACGGTTTACAATCCATGGTATACATTCAAACATATGCACGGTTTACAATCCATGGTATGTATTCAAACATATGCATGGTTTACAATCCATGGTATATATTCAAACATATGCATGGTACATAATCCATGTATTGATTCAAACACACCTGGTTCACGATCAATGATGTTGATTCAAACATATGCACGGCTTACAATCCATTGCACATATTCAAACATATGCACGGTTTACAATCCATGGTATTGATTCAAGCATATGCATGGTTCGCAATCCACGGTATTGATTCAAACATATGCATTGTTCACAATCCATGGTATTGATTTAAACCTATGCATCGTTCACAATCCATGGTATTAATTTAAACCTATGTATGGTACACAATCCATGGTATTGATTTAAACCTAGGCATGGTTCACAATCCACGGTATTGATTCAAACATATGCATGGTACAAAACATGAATGCATGCTGGAACAACTTGAACACCCTTTAAAGCAGCATTGCACAAGGGCACGTGACATGCGCGAACCTCAAACGTAAGTAGTAACAGTGGTGGACAAGATCAAATGCTGGCGATATTCGCAGCAAATAAAGCGAACTCAGCCTCTACCACTGTAAATAGTCATGACACTTTGGAATGTAATCACGTGATTCCGATACATACAACAATTTTATTCTTCATTATACCCGTATCTAACTTAGATAAAAACATTTATACTAAACAAAGGTGTGATATTTTGAAAACTGACTAATTAGTTAGTTACAATTAGGTATTATTTTCGGAATTCAATCATATCTCTCGACAAGACAATCCTTCAAACGGACGCAAGTAAATACATACAAAAGTTGAACATGGACCTAGGAATGTCATGTAGGCATATATGAAATGTAAACTTAGAGAATAAAATTCAATAAAGGCCGTAAGACCCATATGCATAAAGACAAGAAGGCAGTTATACACAAAGACTCCAATAAATCCTATTATGATCGAAAACATGTTTTCCTTTCTAACTGATCTTTTCGAATACAAGTTTTGTCAAGCAAACTCGATATACTTCAAACGTGAATAAACCAGGTTGATCTTCATTTCAAATGAAATTTCATTTCCACATTACGTCTGCCTTCCTCTCTTTTGCATTATGACCTCCTCGACGTAGTTGAGAGAGCTGTAAAATAGTTTCGTTTATGTTGTGTTTTGTTTTAAAGCGTTCCACTATTTGTTCCTGCTTTAGTAAATTGTTCCGTCATTTCTAAAGCAAATTTGTCCATACGTCTGTCCATGAAAAAACCTGTAAAACTCACTTTTTCCATTTATCAACCGTCCTATGCTGCTTCTGTCCAAGGAAAGAAATCAAACTAAAATTTACCTTTAATTATCAATAATTATGACACTTCATTAGCATCTAATTGACAGCCCAACGCCATGTGATTATTTAAACATCCACCGCATTATTTTATTGCTTGACTAACAAATCAACGCAAATATTTAACAACTCATGCTTTAAAAAGAATTCGATAGTAAATACATTTTTACCTCGTTTGTGAGTTATGGTCCAAATAAACTGTCTACAAAAGGCATTGGAACAGCGTGTCAGCAATCAGGTATTCCAGTGTTGTTTCAATCGAATATGCGTTCAAGTTTCATCATCACGAGATAATAGAATCAATCGTTGTCATATATTTTCATCTTTTCTAAACAGTTCTGATTCCCCAATTTGTTACAATCTAACAACTTCCAAAAACGGTAGGCTTTAACGTTGTATGTCTTAAATCTCATCAAATTACCTGTCGAGTTTAATTAAAATGGTTTAAAATAACTTACATAATCAGCTTGTTATGTTCAGGAATGGCTCATACTCGACGTATATCGTTTCCGGTTTGAATCGGTATCATAAATCTGACAAAGAATATGAGGATCCGTAGCGGACAAAAGCTGGTCCAATGACATATCTGCAGTTGAAATTTCGATGTCGTATGTCGAGAAATCCAATATCACGTGTTGGATCAAATTGCATGTCCTTACAGTTCCATTTTATGATCGATATTTCAGATTATATGTGTTGAATTATGCAGTCATGGTTTAAAATTCTATTTCCCATGTACGCGTTATACAGTGCATATTTTGAATTATACAGCGGTGGTTGAAATTTCAGTATCATATGTGGATAATCCCCAATTCACACGTTGAATGTAACTGTTTGTGTTGAAAGTTGTATTTCCATCTGCTGAATTTCAAGACATAGAGAAGTAGCCTCACTGTTTAAAAATAACTCGGTCCGTTCACGAGAGCGACCTCTAGGAAAGAAATTCATAGTAACAAAATAGCAATTCTGACATGCACAATAAAATGTCCAACCACTGCTGTGTAATTCAACAGATACAATCTAAAAACTCAACATACGAAATAGAACTTGCAGCACAATCAATGTGATTCAACTTATTAAATTGAAACTCTCGACATACGCATTAATATTTAAACAACCGCCGTGTAATTCAGAAGATACAATCTAAAATCTCGACATTGGAAATATTATTTTCAACTAGCGGTGTGTAATTCAACAGGTTAAATCTAAATACTCTTCATATGGCATGGAACTTTCAACATAAATTCCTTGAACTAATATGTAAATTAGGAATTCTCGACGTATGACATTGAAATGTCAACCACCGCCATGTAATTCAAACGACACATATAAAACCTCGGCATAGAAAATATAACTTTCAACCACTACTGTTTAATTCAATAGATACAATCTAAAATCTCGACCTAGAAAATGGAACTTTAATTTTTGATTCAACACGTGAAACTGGAATTCGGTACATGTGACATTAAAGTTTCAACAGCAACGTTCTGATTGGACCAGCTTTTGTCCCCTACGGCGCCTCATAAAAGTACGTAAATATGAGGTCAGGACGACATGTAAACAGGATGCAAACTATATACACCGAAACTATATGTTGCCCCATTGAGCATAAGACATTTACACTCGTTCAAAAATGTCCTGTCATGTCATGATGCCTATAATAAGAAAAATGAGTTGACGTCTTCATAAATAAAAAGTTATTAAAAGATAATATATTTTATATCATAACATATCATTAATACATTTGACTGCAATCGCAAATACTGCGTTTAGATGCAAATCACGACAGCTAGGATCAGTGCAGACAGAGAGACAGAGAGACTTTCCATCCTGGGCCAGAAGAATGCAAACCTGATTTGATTTACACCAGCATAGTTCCCAGATGAGCGCCATGATGTCCTGTCGCCATATGCAAGGATTCCTGTTTCCTAATCGATGTCTAGGGATTCTGGTTCACGGTTGTCTATATATCAAAAGATCTCCACTAGTTGTGCTGTCAGAGAGAACAAGCTATAATTGTTTGTTGTAAAGAAAAGACAGTTTGCATTTTATCGATTGCTAAGTTGTGCTATAGTTTCCACGAAATGTTATATTTTTTATTTAGTACATGGTTAGTACATTTTGCCTATACTGTGCACAGTTTCATAATTTTTCTTATTATAACATGTGAACATATCACTTTATGTGATTCTGTCTGGTCCAAATAAGCCCATGTAATTATTGTGCAGTATTCTCCTTACTGATTGGCTCCGATCTTGGAAAAACTTTTTCAACCCCGCCTTCTGGAAATGTTTTGTTTTCAATACACATTTTGGCGGCCGTTTTTCGACTCTAGTCAAGAAAGGAATTTTGAAAAAATGGGCTCGTGCGTCTGAATATGGCAAATTTATCTCCACATGGACGTGTTATGTCATGTATAACATATCATGACATGAAAAAAAACCATAAGACGACAACAACAAGTAAAACAATGGGTAGTACGCAGTTGATAGCGGGTGTGTGGGGTGGGGGAAGGAGGGGGCGGCGAACCTTTGGCATTCAATCCACCCTATCTACAAGCGTAGTTTAATGTTAATTTAGAGAAATAAAATAAACTCACCTCTGTTCACAGAAGAATGTGGATATAAAGCGGTCACCAAACTGACAGAAGTTTTCCCAACTACTGATTATTTACGCGGTAAACATGTGATAAAGTTCCGACTAAAATGAAATTTGTTTACATATTCTGTAATGTACTGTTCAAAGTAAACTACTGCAAATATCCGGTCAGGAATACATTACAGTAAATATGTGAATTTCTGCATCTAGCAAACCCTCGTTCACTTAATTACAGCAACAATGTAATGTTTACTTGTGACTGTGAGCTGTTAGACTACGTAAACGTGGATCCACTACTGTACTCTAACGGTTACCTCATGAAGCAATACATCAAGCGCACAAGACGTCCTGTTTTGAAAAAATGATTTTGTCTGTGTAATTTGTCTTGTTTATTCTGAAGGACGCGTGTAGTTTGAATGACCAACCAAGAACAAGAAAAACAACAATAACAAAGGAAACCAAGGAAATTGGTCAATTGATAGTGTGCGTGGGGAAAGGGATGGGCGGTATACCGAAACATGGATCCCACTATTATATACAAGAGTGGATTAAATGTTAACTTACAGGAGTAAATAATTTCATAGAAGAATTTGGAAATTAACAGGTCTCCAAACTGAAATTACCTTATCAAACAACAGACTGCTTACGGCATATAATAGGTCTTATCATGTGATTTATTTCCGACTTAGAACAAAATTAGTCTATATATTTGCTAACGTCTAACGTTCTAAGTCGGCTAATGCAAATATCCTGTCACAAATACAGAAAACTGGAAAGCTGCATCTACAATCATCCCTTAGCATGAATATGCACAATTTGAATATTTAGAAGTGCAGCTGAGAGTGAGACACTTTCGCTTTTAACCATTTCTCTAAACGGACTAAAACTATGTGACAGAACTTGCATATACATTCTGTGTTTAAATCTTGCGTTGTTTGAGTCAAAGTTTCTTTTTATAAGAAAACACACTTGTTCTTTGAATAGTAGTTGGTAACAATAAAACTAAAAATAATGTTACTACGGTGTAAAATAGTTGAGGGACTATGTTTTACGCACAACACGTGAAAGGTTCACCGGCTGAATCAGAACGGTTAAATTTATTTCTTCTTCTTTCACTCCTATTCCATTAAAATAAGAACTATCCCATCAACAGAATCTCAAATGAGTAATGATTTAACAATAAATTTATGAAACCAAGGCTTGCAAAAGCTGGATATTATTTCACTCGTTTCATACATTCAATATTAAATCATTACCCATTTGAGTTCCTCTATTTAAAAAGACTAAAAATTTTGAAGTTTGTATTTACATCATTTCAGACCGAAAACCGATGCATACTTTTTAGGAACATACCTTTGAATTAGGGGATTTATTTTTAGAAAAGATGTCCGGATCCCATCTGGCTTGACAAAACCTTCTTGCTCTGATTGATAAAAAATAAAACCCTACTAGATCACTAGTTGAATAAAGTAAATGATCTTGAGGTAAAGAAGTAAAAATGTGCCAGCCTGAAAGAAAAGCTCAAATCAGACACATTTCCTAATTAAATGGTCAGTTCATAATATTCACTTGATCATAAAGCCGCACAAAATTGTCTTCTCCACCATTCTGAATCCACGTAGTCGCCAATAAGTTGAGTATTACTGTCTCAAAGCACAGTCTTAGTGAAATGTGAATTAATATCATAAAGATATATACAAACTTTAGGTAACTTTTGCAGGTGTCCATTTCTGTGAGTGTCATCTGGAACTACATAAATAATGGTGGGAATAACAATAGATCTGTGAATCTGTGCAACTGTGTCAATATGGGCTGTGAAGCGCGTGAGATATTTTTAGTTGTATGGCTTCTAATTCCCGGTCGGTCGACGAGGGAACACGCTACACAGCATCATTCACGTCTTACATAGTGAAGCTAAATATAACACGAACCTTTAAGGGAGATGTTCAAAGGACTGTTGATAAGCTCAGTGTGTGTGTGTGTGTGTGTGCAGGGCTGGCGCCAGACCCGGCCAGACTATCTGGCGCCCTAGGCAAGGTTAGATTCTGGCGCCCCCCCCCCGAAAATATCAATTTCAAAATTTATAAACAATATATTTTTTAAAAAAATGCGCCCCCTGAAATCAGCGCCCTAGGCGCCTGCCTAGTTTGCCTATATGGTAGCGCCGGCCCTGTGTGTGTCTGTGTGTGTGTGTCTGTGTGTGTGTGTGTGTGTGTGTGTGTGTGCGAGAGAGAGAGAGAGACAGAGAGACAGAGAGAGAGAGAGAGTACTAAGGAAAACAAATTTGTTTGACCAACGTTGTTTGTACAACGATGTATGAACAAAATGAACGAATTTTACCCAAATGTGTATAGATGTGGTTTAGTTTAAATGTCCGCAGTAGTTCTTTTTCTGAGACTACAGGAAAACTGCATGAATAATGAAAGACGCATCGTTGATGAAAATTGATTGCATACATTTGTACTGAAAGGAAGCGATCAATATAATCAATTTAACTAAGAGTATCTGCATGGCGTACATAATTATATTAATGACGATGATTACTTGTTGCATGGCTGAAAGGGTATTCCCTTAAAACCGTGTGATTATAATGGTAATGATCATCAACAGGAAGTGAGTCAAGGACACCCGCTATTTATTCGGATCCCATTGTAATCATATGAAACACCGTAACATTGAAAATTCGGTAGCTTTTAAATTGCCTTGATTCAGGTTATATTACTCAGTACTGTATGACAAAAAAAAAAAAAAAGAAACAACATATGATTCGTTGCAATTTTATAAATCCGAATTTATCTGAAACATGTCTTTCCAATTCCGTACCTGAAGAATCAGGTATTGCTATAAGTACTGACTGGCTTTAGAACATTGTCTCTAACGTTTAGCCACAAGTAGGATAAGCTTTTGCGTGATTATTTTCACTTAAATGTTACTTTTCATTATCAACCAATCATAACCCTCCCAATCCTTATAATCTAGTTATGCTCTCCAGTTTCTAGACTGGTTGCGATTTTTCGTATAATTTTACTGTGAATCCTATACAAAGCTTTGGCCTTGATTGCAACATGGTTTCACTTTTATTAAAATGGCTCATAGAATATTGATAACCGAAATAAATAGCACGACTGAACGAAATCACAGTCAGGTAAATGGAGATGACAAATAAGCCCCTTCTGCAATTTAAGAGAGAGAGAGAGAGAGATCCAAGGTCCCCGAACTGATCTGCCCTAAAAAAAATTTACGTCGTCAGTTTCTGTGGCTTGAGATAGGCTAAAAAGTCGCACTGGTAACGAAGGTCGAGTTTATCCCTATGACATACTCTCTAGTAGATTCCACTGTCCCCAAGCTGCAACTGCACGCTAAACGACTTTTTATCTGTGGATATACTACATAACTCACGGTACAATTATGAAAGAATATTAGAAATGGGTGGATATAAATAGATGATGTATTGGTTTGGAGACAGTGATAAGCAAATAACGATAAGTAAGATTTTAGCAGTATCCTGATGAGGCTCATATGGTCTACTTCAGACAGAAGATTGTATCAAACTTGTTTATTTACCATGTGCAGTGCAAGCCCAGCCATTTAAGAGTGTCATCATCAGCTAGGTGCAGAGTCTGCATTCAACCAGGGAACTTTCTCAGTGGACAGATGTTCACAATGTGTGACATGGTCTGTGGAACACCACAGCTACAGGAAGAGTCACTGACCTGGCCACATCGGACAAGACTGGCATTACAACGACCATGTCTTGTCCAGAAACTGTTGAGCTGGTCTACCGATGTTGTCGAAGGGATTGAAGTTAGGGTGGCAGACAGATGGCTCAGCTACGATGTACAACATCTGTTGAAGACCACTCATCACTTCATGCCGAAATAGCCTTCATATCCTCCGGCAAAGGACCTAACCAGATTGAATGTCTCGAAGCCAGGCTGACTGCTGGATGTGAGGTAATGTCCATGTACAGTGCAAGATTCTCACTGGCATAAACTTTAACCAGCAATTTTGTGGTTGATACATGGAGACGGAGATGTGTAGGAGGAATGTTGCTGAGTACCGGCAGCCATGGTAAAGGAGCATAACGCTGTGTTCCAGAGATTATGCGCATTGTTGTGTTGAGCTGGACGTCAGTTAGCTTGATATGGAACAATCGAATCCAACAGGAGCGCAATACTCTGCTGTTAAATAACAGAGGACCGGTGCTGATTTCTTGAGTGTCTGACCACTAGCGCCCCAAGTTGAGTCAGCCAGTTTGCGGAGTAGGTTGTTTCGAGTGTTCGGGTTTGCTGCAGTTTCTTAGGGTGGTTGTATAATTTTAGAGACCTCTCCAGAGTCACACCAAAGTATGTTAGTATCGAGTCTTTTTGTATGTGCTGCCCATTGAGAAGGACGCAAAGCTGATGGTTCGTGTTTCATTTTTAAGGTGAAAGACGATGGAGACTGTCTTTGTTGTTCTTGGCAGTAGACGCCATTTCTTGAAGAAGTCCGTCATTCCTCCAGGTCCTTGTTCATTAATTTACTGTCCCGAGTGACCTACTGTCCCGAGTGACCTACTGTCCCGAGAGCGACTGTGTTACATGCATGTCATTGACATAAATATTGAACAGACTTGGCGAAAGAACTGACCCCGGTTTGAGTCCACTAGTCTGACATCTCTACGAGATGCAGCTTTGAAGTCTGAAGTAACTGTCGCGACGGAATATTTCGATAGCCCCAACTATTCAGCGCAGCGATACTCTGGAAATTTTCAACAACAGCCCTGCATGCCAGACCGTGTCATATGCCACTGTTAGATGAAGGAAAACAAATTTGGTTTTAAGATTACTCTAAAAACGGTTTTCAACAAACGTAGTCAGGGCAAAGACTTGATTGAAAGTGGCCTAGGTCGTGCGTGCAGCCTGCTTAATGAAAGGTTATGATGTTCTCCAGGTCCGTGCCAATTCTTTGGATAATCAGGCGCTCCAGTATCTTGAAACAGACAGAAATTAAAGAGATTAACAAATAGAACACTGCATTATGGGGATCTTTGCCATGTTTTGGGATCGCAATACTCTTTTCCTGTAGCCACAAAGTCAGAATGCACTTTTCTCCAGTAATCAGCGTGTTTAAAGCCGCGAGACATACTTTTGTCTTCGGGCCAAGACGCTTCAGGAACTAAGGCAGGATATTGTGATATCCTGTTGCTTTGCCTGATTTAATTTTGCATAGCACCTTTTGAAGCTCTATTGTTGTAAATGCCTCCAGAGTATTTTAATCTAGTTCATCTGACTTCCGACGGCAGTATTGCTGCTATTCATCTCGTACTTGTCGTAGTTGCTGTTTCACCACGTGTGCTTTTGCCACTTGTAGTAAGTGGATAGCGGCACCATTTGGTATGGCAACAGAGAGGACTTGAACTGACGGTAGCTAAGCAGTGCCAAGTCAACGAATCAAACTCTAGCATTTCCGGCTAAAATTCGAAAAGCTGAGTGGACGTGTAGTTTCCTCTCACCGAGTGCACATGGCAGTGTTCAGGGCTTCAATCAGGTGATCTGCTATGTTTGGGTCTCCAGATGCTTGATACGCCATGAGAAGAGCCTGACACTCTTCATCCAAACAGAGTGTATAGACCTGGAACATATTGAGTGGCTGCATTGAATATGGTTCTTTAGAAGCGGTGGTAAGCTTTATTGATTCAGATGCAGCGAGATGGAATAGTGACCTTGCTACGCTCCAATAAGTCACTGAACTTCGTCTAATTTGCTTTGTGGAAGTTCCAGCGCAGCTGTGAAGGGCTGAGTAGAGTTAGCAGTTGGAGTCCAATATAAAAAAAAAGCATTGGTCTGCACTGACTGTGTAGGAAGTCATCTAGAACTGTTTAGCTTGCTGGCTGAGGATGGTCACCAATGGATCTGACCCAAAAGAGGTACGGTCAGTAGTCCTTTTGTCATCTTGCAGAATGAAATGTCCCACGTTGCTTGAAGTGTTGGGTCAGAAGGAGATCATTGTTCGTTGCTCACTCTACCAAGTGTTCCCCGTTTTCATCAGGGTGCGAGTAGCCCTAGTCAGGATAATGATTGTTGAAGTCGCCTATACAGACGGCTGGGTATTCCGAGAGTTGGAAGCCTATTCTTGTCCCAATGGGCACTGGGAAGTTTGTAGACATTATCAATCTTGTACATTCCATTATGAACCACAATGCAGAATCTGGTGGAGGAAACTGGAGAGGCATCAATAATGTCACAGCATGCATGCGTTGCATGGTCGAATTTGGAATCTGGCGTTGATGAGATGAGGTCAAAGCTCCCAATGCTGTATCGTCCTGCTACCTGGTCTGCTAAGTGATAGTCCTGCAGATAGATCATGTCAACATTATGACGGTGTGAGACAGTGCTGATCATGGTTCGTTTGGCTGCTGAGAGACCCTCGACGTTAAGTTCTAAAACTCGCAGGGCAGGTCTAAAGGGTTGAACGTGAAGTGGCATTAGCACGTCGAGGGCTGTTCTTAGTAGTAGCATGTAACCGGGAGACTGGCGGATACTTCGCTGAATACTGGCGGGGAGCGCGATGTGGACGCGGATCCATGTTACCCTTGTATCAAAGATGGACCTAAGCTCTGAGATGTGCTTTAGATCATGATTTTTCATGAACAAAGAAATATCTAAATTTCAGTCGTATGCCGTTTACAACGGTCTATCATCGGAATTAGTGTATTGACTCCGATAGAAACCATACACGGTACTAATTCAATTAGGATTGCACACCTTAAGCATCACCTCTTTGATCTTAACTGCCCAAAACAGTAGCTAAGCATTTTTCTGTGTAATTAGAAAACAATATCCAAGAATTGGTTACACTTGGGGCTTCACACACACAATAAAAATGTTTATATTTGTTCCATTTGTTGATAAGCAACACGAATTCATCTTGCTTACCTCTAGAACATTTTCAGCAAGAAAGAAACACACTTGTCAACATAATTAGTGCCGAAAGGAGGATATAGATTTTTGTGAGGTTACAGTATTAGAGAAGGTTGCTTCAAACAACCGGATATATTAATATCAGATAATTTGCCATTTATAGAGTAAATACTGGCATACATGTTTATATTTTCCTGCTTTCGTTTCTCGCATTACACGTCATATTTGATTAGTAAGATTTATAGTACAATGCTTAATCGTGATAACATCTCATTATTCTAATTTTATTCAGGAATGTTTGTAGTGTTATATTCTATATTTACATTGACTTATCCCTACTTAATATTGTTTTCAAATTATGTGTTCTTGCATTGTTTTTAAATTATGTGTTCTTAACATAGTTTTTAAATTGTATGTGTTCTGGAGGACTTTTAAGCAATTTATCCTTTTCGAAGTACTGCGTGCTCATATATGCTTACCTTAACCTTTGACTTTATTCCGTAATGGGACAAGGAAGATAATGTATTTCAACTGACAGATAAATTGTGATACCAAGAATAGTAGTATAGAAAAAGGAGGCTATGAAATCACCCTTACTTTCTATCCCAAGTGCACATTGTTCTTTTTCCGTATAATCTGAGTGAGCAGACCTTTTTTTGAGAGAGATGATGATATCAACCTTGGCTCACATCAGAAAAAACGAATTTTGTATGGAAATGTTGCTAAAGCTTTGCTGTGTACGTGTACTAATTCACGGAAAGAATACATTAGTCCCCTTCCCTTATATCTGATCTTTTGTAACGAAATACGAAAGTAGCTTGTGGTTATATAATGATTTTACATACAAATTGAGGCGACACATGATGGCGGTTTGTGATTATATAAATCATTTTACATTAAATGAAAGTGAATGAGGTCAGATACTTCTGGCTTTTTACTCTAATTTTACACAAACCTCCAGTAAGATCTCACTGTCTTATTACAAAATCACTTGAGGTTTGTGTAAATTTAGAGTGTAAGCCAGAAGTACAGCGTGGAAAGAGCATCCTACCGATGATACGCATGAGGCAAATGAGCAAGGACACATCAGCCATATTCTGCATCAAACAATTCTTACAAACAGACGAAAACAATGGCTACATGCTCTATATCCATACATTGACAGATGTCATAATTATCGAGTGCAAACAGGTTTATATTTACGTTCCAGCATGTTCTGATACCGAAAGGTATCATCATAGATCATGTCAGTGGAAACACATATTTTTAAAAACATGAGAAACGTCTACTTGTATGTTCCAAGCTGAAAACACGCTTGACACGAACTGACGTTTGATTTTATGATGATGCATTGCGTTTATACATAAAGCTTCTTCGCCAGTTCGAGTATGTTAGTTTTCTGTTTTTGTCGAACTAGCTTGAAGAAGTTAATATTGATTGCAATTTACATTTTTTTTTTCATTTTCATTTTTCTCTATTGTTTGTTTGTAAAACACTTTTTCTCTACTATATTTTTATTATATTCTATTTTTTGTGTGCATTATACTGTGCCGCATATTTAAATTTTGTTGTTTTGTCTCATAAACTTGACCTTTATTTTATTTTTTGTTTTATTGTCTTTATTTTGTCTGTAGCATAAATTGACCTACATTTTTTTACTGTTAATATGTTTCAACAATGTTTTAATTTTTGTGACCTTTATTATACTTTGTACTTATTATTTTATTTCTTTTATTTATTTTCATTTTGTTTATTTCTTTGTCGGTACTTCAGATTGTCCTTTGTTGTTTTTCTCTATACGTTGTTGTTTTTCTCTATACTTTGTTGTTTTCCTCTATACTTTGTTCTTTATTATTTTTGGGGGTCTGTAGTATACCTTGTCCTTTATTTTCGTTTGATTTTATTTGTTTCATTTGCATTATATTTGTTCGAATGTCCAGTACAAAATATTTGGTATATAAAAAATATGGTATATAATGGCGCAACGCACTCACTATCTCACTATACGCTAAGTATGAGTCGAGTCAGACACATGCGAATTTTTGTCAAGTATTCAGGTATGATCGGTTACACAGACATCATAATTTTCTCGCGCTAGCACTACGCAAATACATACGCACTAGCAGCGGATTGTTCATTGTGTCATTGATGGTTGCTTCCAGGAACTATTTAATTGATAACTTGAATGGCTACAAGCCATATAGGTTAGAAAATCTTAAGGCAGAATCACAGAAGGAAAACTACATTATAGCTGGTACAGGCATGCGTAAGAGGACACCAAGAATTGTAGAGACACCAAATTGGGCAAGGAGAGCAAGAATAATTTCAGCTTCTAAACAGAGCTAGAATGTCTTTAGGAACACAAAGCGATACTTTTTTTCCTTTCTGGAAGGCGTAATACAGCCTAATCCACAGTGAACAATGAGTGGCATACTTTTAATTTCGCCTAAGGCATAGTATACCTTTTGTAAATATCTTGCAAATGAAATTTGCCTATTGCTTTGCCACTACAGTAATTTTAGTTCTGCAAAATATTTGGCGCTGCACCATCTGACACTTATTTATTTTTTAATAGACCACGATCAGTTATTTACACCATCCTTCAGGATGAATCTTTCGTCACCATGGCAACCAATTTTACGTAGCACAACATTAATCAGCACGCGGTGCTCTGATGAAATGTGTTCATCCTGACTTATTGCGTTCCACCCAATAGTGATATGATAAGCACAGTGTTTGATTACATTATGCACAACTTTCTCCTTTATTCCCTTTGTGTTTTTGCAGATTCATTATGAAGCCTCAACGAGTACATTTTTATCTATTGCGATAATTTTTTCGAAAGCTGATAAGTGCTTTTCTTTGAACCTGCTGAGTAAGTAACTTTATTAGCGAAGTCAGCTAAAACATTTAATTTATTTAATGTCGCAAACATGTCCCGATTTCAAAGCACAGCGAGTTAATACCAGTACGCTGCTGCTCAAACTGGTCACCGTATTTTTGTCTGATGACATTGTAATGAAAATCACACATAAGAAACTCGGAGAGCTCGAGTACTGCAAATTTAGCGCACACAGGCTTGTTGAGAATCAGATTATGCTTTCATCTGTGCAAGGCAACCGAATTCTTGGACTTTTAATGGCAATGAAGGCGGGATTAGAAACATGCTTGTCAGACCTTGCCGCGTCGTTCACTTGTTCTGTATTGACTCTCTTTCTTATTTGGAATGGTTTTTCCATATCCGGAATTGTTCATTAATTTGAAATAGATTCAGCTCAAAATCTTATGTTTCAGATCATCCTTTCTCAGTTTTAAAATTAATATAGGACTTTAACCTAGTTTCCAAGCTGAATTTCACAATGAGGTAAATACTAAATAGCCCGATAACTAAGTCAAAACACTTAAACCTTTTAGCGGATAACGAGACGCGTTTTGTCTAGTTGATATAAAATTAGTTTTTGAATATTATAATTTCCAAGGCTGAGTTTTGTCTCCAGTTTTGTAAATACTGACTCAGTATGGAATCGTCCACAACCACGCTTTTGGCGCCAAACGATAGTCGTAATGCGAATCATGAATTTCAGATTGATATTCTAAAACAACTTCGAGAATGCAACCAGTGCTGTGATCAATACTTAATATTGTCATGTACATTTTGTCTGGCGCCAACCAAGATAAATCGCCTAAAGGAAGGTTATGTGACATAATACAGCGATTTATACTAGTAATGCCCAGATATGAGATATATTTGGTGTCCTGCGATTCGTCATAGCAATTCCGATATTTATAACTGGCTACAGCAAGTCTTTCAGGTTTTCTGATATTGCACCACTGAGATAGCTCTCGTTAAAACTACGCCGCTTCACGTGATAGCCAAGGGCACGAATAACACCAAACAGGTTCCAGGCTGTAATACGCAAACAGAGATCACGAAAGTTTTAAAACATTTACCAGCAACATCACGTCTGTTCGCAAATAACAATCATGGCAGTCTCAAAATTTACTGATACCAAGCTATTCAAAACATGTGTTGCTGAGTCGTAGACTTAGTTAGGAACATGTTCTCCATTTAACTTATAGAATTCTTCCGCTGCTGGCATTGCAGTCTCATCAATTGTTCCCAGGATGTTATGTAGTCTGATGGATAGCATCCTTTGTGTGTTGGCAAACTACGGTTGTCGTCATTGGCAAACTACGGTTGTCGTCATATGAGTTTACATATTTTAATACGCTTTTGGCCTTTATCAGTTTTTCAAGTGAAGTGTTCATACACTTCAGGCTGTAAAAGCAACGCAGTTCTCTCAGAGAAATTAAATGTTTTTTTTTTATTTTATTTGGAATGCAGATTACTTTTTTCCTCAAATTTTCAAAAATGCTTTAATATGAGATGGGAGACCAATCCTCTGAGATAATGAAAGACAAACGGAATAAATTATAGCTTGCTTAATCTCAGATTATATCGTATTATGAGATGACACTAATCTATAATTTTCTCGTCACAAATCCAACATAATATAGATAACATAGAACGTTATCGTTCACACTGCAAATTATTTTTGCAAGTGAATTCTTCTAATTACTGGCTTCTCCTAATAGGCTCTTTATACAATGCTCATTATATTTTTCCTCTGCATAAGTTAATAGGCCTACACAAATTAATTTTTACGCAGACGATTTTGTAAGTATGACCAAGTGGAACGTTCTACTGATATTTTCTCATAAACGATTTTTTAGGATGGCTATCTGATCCGGCAAGCGGCATTAGCATTCAGCCAGAATCAGCATAAATTACACAAGGAACTCTGATCAGTTTGAGAAAAGCTTTCAAAATTTACGATTCTACTAAACCAAGTAACATAAATAAGCGAAAGCCAGGAAGTTTTGCAAATAACAACAATTAGTTTTTATTTCCTAACAATACGAAGATAATATTTATTAGAAAAAACAACTTAAAGCATTGTGAATCAAATGCCCAGTAGCCCTAAACGTTCTGTCACAAGTCCAAATATACGAGTTCCAAATGAATTCCAGTGGTTATTCGAACAAATTCCAATATTTAACGCGCTGATGTTCCAATAGCATCGAATGTTAGAATGTGCCAACAGTCATGATGTATCACAATGATATACTCCAAAATGTCTATGAATGAATTCATAATAATCGTAAAATGTGATATAGTCAAGAATTAACTGAAACAAAATGACTGATTTCACTTCCAATGTAAACGCAGCAATGTGTAATTCTAATATAAAATCAATCTTATTATAAAACCTTAGATAAAATTTGAGGAACGGGATGTGGATTAGAAGTTCATTACCAAAAAATTCTAAGTTATAAGCATTCTTATATAGATCCCCATTATACTGAACTGTTAATGGAAATATATATATTTAACTGGACAAAATTCAGTTTTAGAAATTCCAGTGTTATTATTAAAGCTGCATATAAGACTCAGAATCAAACAAGCACGTTTAAATCCATAAAACAGACATATAGGCCCAACCCCTACCTGTGATTAGGGATTATGATCAATCACACAATACAGGATTAGTGCCCAAGGACAAGTCTCCAGTAGGCCCCTAGTTATAAACTGAGAGCGGTGGGCCCCCAGACCGTTGTGGATCCCTGTCTTTTGTCCTAGTTGCTATACGCTGTTCACGCCCCTGATTAGGATGTACATGATAGCGATGTCTACTAGCATCTCAGAAGAGAGAGAGAGAGAGAGAGAGAGAGAGAGAGAGTGCTGCATTGTGAATATTTATAGTGATATCTAACACTGTGGCATCCTATCTCACCCAGTCGTGTTACCCTGGTAACAAGCAGTACGATTCAAATTAATTGTGTTCAGCGGACATTACGTATTCACGGTTTTAGTGACAATACACCCACTTCCCCATCGGATATTCAAGTGTCATCATATTGGACTACATGGGGCTAATCACCATAATATATACATGTCTATTCAACAACTTGTTTACGTTACTAAAACAATTTAGGAGAAGCCGAAAGACTCCTTCAACGTGTGTTCCTGTTTGTTAATGGGCTTACATGCTGGTTTATTCACGTAAGCACCTTCCTCGTCATAATCCATTTTATATGCTAAAAAAAAGTTGCACTAACATTATAGAACTTGCGGTATAATTATAATGATGACGGAGAAAAGCACATGATCGGTGTCAAGTGTACAGGAGTAAGGATAGCTGTATTATAATGAAGTTGTTTTTGCTTTCAAACAGTTGGATGTCTTGTCTACATTGTGTTAACTTATATTTAGAACAGGTTTTTGCCTGTGTTGTGATGTTTAATGTGGTGACACGTATCAGGGGAAATGCATTCCTTAGGTCAAGGTAACTAATATCCATGTTTAGTTCCCACAGAGTTATCTCTCTTGGACATCACAGATAGCAAGCGTGTGACATGTTTGTTGATGTAGGATGATATATCTTATGTTTATTTCACCCAATAATATCAGTGAGGCCTGTGGAGAACAATCGGGAACAACAGCCGTTATATTTAGACGGTATTAATAAGCCTGAGTGACTGATCAAAACAAAATGACACTGAATACTAGCAGCAGAGGGGGGGAGCAGACCGAAACTAAATTTAAAAATAATTGTTCTACAACAATTACTTCTCGATAGAACCCTATTTTGATGAAATAAACACTTCTACGGCCCTACATAAAACACATCGAAATTATTTTTATGCTGCAAAAATTGTGTCAAGTCCGATACGGTATCGTGTCCGCGGGTCGTGTAAATTTATTGTTACAAATCCGTGCGGGGTTCTTTGAGCGCGACTAAAGAAATTTTTAAATTTATTTAAATCCATATCGCCACCACACCAGGTTTGATGAATATTTCTCAGCGTATGAACATCAACTCCATTGAATATCGCAAGAAGATTACAGTTATCCCTGATTACTTTTGGTATTTGTGTGTAACGTTGAGTAACATAAATGACATCGGTGTTTTTATGACGACCCCGGGAAAATATTCTTGCAGGATTTTTTTGTTTATCCAGCATCACATCATCATACACTACTAGGTTATTTTTTTCCCCGTCGAGGTCCTCAACGCTGGGAGCTTCTTCGATATCAGTGATAAATTCAACTACATCCTCGTCACTCAGCGCTTTTGCACTCTCATTAAAATCTTTTATAACATTATAGCATCGCTGATCGTCTACAGATGGTGCTACCAAATACAGCTTATCCCACTTCATCCACTTCATAATCAGGTTCAGCAACAACTGCGTTTTACCCGATCCTGACGGTCCAATGATAATCATCCGGATAGAATTTGGTAGCACTGAATTATGCTTAACTGGCTCCCTTCGCCGCGTCGCAGAAAAATCAGTAATTTCCATTTGTATACAAAGAATAATAATTATGGATCTATATTGTGTGAAGTGTCGGGCACGAACCCCTACGAATGATCTAACAACGGTTACAACAAAAAATAACAGACTAGCAACTTCAGGTACGTGTACGCGATGTGGCACAAAAAAATTTAAATTTCAAAAAAAAAACGAGGTGGTGACATTGCAGCCGCCCTCGGACGACTTCCAGGTACCCCTTGGGGAAAGTATCCCGGAGAAAAACATCTCCCAGGATACAATTACTGCGGTCCGGGAACACGACTAGATATCAGGCTTGACAGCAACGATCAGCCCAAACCCGGCGAGTATCCGATAAACGCTATCGACGCAGCGTGTCACATACATGATATTGCTTATCGAAGTAAAGATCTACAAGACAGGCATATCGCGGATGTGAAATTAATTCATGCACTAAGCGCCATAAAAAATAAATCATTTAGGGAGTCACTCGCTAATTGGTTAGTAAGATCAGCGATGAAATCTAAATTAGCATTAGGCGCTGGATAATTAATAACGATGCAGACAAGTCCAAGGACTTCCAACGCTAGTGTTTCCATGCAAGCGATTTATTATTCCCCGGCCGGATACTGGAGAGGTAACTCAGCAATTAATAAACTCGCCAACGCGGCATCAGTAACACGCGAGGCTGCCAAAAAATGGCTGTCAAAACAAGCAATATGGCAAATCTACTTACCACCGCCGAAACAAATCAACTTTGCACATTTTGATGTTAGTGTCCCCAATGAAGTTCATCAGGCTGACATACTATTCCTGCCTCATGATACTGTCCGTAGAAAAACATACAAATACGCGCTAACAGTAGTTGATGTTGCTAGTAGATACAAAGAAGCAGAACCGTTAGCGACTAAAACAGCCGTTGAAGTTGCTTCTGCGTTTTCGCGAATTTATCAACGAGGACCTCTAAGCTGGCCCCGATTATTACAAGTTGATCCTGGCAAGGAATTTCAGGGCGCGGTGTCATCGTTGACAAAGCAGCATAACGTTACCATACGACGAGGACATACTGAAATTCATCGGGATCAGGCAATTGTTGAGCGATTTAATAGAACACTCGCTGAGAGATTATTCGGATACCAGTACGCGAGGGAATTCATTTACGATACGAGATCTCGTGAATGGGTTGCAAGACTGCCAAACGTGATCCACGCACTGAATAATGAAATTACCAGAACAACAAACATGAGACCTGTAAATGCAATCACAAAAAAATATGTACCCCCGATCACTAAAGTGATTCACGGACATGTTTCAACGCAGCCAACGACGCTAGCGTCCCCACTACTGGGTAATGTCACCGTTAGGTATTTATACGAACCCGGCGAACTCGAAGGAGGAAAAAAAAGAGCAACCGATCCCACATGGAGTGTTACCACACACAAAATATCCAGCATAACCAGATCAACTGGGAGAAACGCAATCTACAGATTAGATTCAACTGCTCCTCAGCGTGGGTTCACACGCGAGCAACTTCAGGTGATCCCCGCGGATACACAATTACCACCTCGATCACTTAAATAACTGCAGCAGCACCTCTGCGTCGATTACACTCAAGACAGGTCAACATCACATTTTCACGCGTATGACCGCGATTACTATCTATTCTATCTACGGTAAATTGCCTTGGATTATTTTTCGAATACTGCCACAGCAATAAACAATTACAACTTGCGCAGTGATTATTCTGCTGCTGTTGTAATTGTATAATAAATGTTTCGTCGAGATCAAACTCGTTGCCATTTTTTTTGTCGCTCTGTTTGTAACCGGCTAATTTCTTTCTTATTGTGTCACCAGCGATTGATCTGTTGATACTGTCGTTGATAACATCATCTAATACAATTCTTCGTAACTGACCTATCCTTCTTACTCTTGACACGGCTAAATAAACTAAATTTGACCACTCGATGCGATCATCAACAATCCAAACTGTTGTATCTGAAATAGTTAGTCCCTGCGAACTGTGGATGGTCATAGCGTATCCTAGCGTCCACGGGGATTTGCTCATTTTCAGTGCCTGTTCAACAGCATCAATATCAACTGTGACAATATCATTTAATACTAAATTCTGTTTTTCCGATCTCCCAGGTATATCAACGTCGGTATTCTGCAATCGCGTATCAGCTGGTCTATAACACAATGGCACTACCAGCATTGGAAATTTCTTCTGATGTAACTGAAATAACCGCTGCTGAAGTGTGTCCCTGACTATCTTTCTACTTGCCACTATGAGATCACTTGGTTTCCACGTTTCCCAAAAGTCGCTCAGCGAAGTCTCTGGAATTATTTCACGCATTATCTCACACTGGACTTTATTGGTTTGTAGCCTGATCAACGCCTTAAACTCTTTCAGCGTTTCATCGAGTGCTCTAACATCGTTAGTTATTTCCTCATAATAATCTACAAAAGTTTTCAGCCACGTGTGTGGAGATTCACCTGTAAATGGCGGTGGTTGACCATGATCGCCGCACATAACAACTGCGGTATTTTTCTTTAGCAACCAATCCAAAAACTGTTTTAATGTATCCAACGGCACAGTGTCTATCTCATCCCAGATTATTATTCCAGGGATATATTTCGTTCCCATCCGCGATGGTGTCCATGTGCCGCCGCTGTATTTGAAAAAACTGTGATACGTACACGCGTTAACATCCCGTTGTCGCATCTCCCTGGCAAGTCTATGTGTGGGTGTTAGCACAATCATGTCAGAGTTTTTAAATAATTCTATCGCGCGAGTTGTCTTACCGGAACCACCAGCCCCGTTGAGATAAACTGTTCTATGTCTCACAACAGGATCGTGCACCGGCGGCAGCGAAGTTGTCGTAGAAATTGAAAATTTCCCAGATATTTCTGCGCCGCGATATTCATCCTCGATTTCAACATCAGCTGATTCACAATATCCATGCAACATTTCATTTTTTATTCTCCATGAACCCCACGATGGATCATTCGGTATAACCTTATTCAACGCCGCTAAGTGTTTTTTATCGATATAGAATGAATCCGTTGCAACTCTCACTGCGTCAACGGGAAACCTATTAATCATCGACAATAGGTTTATTGATACATAAGCTAGCATCGAAGATCTCAAATGTGTGTACTGAGATGATTCTCCGTCGATATAACTAACAACAGTTCCTAATTTTTCCCCGTTTGACAGAAACACATCTTCGCGGGTACAAAACGTATTATTCGTGGCGGCATCAGCGACAATAAGATCCAATTCGGCCTCGTCCATGATTAATCGACTATGATGTAGTTTATGATCATACGCTCCACCTTGAGTAAATTTTCCTATTATTCTTCGTCCTAGATCTTTTGCTGTGCTTTCATCAGTTTGGGAAATTTTATTTCCAGGAGCTCTTTCGATGATAGTGTCGATAAACGATTCTGGATACTCCTGGAAATTTTCAGTTTCTGGTGCGCTAGCGCACTCAACGGTGACTTGCGGAGTTGGCAACCAAACTTCGGTTTGACGACAGTAGCATATAATCGCGGTACTGACCGTCAGCGACAGCAGTATTCGACTGTCAAGCATGTATCGCAATAACACTATTGGGGCCCATCGCTTCTCAACGAAATGTTTACCAAACCAAGCATAACACACAGGATGTAAACCCGTAGCGAGTTTAAACGACGACACACAAGCAACCCCGGTCAGGTCAAAATCAGGCAATGGTCCGTTTATGGCAACTCTTGTCATCGAGCTTGTAGGATGACCAAACCGCGCAAAATACTCACTACATTCTCCACGCCCAAGAAAACTTCCTGGATAACATGCCGTCATGTCCACGGATATCATATTGCGGTGATCATACTTGGTATTCCACAAACCACCGTGTCCGTATTCGACACAACTCTGTTGAATATCCTCGAGAAAACTCTTCGGGGTTGGTTTCCATGAATTTCGTTCTCGGGCTATATGCGTGACAACACCCGGGACAGTAAAACACTTTGTCAGTAACGTATCAGTGTCCGTGTTAGTATTTCTCGCATACTTCTCTGCGAGTTTTTTCATTTTGTGATGTAATTCCATTGTTCTGTATACCTCCCCGCTGGGTCTCACAAACTGATCAAACTCACCTTCGAGGTCACTTCGGAATAACCACACCGATACTGGATCGGTTTTACTTATCTGATAAATAAAATCAAACATGGAAACTCTTCGAGTTTCAATGCTGGCATTTCCAGAACCACTAGTGGTTCCCCCGCTAGCATTTTCCAATTCCGGATAATACTTTACAACACGATCTCGAGGAAATATCCTAACCGAGTCAGTCCAGGCGTGACTGTTATGATCGATAATAGTTATTGGTGCTCCACGGGAATCATATTTACTCTTGTACAATACCTCACCGGTCAACGATGAAACCGTTATAGGAAATTTTAGTAATCGTTCGAGCTCGGCAACATCATTTACTGACGCTCCATCATGTGCTACTTTTGCCGCCCACGCTGCTATTTTAGTCTGTCTTAGCGGTGTTAGGCCGTTTCCTCGCGCGGCATTTTTAAAATGTTCCATTACTCGCTCGGCTACACAATTCAACCCTGTGGATTTTATCAATGACTCTGACATCTTCATCGGGGCGAGTTTATCAACGCGTGGTTTCTTCATCGGATAAATTCCATAAATGACTGCGGTCACAGGATACGCTCTGGCATAATATGGTATATCAATCCCAACAAGTACTCCCGGGTTTGAGTCTTTGGTTACGACGACGGTTTTCCCCCGCCGGGCATCAAGAATAGGGTCTAGTTTGTCTCTGATAATCCATGTTGTTTCACCTGTTTCCGTGTCGTCGACGCCAACGATAAATTTTATCTGAATGAAATATTTTTTATCATCGAGATACCCAATTATGTTCGACGCGATTGTATCGTTGATGGTACCATCAATGATGGCATTTTCAGAAATGATTTTATACGAAGACCACACATGTGCGGCACCATCACGACGAAACTCTTCTTTGGCGTTCTTGATAACACCAATTACGAGTGTGAGTTCTCGTCGTCGTCGATCAAAAGTTAACCGGTCAAGATCGAATCGACCTCGGGGAAATTGGAGATTTCCAGGTTTTATTCTGGATAGTCTTTCAAAACTCATTATTATAATTAAGACAAGTATTTAAATAGGTAAAAAGTGTTATATATAATGAATCAATGCAAATGGATCAGACTAAATTCGACCACGCCGTGTAACAAACCATGCAGACACGAATACTGCGGACAACATGCTCAACAGGTCCGCCGTGGAAGTTTAGGACCAACTCCGTGTATCCGATGTGGTGTTGGAACACGAGGAAAAACGCAATTGTGTTCAGCGTGTGGTGGAAAACGCTATCGAGAACTAAAACGGTATTACGATAAAAAAAACTGTGATAACACTCTCGTAGGAAACTCTCTGAATTTCTCCGAGCGTGATTACATAAATAAGTTTTCAGACAAATTATGAATTAGACAAATGATTTGCTTGTAATATAATGAATCAAGAATTCGTCCCCGAACAAGAATTTGTTCCCGAACAAGAATTTGTTGCACAACAGGAATTTGTTGCACATCCAACTATTAAAAATTATGAAGCATCACGCGATGGCACGGTACGACACCGCCGACTAAAGAAACCAGTCGGTTATGTAACCAATACTGGTTATCGTCTATTTACTGGCCCCGCAAAAGAGAAGTATTTATGTCACCGTTTCATCTATGAATGTTTCCATGGACTGATCAAGGATGGTTTTGTCATTGATCACATTAACGGTAACCCTCTTGATAACTCCGTAGACAATCTTCGCATGGTCACCCAGAGCAAGAACTGCCTGCTGGGTAAAACAGGGCGTAGTAAAAAAACTGTAAGAAGAGCTATTAAATCTATAAACGCAATTACAGGTGAAGAAATTGTATTCGTGTCAATGTGCGCCGCTGGTAGGTATTTCGATATTTGTCCACCTTCTGTACAGCATGTCGCAGATGGGATCCACAAAACAGCATTGTCCAAAAAATTAAATCAAAAAATCACATTTTGTTATATCCCTCTTATCATTGACGATAACTCGGATATGCAAAAACTACATTGAAAATCTCTGATTTTAAAAATCTCTGATTTCAAAAATCTCTGATTTCACACGTGTAAAATGTTTACATTTTTCCATATTAGATAAAAAAAATGGTATAATAATATGAATTACGAAAACATAAGAATCGTAATTGATGAAATTCAAAAATTGAAACAGCGGGGTTTTAATATTTTAACAGACCCGGCCACAGTTATGTCGGATTTTGAATCCTTGAATGAGCTATCAACGAAGAAGAATACTCTTCCTTCCAGATACAGGTTTATTAAAATGCTGCAAAATTGCATTTATAGATCACTTGCCGAGATCACCAATGAACAAATACCCGAATTTATTCCACTGACGCGTGCAGTTGAAAGTATTCGTCGCACACTATCACACGAGTATGAGACTCGAAAATTAATTAATTCCCGAGTACGACTGCTAAAAAATCAAATAAAGAATTCCGACGCGGCAATCTCAGAAATCAGAGATTTCCACGATTGCTCTGAAATGCAAGCATTTCCAGAAATGCAAGGACTTCTGGATACATTAAGCATTTCTGAGAAGTCAGAGACTTCCCTGGAAGTCTAACGTAAAAACGCTAGCGTGAGAAATGTTTCACATTTCCGCAGAAACACCATTGTGAGTTTACAAGGGTAAAAAAAAAGTATTATTTTTTTTTTGTCTTTGAAATTCTACTATGGAAACGCTAGCGTTTCTGGAAATATGCAAGCATTTCTCAGGAAGTCCAAGGGACTTCTCAAGTCCTTAGATTTTTAAGATTTGCTTGAGTGTTTCTGCGGAAATACACGAATGAGAATAGTTCATGATGTGTTCTTGGTCACAAAAAACTGTGATCGTGTGATACTTCTGTAACTGTTCCTGTTGCGGCCGTGTCAACAAGAAGTCTTCGTTGCCGTGGTCGTCAACGACTTGGTCGTCAACGACTAGGTCGTCAACGACTATTTCGACATCCGAATACTGTTCCGGGAAATCAAATGCGGTCCTGATTGCCGCGTTGAGAATTTGTTTGTCATGTATGCGAACTCGGACATGGATATACTCGCGCATTATACACAACTGCAATTTTTTTAAATGAGAAGTCTTAAGACGAAAATCCATTAGGATTTCACCAGCAGGTTTATACTCACAGTCTCACCACGCAGGTCCAACAACCCCCCCCGTTGGTCGACGAGTTTGAAATTTATCGTTGACAACCACGGATTGGCACACCGTAGATAGACCACATTGATTGGTTCTTGCACAATCAGAAAACCAGGGGGGTCTTTTGGTGTGAACGTATACAGGATAAACCCCTGTTGGGGTGTAGTATTATCTGATGCGCTGTAGCTACCGTCGATGACGTCACATACAAGATTGACCGCGACCACATCTGTGATCGAAACTATCCCGGGAGATATGTGTCTGCCATCGGATGCTGTACTGTTATCGTGTCTTAAAATAACAGGTTGTGGTTTTATTTTCGTGTACGCGGCAGAAATATCTTTGAAAGATTCCGCGATGAGATCTTGGACTGATTTTCGTAGCGCGGGTGCGTTATATCCAGGAAATTTAAAATCTGGAATATCCTTCACGGAAATACCATATTGGGTTGCAAATTTTAATCTAGTTTGCTGTCCATATTCCCCCAGGACATTCCGAGGATCCTCCTTAAACGAATCCGGATCCACGAGATCCAACAACAACTGAATTATTTTTAGATTTATGATTTCCATCGCGGATGCAAGTTTGTTTAGTTTTTCTAACGTGGTGATAATTTTATCGCGAGAACTGCTTGCAGAAACGCTAGCGTTTCTAGTTCCCGTTGACGTATCGGAAATATAATCCTGAAAATATCCCCGCAACAATTGTAGCTGTTGCTGATGTTCAGTCGATATCGGAATAAAAAATTTAGAATTTAAGTCGTCGAGTTTGTAATTATCTGCAATGTGAGTTCCATCATCACGTGGAACCGTGATCTTCCAAAAATTAAACATATCATTTGGCGACCAAAGATCTCCTTTTCCTTTTGATAGTAATTTATCTGCAAGGGAAAAATAATTGCTGTACGCGAGGTCGTGTATTTCTTCCTTGGTGGTCTCGAAATCCGACTTCGATGGTGGCGGTGGACCCGGTTCGACCTTGGGTCGTTCTCGTGGCCATCCTAATACTGTTCGGATTGAGCTGCTATAAATATCCACGGCGTATCCCGGTGTTGAGATTTCAATGACCGCAGACAGCGTTGGTTCGTGCGCGGTCACAGATATTTTGGCTTCCTTGCCGGTGATTCGTTTTATTTGGCGTTGTATCTCCGCGTTGATTTCTTCGATCTGATAACTCCCAGTGGGTAGCGTAATTGTATCCCAGTCGAATTCGTCAGAGTCGGCTTTGGTTTTCCACGAAAACACAAACGAATTATTTGGCTGCTGACCGGAAAATGATTCCGACCTGATATTGGGCCAGCTGTGATACGCACTGAGCTTCGACAACGCGATTTCGTTTACGGCAATTGGAGTTGGAAAATTAATGCTGAATTGTGGTGTCGTCGAGGACACTGAGATCATCGTTGTTTTTACCGGTGTTGTGTTTGTGGCTATTTGTTGAAGCAATTCCTGTGGCGTTGCCATCGTTATTATTTACTGAACTTTTCAAATAGTCATTGTACGCGTGTGACATCGCCGTAAATTCAGAATCTGATATCGTTCCGTCGTCGAGACTTGATGATATCAGCGATGACAGTTTCTGATATGCGGTCACGGCGGTAGTTAATTTTGTCGTGTAATCGTGCAGTTTTGTATTCGCGCATGATGATATTTTTTTTGCTATTATTCCAAAGACGCCGGCGGTGGTTGTTGTCACAGAAACACAAATTGTTGCAGCGACTACTGCAGTCACGGGAGTTATCGCTGATAGTATTAATCCCGCGGATGCAACAGCGGTAGATACCGAATAAACCATAACATCCAATACTACAACGCGGCGTTTATACTTCCTTACTTTACGATTAAGCTCGTCGATGACGGTTTTTAATTCTGATTGCCACTCATAGACCTGATTGTATCTATATTCATTCCCGCGCGGCGTTGAAACGCTTTTGTGTGAGGACTCGGAGAGTCCTTGCGTTGACATTATTTAAATCGCATGCGATTCAATTATGCAGTGACCAATTGAGGCGTTGCAGCGACGAATTCCAAACACCACCAGTAAGATGTTGCTGTTAAAGTATCGTCGGCGGCTTCAAGCATAAATGTTTCCTCGGCGTTGCTGTTTAGTATTACAGTGCAAACCCCGGAATACTTATCGGTGGAATGTCTCCAAGGATATGTTGTGAAGATTTCAAATTTAGCGGCTGAAAACACAGACAACCTGTAAACACCGGTGGCTGTTGCTGTATATTTGATAGTGTTATTCTGTCGTGACCATGTTGCGAATCCCGATGATACCGTGAATACGATGTTGGTGATATGCCCGGGAGTAACTCCAGTGGGGACTTTAATCAGACTGGTTTTGTTAACGATCTCAGGAATACCCGATACTATATTCTGCTGTGTTTGTTTGATCGTGTTAATGTTATTTTCTATTATCTGAACTTGATCTGAAAAACTTTTTTCCGTTCTGACTACACCTAACCGGGTATTAATCTTATTGATATCGTTGGCGTTATTAGTAAGATTTGGTATGATTTCAGAAAGTTTCGTGTCGACGACTGGAGGATCCCCAAAGAACTTATCCACGGTCTCATCAGTTTTTGAGAAGTTTCTTCGAAGTCTTGTAAACGCGCCCACGTGAACATCATACTCTGCACGCAGCGTATTTAGTTTACCGTTGACGATGTCCACGTATTGTTTGTTTGACGCATCCTGGTCGGATTCGGGATTCGCTAACGCGGTTATTTTGTTGCCGCTCATGCTGAGTTCACCGGTCATTACGTCGCCGGCTTTTGTTACTTTGTCGCTGACTAGGTCAACAACGAGTTTGTACTGCGCGTCGACGTATTGTTTGTTTGCTGCATCGTCGTTCGAGGCTGGATCTCTGAGTACGGTTATTTTGTTTCCATTCATGCTGAGTTCGCCTGTCATCGTGTCACCGGCTTTTTTCACACATTTATCAACACCTTTATCAATACTGTCTTTGATGCTTGCGATTGATATATTCGAGTCCTTGATGCTACCACGGTCAGTAAAAACGGGAAAGTTACCAGGGATAGCTGTACGAACATTACGGATTAAATCATTCCACTTGATGTTGCTAGTTTTTAGTTTTCCTTGCTTGTCCTGAAAAACAGCAACTTCATCTGGGTCAACTCCGGCTAGATTCAAAAGATTATCGACTTCATCTCGGGTCGCATATTTTGAGAGATCAACATCCGTGCCAGGTTTGACTTTTCTTGTGAAAGGTCTTCCGTAAATATCCACCATTATTCTTATTGCTGTTTTTCAAATGCGTGAGAAGTCCTCAGAAATCGGAGATTTCCAGGGACTTCCAGAAATGCTAAGCATTGGAAACGCTAGCGTTGGATGCGGTATATTCATGCACTACTCGATGCGGAGACGTTGCTGGATTTCTTGAGATTGCATCAAGAACATTTAAAACCTCGCTCCCACAAATGGGCGGATCAACTAATGTTTGTGTTGGTAACGTCGACTGCCACACTGGAACATTAGAAAATCTGCTGTTGAGAGTGCGAGGCACTCCGCGGACATACTTGAGAAACTCAACTGGCGGTGCTAAACCGTACGAATCAAAATAGATAATTCCACGTGGATCGATCGCGTAAGCAACCCAGTGAGTTCCCGGACCATCTTTGTTGTCGAGATTGATAATGCCAGTTTCTGGATTATTCGGCCGCGTCGGTAATTGATCTCGCATAAATACACCTCTGAAATGTTTTATACGCAATTTTTTAACAGCATCGAGTAAATCAAAATTGGACGCTGGAAGCTTCAATGGAAACTCTCTGAGTTTCTGCGTTAGAATTTTTTTGGATACCATGATGCGGGGGTTCCCGGTAGTCTTAGCCCTGATCCGCGAGTGGATCTCCCCTTTTTTTTATATCCACTCCCAGTTGTATTCTTTGATGCTAGTCCCAAAAGAGTTGCCATTAAAGGAAATCTTGGTGAATTAGGTGAAGACATAACACGCTTCATGACGGTGGGAAGTACTGTAGCGAGAAGGGCAGGTGGGATATTACCACCCGTGGTACCCCGGTTGCGGTATCCGTTTCCAGTTGCTTTCTTTAGTGCGAGTCCAGCTGCGGTTCCAACTGCTCCTAACGCTGCTGCCTTTGCTGCTGCGACTGCTGCTGGTGCTAGTGTTGCGGCGAGTATTGGAATAAGAGGAAATATTCCACCGGTTTTAACCATATCGTGGATGGCCCCAGCTGCAAAATGAAGTTTGATTCCACGTCGGGCCGCGATCGCGTTAGAAATTTGATTGAGCTGTGTTTGAGTAACTGATAGTTTATTCTGTCCTGTACCGAGCTGTGAATGTTTGAGAGTTATAGATGTTCCTGACGATGATGCTTGTTTGGATCGTAGTTTATTGATTTGTCCTTGCGATAAAGCAACATTGACGTGATGATATACCATTTATTTAATAAGGTATGATTTAATTGTGTTTCATTACATGTTTTCTACGGGAGCGTCAATGACTCTCATTCGTCCACCAACACCTTCAAGTAGCATTGCTTTATCGGAGAGTATAACCGCGACAGCTCTGAAACCAGCAGGCGGGCCGGCGGGAAACTCGCCCACGTTAGCCCGGAAGTGTATATCAACGACAGATTGCTTTGTTAGATCCAAATGTTCCAGCGAAAAGTAGTAAATGGGATACAACGATATGAAATCCAGTTGTGATATTTGCAGACCAGTATCGACATTTTGATCGCGACCCATAAATGACATCAGACGATGATATGCCCGTGCGACCTGATTTCGTTCATAATTTATCAGTATGTCCTCGGATGGTTCTTGATGCCCGTTTATTCGCAGCGAAACCCCAGAGACAGCAAGTTTGTCAAATATCATATGCGATTGTGTTTGTGAATTTACCCGTGCATTAGCCTGGAGTGCAACAAAAATATGTCGCGGCGCTGATATTCCCTGTTGTTGTGATATATGCCACGTAAACTCCCCAACACCGGCACCCTGAATGGAATCTGTTGTTGTTGTCAACCACGATATCAATGATTTACCGCCTGTGTCCATGAAAGAGAGTAACCGTTGCTCTTCGGCGAGTGATGGAGTCATAACTGGCATCCATAACGCAAGCTTGAATAATACTACTTTACCATCAGCAGCACCGTCTTCTCGCCAGATGGCGTCATTGTCATCACTTTTTCGGTTAAGTACAACTGTATGATTGGCTCCAAAAATAACCTTTCGGACATTTCTGCAAAATCCAAAGATGTGAGAGAGTGGAATTGCGCATGAAAATCTCCTATGGTTAGTCAATAACATCGCCTTGCGCGTTGCAAAACCTAAATTGTAATCCTGAACGGGAAATGATAAATTTTCTACTGTATTAATAGCAACGGGAGGAGCAGCACGGTCTCTTGGTTGTCTCATTTCATAAGGTCTGTGTTCGGGATGATCAGAATTATCCTTAGCGAACATCATAGTCGGACCAGCTGATCTAGTGTAGTCATCGGAGTATCGTGCCAATCCCAGGATTGTTGTAGCAACATCAGCGTTATCCTGAATCGTTTCAATTTCCCTTCCATCAATGCTGTATGAAGCACTTTTAAACAGTGCCATGATACCATTGTTGACAAAACCAACTCGAACATTAGCTCCGTATTCTGTATTAGGGACAACATTTGTTACAAGCATACCCGTAACTTCAAGAAATGCTTCCGCGGGTAGGAAATATCTACTTGTGTCCCGAACTCGCAATTCAATTCGCCCCCGTTGATCAGGTACAGTTGCCTCGTAAGAATAATACTGAAAATCATGTACAGAATCGTCTTTGAGTATTGGTGCATCCATGTCAAATGCGGGATCGGATATGCGTTTGAACATTTTTATATAAAATCATCGCCGTCTAAAACGAAGTCCGCTTCCTGATATCAAACTTGTATTTATTTGTTCGGGTGTTTGGGTTATTAATTCCGCGAGTTTTTGATTGGCAGCCTGATTTATTACTTTACTGACATCCGCGGGCATAAGCGTAGTACTTGGTAGTTTCACCGGTGGTGGTTTTTCTGGTCTACGAATTAACCGCGCCAGTCTGTCCTTGATTGACGCGAATGCTTTCCCGGCGAGATCACCAACAGATCCAAGGGCTTTATCCTTAATGACATCAATAGCTTTCATCGACAATTGTTTTGCAATCGGTAATGCCTTAGGGGCTATTCTTGAAAACAAACCAGTAATTGTATCACCGAGACCATCTCCATAGGTTGCTCTGTAGACTGGTAATCGCGAGTTTACTACGCGGACTTGTAACACACGAGCGTGTCCGGGTTGAGAATTGTGCACGATCATTTTATTTAATTATTGTTTCTCTAACTAAATTTGCTAGTCGCTGTGGTAACCGTCTGCGAGTTCATCAATGAGTCCCCGGTAAACGCCGATATCCATAATACCACGCTGAAATAGTCTCTGACAGATATCTGCGGCTTCATTTATAATTTCCCGAGAGTTGTTTCCGGCACGTCTTCCTCCTATGAGAACTTCCAACCGTGATACGTCATTGACGATATTATCAGGGCAAGTAATGTGACCACCAAGACCACTACCAGTAGCGGCTGGTGCGTCGTGAAATTCTTCCTCTGGAGATTGCGGCCGAAGTTGTGGCTGCGGTGGTGAAGGTTGTTTTTTCCGCTGCCGAGTTTGTTTCTGCTGCTGCGGTGGTGGAGAAGAAGATTGCTGTTGTTGCAGAGGTGGAGGAAGTTGATACCCGGCGGGTTGTTTTTGTTCTGCTTGTTTTTCTCTTGTTTGTTTTACTAGTATATTATGAAGGTTTCTTAAATCTTCATTAAGATTTATAAAATCTGGATCATCATCTCTAGCCTGCTTTTTGTTTGTATATATTCGATATATCCATTTGATAATATTAGCATCAGCTGCTTTTTCATAGGCGGGGGTTAAAATTTTAGTTTTATTATATAAACCGCGTAATACTTTTTTAGGTAATTCTTCCCTTTTAGTATTTTTAATTTCTTCGATAAAATCTTCCTTAAATCTTTTAATTAATTCTGCGGTTTCTTTTACTGATTTTGGTTTTTCTTCCCCGGCGGCGACGTCAGTACCCTCAAGTATTTCTTCACCGACAGGTGGAGGTTGAGCTGCAGCGATATCAGCTGGAAGTGTTCGTAAAATCTTCTTTGTCTGTTTAGTTCTTCTTGCTATTTTTTCAGCCTGCGTCGCAGTTTGTTTTGATACCGGAAGAAGATCTTCTTTGATGACAGTTGTAACTTTCTCAGTAGCTGCAGTGACGGGTTTAAATAATTCCTCCGCGGATTCTGCAAAGACTTCCCGCGCTTGCTGTCTTAGTTGTAATTTTTGTCTGACACTATCACGGACAGGAAGAAATTTCTGAATTGCTTCGAGACGTTCTCGAGCTAATCTAGTAGTAAGTGCTTCTCCGATATTTGCCATTATTTATTTGTCAATGATTTAATTTCCCCGCACGGATTTGTAACAATAAATTTACACGACCCGCGGACACGATACCGTATCGGACTTGACACAATTTTTGCAGCATAAAAATAATTTCGATGTGTTTTATGTAGGGCCGTAGAAGTGTTTATTTCATCAAAATAGGGTTCTATCGAGAAGTAATTGTTGTAGAACAATTATTTTTAAATTTAGTTTCGGTCTGCTCCCCCCCTCTGCTGCTATACTTTACTTTAGATATTTATGAAATTAAATTAAAAAAATGTACACTATGAAAACAAATCTACTTTAGACAATAACATTATGTTGGCGTTGTATAGGTCTGATGATAGTGCTCGCTGTTACAGAGAGTGAGTTGTATGTGCTGAAAGCTCCGTTTTGGTGGAGTCTGCATTTATTACCAACGAGGAAATTCGATTCTTTTTAAATAAAAGCTAACACTGTGCAATATACGAAACTGCAGAGTCGAACCAGGGTCACTTTAATGTTCAAATTGATCACAGTGACCTAAATAGTAAATATTTGGTTTGCACAGGTGAAGATACTTGCTAATAACGATTTTAATGAGTGAAGGAAAACTAGGAAATAAAATATCAAGATTGTAAGCAACGCATAGCTGAAAATAATTAAAAAAACATTCAAAGAAGGAAATTAGGTCACATTAAGCTAGCATGCCCTCGTTTCTGGATCCACTGCATGCATGATACGCATTTATAATGTGTTCATGCAAAATGTCCTTTAGTTTTGTGTTCAGATATACAATTTAATAAAAGGGACTTCTCAAGTCGTTTTCTGAAGTTTAGGTAAGTATGAACCGAAACTCAACGTGTTACCTACTTTTGTATAATCAACTCGAAAATCGCTTTTATACGGTTCATATTTAATGAAATTAAAGAAGTAAACGGCCAATCTTTAAATGACCCACATTTTATATGCTGTATAAACATGGAATTATTGCATGTTCTACCCAATCTTCGCTAGCCAAGTGTTGTTTATCCAATTCTTTCCACATTACAGTGGATTGAAATGCACTGACGACCCTTTGCTAGGAAGGATAGATAAAACAGCAATTGTAAACCAGACCATTCATGTCAATAGTAATAATAAATAGGAAAGTCTTGGAATAAACAAAACCAAATGCATTATGTTCATGGAAATGTTAAAATCTTCATTGACGCTGTACGATATAGAAAGCCAAATGCAATATGTTCATGGAAATGTTAAAAGCTTCATTGACGCTGTACGATATATAAAGCCAAATGCAATATGTTCATGGAAATGTTAAAAGCTTCATTGACGCTGTACGATATATAAAGCCAAATGCGATATGTTCATGGAAATGTTAAAATCTTCATTGACGCTGTACGATATATAAAGCCAAATGCGATATGTTCATGGAAATGTTAAAAGCTTCATTGACGCTGTACGATATATAAAGCCAAATGCGATATGTTCATGGAAATGTTAAAAGCTTTATTGACGCTGTACGATATATAAAGCCAAATGCGATATGTTCATGGAAATGTTAAAAGCTTTATTGACGCTGTACGATATATAAAGCCAAATGCAATATGTTCATGGAAATGTTAAAAGCTTCATTGACGCTGTACGATATATAAAGCCAAATGCAATATGTTCATGGAAATGTTAAAAGCTTCATTGACGCTGTACGACATATAAAGCCAAATGCAATATGTTCATGGAAATGTTAAAAGCTTCATTGACGCCCTTACGATATATCAGTCTCTGGATATAAGTGTCCAGTTTTATACGTATTATAAACAAGTTCCAATTGTATCTCTATTTGAACATTTGTAAGAATCTTGTGTCCTTTGGAAAGCATTAACATCATGTTTGAGCTGCTAAAGTTCCAGTCTAGTTTCAGCCAGTTTCATATCTACTAAATATGCACGTAGCCCAAGTCAAAAGAATTACTTTTCAGCAAATATAAGTTACAAACAGCAAGCTATATCTGTTTTTAACGCAAGCATGTCCCTGTGGTGGATAATAGTTGTAGACGTACAAATTACCATGCCTTCAAAAGTAGAAAAATAAAATACGAATCACTGAAGTGACATAATTATATAATGTATAATTTATTTATTAATGTAAAAAAACATGTCTAATTTCATTTACCCTAAGGCAATAAATGCTTGTTTAATACTCCTAACGATAAAAATGCTAAAGTTTCATCATTATATAGATGTCAATTTCGCTCAGATAGATGTGACAGGCAATCATCATATGCTTCACAAAATGCCGACCAAATTTCACTGACCAACATAAAGTATGGGGAGGGAGGTATTTTGTTTTACGTAGTCACGCTAATAAGCTAGTTCGCTTACGGATTCGGAAGGACGTATAGATGGATTAGATTAAATCGTGATACCTACGATCTATCTGAACAAAATATTTCTGAGCAATTATATCTGAACTGTCGTGGCAGACTGTCCTGAGTTGACGTAAAGGAACAGGATATTATTAATTTGAACATGTTTACTTCGAGTGAACATAAAATCATGATATGAAAATTAAACAGTCGATCGATGTTAAGAAGATGTTCATTCGCGATTCCTCTGTCTCACGTCTTTGGATTTTGTAGAAATGTTAGAAATGTTATTTTCGGGGCCAAGCATACAGTTGTACTTGTAAGAAAGTCTACTGACGATGATGATATTTTGGGAGAAGGTGTTGGCGTTAATGCTGGTAAAGTATTAGTAACAAAACTTCCGTTTTGGATGCCGGTAATGACTCCAACGATTGCCGAAGAACTAAAATTACTCTCTTTTATGGGTTCATGCGGTAAATCCTTATTATCATGGTTAACAACAAAATCAGACAGTGTTCAAAGTACCGTTAATGGTTTATTCACGTGGCATATAGCATCTCAGCAAGGTGTTTCTGCGTCAAGACATATTTTCATTGTTTTTCAAAATACTGAACGAGTAAACTCGCAAGAAGAGACTCCAACGATATTTGACAAACTTGGAGTTTCTGAAGCTACACTGAAGATAAATGGACATCAAGAATCAGCTGAAGATATATTATTCAATTTTGAAATAAATCATGTAGCACGTGCATATCATCGGTTAATGACATTTATTGGACGTGATCAAAATATAGATACTGGTTTGCAAATATCTCAACTAGACTTTACAAATCTGTATCCGATTTATTACTTTTCGCTGGAACATATTGATTTATCTAGACAATCTGTCGTTGGTTTTCACTTTCGAGCTCGAGTAAATAAAGACGCTAGAGGTGTTCCTAATTACAGAGCAATCGCTGTTATACTCAGCGACAAATCAATCTTACTTGAAGGTGTTGGTGGACGAATGAGAGTTGTTGATGCTCCAGTAGAAAACGTAACTAAATCGCTTATGATATTTATAATGTCATATAGTCATGTTAATGTCACTCTGACAATCAAAACTTGCAAGTAAATGCGAAACAAAAATAACACTAAAAAGAGATCAAATTTCTAGTGGTGATCCAAACGATTTTAATGAGGCTTTAGAATCGAAAACCGGAGTTCAACTTCATCTTTCTCCGAGTTCCATTAAAGACTCAATTAAAACAGGTGGTATATTTCCACTTCTTGCGGCTATACCAGCGTTAATAACCGCTGCAGCTCCAGCTGTAGCAAAAGCAGCTGCACTTGGTGCTTTTGGAATCGCCGCTGGAATGGCATTAAAGAAAGCAGCAGGACAGGGATTTTAAAAAAGGGTGAAGGTCTAAGATTACCAGGAACCCCTTACCGGTACGGAAAAGTCTGAGACTTCCAGGAACACTTCGTTAATTCTTCCAATTCAAATTTTTATTTACTTGATGCTGCAAAAAATTAAATATAAATATTTTTAGATGTGTTTTTATGCGTGATCAGTTACCTTTCAAACCAAACAATGCTGAAACAGGGATTATTAACCTTGATAATAGTTCTGGTCCAGGAACTCATTGGGTGGTATACGCAATTGATCCACGTGAAATTGTTTATTTCGATTCGTATGGGTTGGCTCCACCAAAAGAATTCATTAATTACGTAAACACAATAAAAACTTAAATTTTGGTATTAAACATTACCAACACAAACACTAACTGATCCGCCAATATGTAGTCGTGAAGTAAGTCATGTATTAAATGCTATATCTTGATCAACATTACCATCTCATAAAGTCGTGCACGATTATACACGTTAATCGTTTTAAACAGATCTTACAGTTTAATGGTTGAAATTTCCGGAAGATCTTCTTCTATCAAAGACAAGAAAAAGAAAGATGATATAGATTTGTCAAATTACGCGACTAAAGATTAATGTGCCGATATAATGACCCTCTCTGGAGTTGACCGAGATGAAGTTTTTCTTTTTCAGGATAAACACGGTGTTTTAAAGACGAGTTCTCGGTGCTATTACGGATAATATTCCAGTATATACTGACGGCGGTAGATTCAGAGACTCAAATATATCAATCGCAACTATTAGAAATGAAATTGCAAAATGCGTTGCTAATCGTTTGCGATCTACCGGTGATATAATGACTGGTGAGCTCAGCATGACTGGAAACAAAATAGTTGTTTTACAAGATCCAACATCTGATGAAGATACTGCAACAAATAATATGTAGACACAGTAGGTGCTAGATTATCCACGCTGCGAGCTGAGTATGACGCTGACGTAAGTATGTTTACAACTCTTCGTAGCAATTTTAGAAAAATGAGTGAAATCGATATTAGAAATGCTACATCAGACATTGAAACGATTAATAAACGATTAGGTATTATCGAACATCCTAAATCATTTTCAGAGTTATTTACGATAGCGCAGAGTAATATCAATAATATTGGAAGAAGACTAGGAGATTGTTATAAGTGAAATTCCTGATATGTTAACAAATTAATCTGATTAAAATTCGACACAAGCAGATTATCAACGTGGTATATACAGTAGCGTCTGGACAAGCAATGTGGTCACCACTCAATAAAACCATTAAACATCGCGCTGAGGTTACCGGTATATACAGGCTTTCAGTACTCGGTGTTGTAACATTTATAATATCTACCACGATTTCACGGCGTTATCAACCGACTCCTTCAGGTGGATGTCCTGGATCTATATTAGTGATGTTAGATCAAAACGACGAGGAAACATTTACTGTGGAACCCGAAGAAAAAGGCTCGGCTTGATGTATTATTGTTGCCTTGAATTAGTAGCTTAATTCCCACCTAATTAAAATATAATGAGCCTTTCTATCAACGTTAAACGTTGAAGATACAATCTAGCACACGAATGGAAAACAAACTTAAAAAATATCGTTCAAGAGTATACAGTAAAGATAAAAATTATCGCAGATGTGTAGGTATCGTTGACATAATTGTTTATTAAGCGTCTGCTGTTATCACTGGAACCGGCGTATTATTATCAACAATAACACCATCATTTGTGATGACACCAGCAGTTGTAACCATTTGTTTCAGCTGCAACAGAAATTGCTAGTATTCTTAATATCATTGCAAAAATGCAAAATTGCATTATTATATATTAAAATTACACACAGCAACGTTGGCATTCTCCAAATTATCATCGTTTTTAACACCAAGTCTTAGTGATGGAAAGATATTATATTTTGAGTTCACGGAGATGATTAAAATTTGTGAAGAAGCAATGACTGTTATTGATTTAGAAAATCAGGATTTAAATAAGAATTTCAACTCCGAACGAGCTACTTCAGCAGATTGTCGTTGTTACAACTCCGTCAAAAACTACGATGATATCAGTGAGCTCAACTAATCCAGAATTTAATGTTAATTTCCAACTGCAATTCCAGTGAAAGAAATCGCGCTAGCATAATTACGAGTATACCATAGTTGACCAAATATCATATCAAAATCATTCGGTGGATTACAGACGAAGAACTTTATCATCTGCAATTGAAATATAATCGCCAGATTACGTTGTAGATATTTATCAATCGTCAATTAAATCTGTTTTAGGTTGGCCTGAAATTTCACAGCCAGCGCCTACAGCAATATCTGAGCCAGCGCGATTTGATTTTACCTCGGATAAAAGGTCGTATTGGGAAAATATTCCAAATTATGAAAAGAATCCGCTGTGGAAAGTTATAAAAGCTAACCCGGACGGTGGTGAATTACAACCCCATTTGATGAAATATGGTGGATATACGGAACACCCAAAACGCCATATATCGCCAATGATGTCAAATTTATTTTTGACAATATTGATATCGAGCATAAACAATATTGCGACAAATTAAGCCAGTTAGTTACCGAGTATTTTTTGACGCTTACAAAAGCAAAAGAAGAAAGTATAAAACAAATAGAAATATTGGACCAAATTATATTTGATCTTCAAATTGTTCACCAAAGTATTCTGCAAGAGGTGATTAAGTCCGCGGGGTGGAAGAAACAAATATATCTTAATAAATATTCGTCTGCAACATATCCACTATGAGAAACAAATGTACCGACATTTAATCTTGGACTTAATGCCGACCAATTAAAGAAATCGGTCAACAAAATTATCAACGAATATTTCCCTAAAGTACTTGAAGCATGGAGAAAAATAATTCCACCGGCAGATATTCTAAGACATAACAATGATCTGTACGGTGACGGAACACATATTTCACCAGGAAATGTAAATAAATATAAGTTCAACGATTGTAGTTAATCTTTTATGTGATACAATTGATGGCAGTTATCAAATAGGCCTTGGAAAATCTAGTCAGGCTCAACAAGGATATATTTTATGTACATTTACACCGCAAGTACATCCTGCATATTTGATAGTACAAGAAACGATCAATCCAGTTTATCTACGATGTCACATTAATTGATTGGCAAGAATACATTTCAAACATATTTAATCGATTTACACAGATTATTTTAAAATATAAATCTATGCGTAAACTCTTAACTAGTTATTTTTGTAGAGTGTTTTCAATTAATTATTGAATCATGACGTATTATATAATTTACCAATATATGAGTTTTTATACACGACGAAAGCATGCTTGTAAACGGCATCAGAATCATAATAACACAGCCTCCAGTCAATGCAGAACAATTTAGTGTTAATATAATTATTGATGAATACAGCAACGAAGACTTTTTGTTGACGCAGCAACAATTAAATGAACTGCGGCGATAATATTTTATCATGATCACGTGTGATAGAGATCAGATTATGAATTATGTACATTCTTGTATTAAATTTGATTAGCATAAATTTTTTTTACCTAATTCTGAGTAAAAAGTCTGATTTAATCAGTTGATAGGTATATTATCCAAAATAAATCAGATGATCAAATAATTTCATAAAATTGATAAGTATATTACCCATAATTTTTCAGAATATCAAATTATTTCATCAAATTGATGGGTATGTTGCCCATAATTTTTCAGATTATTGAATAATTTCATTAAATTGATGGGGTAAATAATATTCAAAATAGTGAAAATCTCATCAAAAACAGAAATAAAATCACATAATATAACCTCATCCTTGAATTTGTCATAAACAAATAAATTTATTATAACATAATTTTTTATTATTTCTCAGGTCGAATAAAAGTCATCTGTGTTATTAATACGTTCAAAATCCTCTTTACTAATTTCACTTTCGTAACTACTTTGAAAATCGTCTTACTATTTCATTTTCACGATCTGAGATACACTTTTTTAACTGCCCCACGCAGGTGTTAATAATTTTCTTCGTTTCGTATTCGTGAACTAATTCTGATCTAATTTGTTCGATCATGCTTGAGAGGGATACGAATCTTTTAAACTCCCGTATCTTTTACAGTAGTCAAAGATCGGAACATATTGTATAATCTTTGAACCTATATTCCGCTGGTAGTGTATATGTATCTTCAAATTTACGCGCTTGCAGTGATTCAAAATCAGAAATAATTTTTGATTTCTGAAATTTTATGCCGTCTTTTTCAAATATTTTACAGCAGAATTAATATTTTTGTAATTCATTATAGAAAATAAATATTAAACAAAAAAAGTAACATGGTGATTGGTTATCCTTCATGGGGTCCCTTCATTGGCCATTGTGCCTTTCATAGGGTCCTTTTGAGAGATCTTTCTTAGGGTCTTCTCGGCACTCCACGACAATTTTCTTTTTGGCCCACATACTTTCTCAATTTTGTGTGAGGTACTCTTCAGTGAGATTTAGAGTTCACATCACGATACTGTTTATTTTTGGAGGCTCCACAAATTCTCCCATAGACATACCCCCAGCGAACGTTTAGAATATTCAGAAGGTTGTCTATGCCTTTCAATGTCATGCACACACACACACCCTAATATCATATCCCGGGGAGAATGCAAAACGGACCCACAACGTTGTTCGACGTGGTGAGGAGGTGTAATGAAATCTCATCGGACTGGAGCCCTTATCTTATATAGAAAAACCGATATTATCGGCACCGTCGACAGTATGTCAGTCACGAGATTCGAACGCCGAACCTCGAATATAAGAGTCAGCCACGCTTCCACTGCGCTATGTTCTAATTTTTCTGGTATATGTTTCAGAAATTATTATCAAGTTACATGTGCTGGATTTTTCTACAAATAAACACGGCGTTGATTTTTTCCCACGTCGTATTAACTAATCGTATATTGTATATATTTCAGCCTTTGACAAAGTCAGATTTAAAATATTTCTGTATAAGGGAGAAGGATTCAGAAATAACTGAACTAAGGCTAATGTCAAGGAACAAATCTGCACCACTTCCAACTACCTTCTCTCCAGTCAACCTTCCGGATATGTTTGTAAATTTCTTCCGTGACAAAGTACTGACCATTAGAGATAAGCTTGACACCAAAATTTCAATTGACTCGTCGTCACCATACAGTTAAGATACGAATTTGAGTGGCAACCATTAGCAGCGTTTGAACTTGTCTCTATGGATTTTGGATGTACAATCCTGATGAAGAGTGCACCAAAGTCATGTGAACTTGATCCAATTCCAACATCACTGCTACTTGAGTGCTTAGATCCAGTATTGCCTTCACTAACTGATGTTATTAATACCTCTCTCTCATCAGGGGAATTCTCATCATTTTTCACAATTGCCATTGTAAAGCCTCTGCTGAAGAATCAAACACTAGACCATAACGATTTAAAGAACTACCGCCCAGTTTCTATTCTCCAATTCATTTCAAAAATCTTAGAAAAGGTTGTGCTATCCCAGCTTGTATCTCATCTAAATTCAAACAGTCTTTTTAGCAATGTACAATCTACATATCGCCCTTGCCACAGTACTGAAACTACTCTTCTAAAAGTAGTTAATGACATTCTCTCTGCTTTGGATAGCGGAAAGGTTACAGTCCTCACCCTCCTAAATTTGTCTGCAGCATTTGACACAATAGATCATGACATATTACTTCACCGTCTCCAGCATGTATTTAGCATTCATTATACAGCCTTACTGTGGTTCAAGTCCTACGTGGTCAGCAAGACACAAAGTGTATCTGCAAATGGAATACACTCCAACCCAGTTTATCTATGTTGTGGTGTTCAACAGGGGTCTGTTCTTGGACCTGTTCTCTTCATTCTTTACACTCAGTCGCTCTCAAGTGTCATAGATCATCATCCAGTGTCTCACCAATTGTACGCTGATGACGACCAAATATACAAATCTAGCCACCCAACTGAAGTTGATGATACCATCCAAGGTGTAGAGAGGTGCATTTCTGATGTGAAATCATGCATGATATGTAACAAGCCTCAGATGAATGATGGTAAAACTGAGACTTTCTCATCCACATCCTTTACCTCAAACAATAAATATCAGCAACACCAACAGTAAATTTACACAATCAGTACGAAACGTAGGTGTTACTCTCACATTGAACCAACATGTCATGAACATATGCAAGGCTGCATTTCTTGAGCTGAGACGCATCGCAACTATCTTTCAGTTGATGCCACTAAACTACTTGTGTGTTCATTGGTACGTTCAAGACTGGACTATTGTAACTCAATTCTGTCTGGTTCATCTCAATATCTGCTCCAGAAACTTCAAAAAGTTCAAAACACAGCTGCTAGGATCATACTTAGAGTACCAAAATCAGAACACACCTCCGAGCTGCTCCATACCCTACACTGGATATCCATTCGATCCAGAATCAAACACAAAATTTGTTCTCTGTGCTACGTTTCACTGTCGGACTCTAGTCCAACATACGTATCCGACCTCACCCATGTGTACGCACCAGCAATATACTTAAGCTCCTCTTCTGACAATCGTATACTCATTATTCCCACTATGAAAACAAAGTCATATGGACAGCGTTCTTTTGCATACCAGGGCTCAGCAGCGTGGAATGAATTGCCCACTGAACTTAGACACAAAGACACAGTGATCACATTCAAGAGTGCTCTAAAAACTCACTTATTTCGACTGCAAGAAGAAACTTAAAGACCAAACAATGTTTCCTACCTTAAATATTCTCAACATGCTTTTTTATGTTTTCTAATTTCATGTTGTTTGTTTTTGTAAACATATCATTATGTTTTTTTGTCTTATATGAGCTGTCTAATGTTGTAAAGCGCGTAGAGCTTCTAAAGATTTGGCGTTATATAAAGTCCTCATTATTATTATTATTATTATTATTATTATTATTATTATTATTATTATTATTATTGTATATGTAACGGCGTGTGTGACCTGTTTTCTGATTTGATTTTGTCGATAAGTTACAAACCGTAAAGATCCTTTTACTACTTTGAACTATTATATAATTAGGATACTTCACTGATATGTGATTACATAGATGGTTAATTAATTAATTAAAATGATAAAAATATTAAGTTCTACCGGAGAAAGATATGTTACAGAGCTATCTCCCTTCTTTGAGGTCATTGGCAGTAACAAGGGGAGGTAACTACTGAATTGCTGTACCAAAGAGACAAGAGTTATCCCCCATCAATAATAGAAATCTCCATTGACATGTCAAGGATGATAAAATAACTATTCCATCATAATAATTACTGAATGGTGACAAACAGATTAAATAAATAATTGATAATATAATCGAGATAACTACTTAATTACTCTACCAGAGATAGCTTAGCTTTACAGTCATCGCTCTTAATAATAATGGATACATATATACATATACAAATTTAAATATATACATGTCTTAATTATAATATGGATGAATTTGAGAGATTATCTAAGATTAAGCCTTCTAAAGATGAACTTAATCTTTACAGAATATACCCCGACTTACCGATGCGAGCTCTGGTTGATCCGACGAATACAAGTTTCATTAATACTATTCATGACGCCAAGAACGAATTTAGCAAGGATGCTGCATCTCATGTGTGGTCGAGGTTCAAAATCACACGCAGTGACGAGGTCATCGCCGATTTTGTAGACAATGTCGTCGATGCTACAAAGAACGACAAAAGAGCGGCAACGATTATTAATTATCTCGACAATCAAAGATATGTTTTCAGAGTAAATTGTATTGTATTAGCAGAAAGAAACAATACTTGGATTATCAGCGACAAACGTGACGCTCTCCTTCATGATGAAAAAAAGTTCCATATTAAGTAAAAATTCCAAACCAGGAATGCTGATAGAGCGTATCCTGTAACCGCGGTTATTTATCGAGTTTATCCGACAATGATAAATGCAGCGTTAATAATCTAAAACCGATGAAATTTTCAAAAATAATCTGTGTAGTCGAACGAGTAATGGAACATTTTACAAACGCGGTACGTGAAAAAGCATCTTCAGAGACTTCGCTCAGTTAGGAAAGAAATTAAAATTTAAAATAATATTAAGAACAATAACCGAAGAGATTTTATACGAATCAAAGCATAAATCGAAATGAGCTTCGATTGAAATCATTGATCATAAGGCACATGCGTGAACTACTGTGGTAACAATATTTCTACGAAATAGAACTGTTGAATTTTATAACGATGATATATTTGATTTTATCAACGGAATACATAAGAATGATCCTGTATCAGTGTGGTTATTTCAACGTTTAGATAATGGAAAGTATAATCAGTTGTTAGACCTAATGGTGATATTTGTCATACAGAATCTCTCCACGAAGAAATGAAAAATCTTGCGTTGAAATATACCCATGACCCTGACGAAATCAGGGCTGAACAAGTGATGAGTAATTGTTTTACCGTTCCGTCAGTTGTTGCTCATTTACCTAGAGAGAAAAACTCGTGGAAACCAACACGATTGGATTTTCTTGAAGAAATACAACGCAGTTGTGTAGAATACGGACACGGTGGATTATGGAATGCTAAATACGATTATAGAGATGTTATTTCAGTTGATATGGTTGCATGTTATCCCGGACGTTTTCTTGGTATGGGAGAGTGTTCAAAGAATTTTGAGAGATTTGATCATCCCACACACGAAATGATCAGAGTATCGATAAAAGGAACATTACCGGATTTTGATGTAACTTGATTCGCTTGTATCGAGTCATTTAAGTTTGCCGAAAATCTTCATCCGATTTGTTATGTCTGGTTCGGCAAACTTTTTTCAGAAGAAATGTGGGCACCAAGAGTATTATTACGGTATATGCTCGACGTAAAAATACTATTATTTTTAACAGTAAGTGAAGCAATTATATAATATCGTCCACAGAAAGAAGATGAAAATCATGATATGACTGATTTTGAGAATAAATCGCAAAAGATCTTGGTAGAAAAATTGTCGGTAAATAGATCCAAGGAGGATCATATGATCATAAACAACATTGAACAAGATTGATTATAGATGATGCTGAACTAGATTTTATAATTGCTGATACAACGAATAGAAATACTTTTATAAGTCGAAGTAATTTTAATTTATCAGACGGAACTAAATTAGGTACAATTGTGAGTTATAGTGATGGTGAGTCACTGCAGTTTATTCATTTAAGATCTTCAATGCTTGCATACATTTCGATAAATCTATAACCGATGATAAATAGAGTTTCTTGGTATGCTGTCGTAGTCGCTACGGATTCATTTTATATCAATAAAAAATACAGGATTGTTAGAACAGCTACATATCGGCACTTATGCATATAGGGTGAATGGATAATAAAACAAGAAAAGATACTTAATTATTCTGAATCCGCCGACGTTGAAATTAAAGGTGTATATTGCTAAAAAATCAAATATCAAGATTGTTATCAGCATCATCTGTATTTGACCATGTAGCTAGACATAAAACAATTTGTCTCAATGGGCCTGGAGGCTGTGGTTAAACAACTCATGTGATCGAATTATTCTTGAACAGTTGTTCAGAAATAGTTGTATTAACACCTGCACACAGACTCGCAAGAGAAATGAGAGATAGAAATATTAAATCATGCACTTATCATAAATTCTTTCGATGGAAGGGATACAAATGGACTCCTGAATGAATGGGAGAGAAATATATTCCATGGATTATCGCTTGGGATGAAATGTGTACTGTTTCATTAGAAACGTTCAAAATATTTCTTAATTTGTTATTTACATAAAATACTGATGTGATAATGAATGTCGATCATGGTCAACCACCACCTTTTGTAGGATTGTCTCTACATAAATGACTGAGGAATTTTGTAGATTATTATGAAGAAATAACTGATGATCATAGAGCGCTTGATCAAGAATTAAGAGAAGTTAAGAAATTAATCAGACTACAATCGAATAAAATTAAATGTGAAATAACGCGTGTAATAATTTCAGAAACTCCTATTAATAATATCTGGAATTTATGGAGACCAAATAATTTGTTATTTACAAGTAGAAATATAGCTAGTGATAAACTTCAACAACAATTATGTATATTACGTAAAGAAAAATTTTCAAATCTACCGGTACCATTGTGTTATCGACCGGCTGATACGCGACGGCAAAATATCGACGTTGGTCTACCAGGATCGTTAGAGAAACAAAATCTTGTATTAAATGATATTGTCAGTGTTATTAAGAGCAGAGAGCACGTTAACTATGAACAAAACTTCATGGACCCTAGGATAAGCAATGACAATGTGCTCATCACAAGGATTAACCATTTCTGGTACAAATGTTTGGATCGTCAATGATCGTATCAAATGGTGAAATTTAGTTTATCTCGCAGTGTCTTGAGTCAGAACAATCTCTGAGCTGCAGATAATTGACTTCACAGAAACTACTGGTAAAATCGATGTTAGTGACAATGTTATAGTAAGAAAAAAATTAGTTATTTACAGTGTGACAAAAAAATAAGCGCGACTTTGACTTCGATCCTGAATTTATCATGAGATTGAATCAACAGCAAAATAATCATTGTGCGAGCTGTAACACTGTAATGTGGCAGTATTCAAATAATAATCTAAGACAATTCACGGTATACAGAATTAATAGTAAGTTTGGTCATACAAGCGAAAATGGATGCTGATATGTCTTGAATGTAATCCACGTCGAGGTACTAGTTTACAAAAGTGAATGAGGTAGTAATTGTGTGTCTTCAGGAATTACTTGTAATTGCTCGCGTACAAATCCACGTTGATGAGTATTTGAATCTAATCTGTAGTTTGTAGGTTTACACGTAGATCTTACCACACTAGAAGTTTTACGTGTCGTAATACGCTAAATAGGATCAGTCGCTCTTTTTCCTACCGCCTTCAAGTTCAGCGGGTTCATATAAATACCTGACAGTAACATTACCTAATACTGGTTGTTTGAAAATTCTTGTCGTTGTATTAGTATATGTTTTTTTTTGTAATCGCATTAATGGGTTTCATAGAAGATGTTCGGGTAATTTCATTATTTAATGCTTTTGTCACACTTTGTTTTCTTGCAACCCATTCGCAGGATCTCTTATCTTTCTGAATTATTTTGTTTGCATATTGATATCCAAATAACCGCTCAGCAAGTGTTTGATTAAATCGTTCAACAATTGCCTGATCACGATGAATTGCAGTATGTCCTCGACTGATTTTTACGTTATGATTCTTCATCAGAGATGATACTGAACCAATACGCTTGTTGCCCGGATCAACCTGTAATAGTTGTGCCCATCATAAGTGTCCTCTTTGATAATTTGTTTCAAAGACAGAAGAAACTTCAGTTGCTGTTTTAGCTGATAACGGTTCTATCTCTCTTAATATCTATTTGCAACGTCAACGGCAGTTAACGCGTATTTATACGTACATGATTGACGCCTTCCAATTTTAATACCATCATGTGGTATAAATAAAATATCTGCTTGATCAACTTCAATAGGAGTGCTGACATGAAAATATACATACTCAATTTTTTAGGTGGTGGCAGATAAATCCGCCATATTGCATGTCGTGCTAACCATCTTTCAGCAGCAGAACGTGTAACATTTGCTGCATCAACGAATTTAATAATTCATGCTCTGCCAACCAATATTGTCTTGGGCTATAATAAATCGATTCCATTACTTTAATGATCGGTTAATTAATAACCTACTCCGAATAATGAGTTTCCTTTCATCGCAAATCTTACCAACCAAATAGCTAATGATTTTCTGAAGGATTTATTTTTTTTATAGAATTTAATGCATGCGACACGAAAGCACGAGCCAGTATAACATATTTCAGCATTACCGAATTCTATCAGACTGATAATAATAGGTCCATCTGTGTCCGGTAAAACGCAATTATTACTTAATTTGATGATGAGATGGCTCAGGTGGAATAAGCTAAATTTAGTTGCACCGTCAGTTGATGATCAGTGGTGCTATTATGTTCTTAAATTGTTTAATGAAAATGCAAATTTGTTAAATGAAGCTGGCGATTACATTATTAATTTTATGCCTGATATCGATGAAGCACCATCCGTTGACGACCTTGGTGGATTTATTAACAACCTCATAGTATACGTCGACGTAATGCTGGACAAACAAACAAATCCATCTCAGGTATTTTCTGGAGGTAGGCATACAAATACTGATGTGATTCATGTTACTCAGAGATATACAAAAATACCTAAAGTGATCAGAGATAACTGTAATATTTTAGTTGCTTTAATGGAGTTGATACACACACTCTGCGAAATATTCATCAGACTTGGTGTAATGGGGATATGGAAATGATTAAGTTAAAAAATTCCTTTGCAAAAGCACAATCCACTCCACCCGGATTTATAACAATAAATTTACACGATCCCTGAACATGATATCGTGTAATATTTGGTTGATATAATAATGATTCAATTAAAGCAGCAGAGAGGGTGCGATCTCAACGAAACGTCCGGTGGGTAAACAAAAACACACATACAAATTTAGAAAAACACTAACGTCAAAGACAAAGTAACAAACTAAAACTAACCCAATTAGAGAAACTATCTGTAAAGTTAGAGGCTTTGGTTTAGCGTTAGTGACCTTATATTTTTTTCGTATGATGTGTTAGCTTTCAAAATGACGTTTCAGCAAAAGGTCTGTTCCTCTTCTCTGCTGCTAAACATGTGTCAGACAGAAATGGAAATGCATTTTTAAGCCAGAATGAGAAAATCTAGTCGTTTTGTAATGTTCTTGCGGGCTTAGCGTCATTTTTCGGCACTCGATAGGCTGGCAATACTTGGCGTCCAGCATAGCACGTGGAGAAAAGATCAAGCAAGAACCACCGACCCACCGAAAGTGACTGGCACGCTTTCTCACATACACATATTTGCCAAGCGCGAGACACGAATCTAAGCTGGCAGACATGAGGTGGAGGTGATCAGTAAAGGTGAGTTCTATAAACCACCCGGCTGCCCGAACTGATTTGCGACAACGATTTTACTACGTTTGCAGTCGACAGCCAAATTAGGCCAGATGACTTGTTATTTGTATAGATAGATTCACAAAATATTTAGATAGAAGAAATGGTTTTTAAATACCCATCTCGAAGCAAAGTCAACATTAGTATCCAATGACTACAAACTTCTTCGTACTCACTTCTGAAGGAAGGAAAAAAACATCCAAGACAAGACCCTTGTTCATCGTCAAATAATTATTTCAAAACTTTAAATTTTAATCAAATTATAGTATGCATTATATTTATTTAGTTCATGGAAAGTTCACAAGGTGGAGAAATATAGAGAAGTCTAGGAGGAGAAAGAAGTTGGAGAAAGTCGGAAGGAAGAGGAGAAGGGATTGGAGGAATAGTAGAGAATACACAGATAAGTAGGATACAAGATCAGGTGGAAAGCTATATCACACTACAAATCAAATGATGCTAAGCAGTAGAGAGGGCGAACATACTCTAATTGACTTACGCTCGAATTGCAAAAATAAGTCTTCCTGAAATTCGCAAAAAAAGGTATCGCGGTGACTGGGTTCCGAGTAGGAGACTTTGCCTTCTCTGCTGCTATTGAATAAATAAAATTATAACAAATAATGCCACCAGCGCAGGAATCTTACACAGCTAGATTAGCTCTAGAACGACTAGAAGCAATTAAGAAATATATTCCCTTGAGAGATTCTGTTTTAAAAAAAACTACACGCGCGTCAGGAATCCTAAGTTGAATTTGCAGAAGGTGCAGAACAATTGTTTAAACCCCTTACAAAAGTTACTGAAAGAGTCGCAACGGCTACTGAAGGTCTTCTTCCATCAGTAATACAAACTGCTGAGCAAACTGGACAAAGAGTGAAGGAAACTAAGAAAACAAAATGAATCTTAAATAAGCGCCCAACGGAAATAGCTGCAGCTCAACCTCCACCCGTCGATGAAGAAATACAACAAATATTTGAGTATTGATAAAGGCCGCAAGGAGGTCAGTGAAGATAAAAAAAACTTGCTACGCCAGAATCAAAACCACATTCAAAATCACCAGCTAAATTTACCAAAGAGGGTTATACACAACTTTATGAAAATCATAGGGTGATTGCCGCTCACGGATATAAAGATCGTGATAAATTATTAGATCCAAACACCGCAGATATTTCAGAAAAATGAACTACTTTTATATTTCGATTATTCTAAAATATACAAAGAATCACTGGTAAATACAAGGACAAATACGAACAATTTGGGAAAGAAGTTGAAGATATCAAAAAACATCTGTTACCAGGGGAGATTTTGTCATCAAAAAAAAAAAAAACTTAATTCGCTCCACCTCGTATTGAGGAGGAAGAATGTTTCGATACACCTAGCATCGGTGCTACTGGTAGCGGTTTTACGGGAAGTGGTCTTGTTACTTGCCCTAACAATATTCTAGATGACGTGCAACGGCTAGAGGTTCTTATAGGAGGAAATCGAGCCAGTAACAATTCTCCAGAAATTATTAACAAAACAGCTGATATTTGTCGTCGATTATTTCAAGGCGGTATCATGGATATTAATGTTTATCGATCTCTCATGGATGAAATCGCGGACGGCTACTACAGCGATCAAACAAATAACTAACACATAAGATGATCATACACAACAACGGTCACCGCTGACCCGTGATGGTCAGAGTAGCAAATTCACTATTACCTGTTTATAGAGCGTATTACGGAGATGGACTCGGTAATGTTATTCAGGGATTATTTAGAAGGATGGCTCCCAAGATAGCACCAATCGCAAAACAATTATCAATGAAAGCCATCGACGTTATTCATGAACAAGCTCTTGGTGCAGTTGCTAATGCTGCTGGTAAAGCGTTCACGGCAATCAAAGACAAATTAACACGACTATTACGCAGACGTTCGGTACAACCACAACAACCAGTAAAACTATCATCCACAGAGGTTATGCCCGCGGATGTCAGTAAAATAATAGGCCGCAAATCAAAAACTAGCAACCTTTGTAAAACAAGGTGGAGATGAAAAAATAAACACGAGTTTTATTTCAGGAAGTGGAGTTTTCCGAAGATCCAGGCGACCACGATTTAAAAAATATCAGTATAATAAAGATGTTCAAACGTATATCCGATACAGCATTCGACATGGATTAACCAGTCCAAAAAGGTGAATCTGTGCGTGATTATCAATTTTATTCTTATGACGCACGTGTACCTAATGCACGAGGAAGAATTGAATTGCAGGTCCATGATACAAGTAGATATTTCTACCCGCTGATGGTTTTATTGAAGTAGAAGGTGATGTTCCTCTCAATGCACCATATGGGAGGAATGTCATAGTTGGTTTTGTTAATAACGGTATTATGGCGTTATTTGACAGTGCCACATACATGATCGATGGAAAAAAAGAATCGAGACAATTCAAAAAGAGGTTGATATTGCCACAACAATAGTATAATTAGCAAGATACTCTGACGCTTATACAAGATCAACCGGTTCGTCAATGATGTTTGAAAGATTATTCGAATTATCCTGATACCAACCCATTTCGTCAAGTACAAGTACCACGAAATACTGCGACTGATCCACAACCTCCTGGAGCGATAGATAGACCAGGTGCTGATTTTTTGATGCCACATAGGATTTACTACACGTAAATTAATGTTAAAAGGTGACCGTAGAAGATTTTGATGGGCGATTCCACTATCACATATCTTTGGATTTTGCAGATATTGCAGAAATGTCCGGAAAGATACTTTGTGCTTGTACGAAAAGGTAACGATAATGATGCCATTTGGCGACCATCGCTGCTGCTGCTGATAAGGTAATACTGTTTAAACAATCGCTATGGATGCCAGCAATGACCCCATCGATTGCTGAAGTACAGCGATTACTTTATTTTATGACCACAGGCTGTAAGTCTCTGTCATCATGGTTTGAAGTGTCGACAGATAGTATCCAAAGTAATGTTGCGGGTTTATTTACGTGGCAAGTAGCAACTCAGCAGGGTATTTCTGCACCGAGACACATATTTGTTGCGCTGCAAAATGCTGATCGGGTGGATAGTCAAAAACACAGCAATATGATATTTGACAATCTTGGAGTTAGTGAGGTTTCTTTACGAATAAACGGACATCAAGAACAATCCGAAGATATAATTTTAAATTATGAAAACAATTATGTTGCGCGCGCGTATCATCGATTGTTGTCGATATGGGACGTGATCAAAGCGTCGATACTGGTTTACAAATCTCAGCTGGATTTTCAATCTATTACTTTTCACTAGAACATTTAGATTTATTTAGGCAATCTGTCGTTGATATACACTATAGAGGTAACGTGAATCCATGTGCTGGTGCTAATTGCAGAGCAATCGCGGTTATACTTAGCGACAAAGCAGTGTTACTTGAAGGTGTGGTGGTCGAATGAAGGTTGTTGATACACGAGTGGAAAATGTTAATGTGTTACCTTAATCCACGTTATTTAGAAACACAGGTATTTTATAAAATGTCTTACCATCACGTTAGTGTTAGTCTGACTCCTGGTCAGATCAAGAAACTTCAAACTGCATCAGTAAAAAAAACACAGGAACCACAATAACGCTGAAGCACAATCAAACCACAGGTGGTGAAAATAAACTGTCGTTGACAGAACGTCAGCGCAAAAATTTTGATAAAGCTAGACAAACCAAGACCGGAACACGACTTAAACTTTCCACTTGTGCCATCAGCAATACCGCTAAGACAGGCGGGATATTCCCACTTCTCCCGGCAAATACCAGCACTGATAGCCGCTGCAGCTCCAGCCGTTGCAATAGCAGCCGCGTTAGGTGTTGTTGGAACGAATGCTGAAATGCCATTAATAAAAGCAACGGGAAAGGGCTTAAGACTTCCAGGAACTCATCGGGGAAAAGGTCTGAGACTTCCAGGAACACTGCGTTGATTTCACCTATGTCAAATTTTGATTTACTTGATGCTGCTAAGCAACTAAACAAATTAGAGGTGTTTTATGCGGGATCAATTACCACAACAAGCAAACAATATTGAAACCGGTATTACTGATCTAGATAACAGCACTGTACCTGGTCTCATTCTGTATCATACGCGAGTTTGGTACTCAACGCTACCAACACAAAAATTAACCGTCCGCCAATATGCGGCCGTGAAGTAATTGCTGTACTCAAGTCTGTATCAAAATCATCGTTCTCAACTCACAAAGTTGTACACAGTTATACAAGTCAACCGTTCGAGAAATGACTGATTTAGATCAGAAAGAAAAGAATAATGGTAGATATTTATGGAAGATCCCGCGGTGATACTACTAAGAGTAAAAAATGTTAGACGAAATAGATTTGTCAAATTACGCGACTAAAGACGAACTCGCTGATATCACGAACCTCTGTGGGGTTGACCAAAATGAGATTCTTGTTTTTCAGGATAAATACGGTGTTTTGAAAACGAGCAATATGATAATGGAATGATATAATTCGTAGAGTTCTCGGTGCTACAGGTAAACTCAGCACGAACGGAAAATAAAATGGTAGTGCTCAGAGATCCAGCATATGACGAAGATGCCGCAACCAAAAAATATGTAGACGTTAACTACAGCACCTTGATGGTAAATTATCCACGTTGCGGGCCGAATATGACATTCACGTAAGTACGTTTACAAATCTCGTATAATTTGTCTTCAAATCTAGCTATATAGTTTACCACCACATTGCAAACACAATTGCGTTTTCCCTCTAACTTCAACACCACACCGTAAGATCGGGATTGGGCCAAGACTTCCTCGACGCACGCTTTGCAAACGTTGATCACAGAATTCATATACACAGGCTTTATTTGAGAGGCTATATAATCTTCATAGTTTCTTATAACTTTATCAAGGGTAGAGTCCTTGACGTTGTCCTTGACAGAGTCAACGTTATTATTTTATCATAATACCGCTTTAGTTCTCTATATCTTTTACCACCACATTGTACGCACAACTGCGTTTACTCTTTGACTCCAACACCATACCGTTAACAGGGTTTTAGACCAAGAATCCCTCTTCGCACTCTTTGCAAATGTTGACCACAGAATTCATTTACGCAGGATTTGTTACAAGGAGTTTAAAACCCTACCATCAACCACTTGCACTGATTTCTTATTTGAGTCATCATATATATAATATCCTAATTTAAATACTTGTCTAAAATATAATATGGAAGAATTTTAGAGATCATCTACAATCAAGCCTTGGAAAACTTCGTTTCCTGAATCCAGATTCGATTTTGACAGAATAACTCCTGACTTGCGCAGGCGAACTCTGGCTGATCCGACGAATAATCTAATAATATTTGGAATGCTAAAAAAGAATTTCGTGATGATGGGGCATCTCACACGTGGTCGACATTCAAGGTCATACGCAATGACAAAGTCATCGATAAAGTCATTGATGCTACATTGAACGATGAGCAGGCGAAAACGATTATCGATAATCATAATAAAATTTGTTGCATTATCAGAAACAGATTCCTCTAAGTGGATTATCCGTGACAAACGTGATCCTGTCCTTGCTAATGGAAAAGCCGCTGTGCTAAGTAAAAATTCCAAACCAGGAATACTGACTGCAATTGACAGACCATATTACACTCGAGCGTATCATATGACCGTGGTTATTTATGGAATTTATCACCAAAATGATAACCTAACATTAATGATCTTGCGACAATGAGATTTTCAAAGCTGAACTGTGTAGCCGAACAAGTAATCGAACATTTTACAAACGCGATGCGCGGAAATGGGTTAACGGATCTACGACGTGAAAAAAAAATGAGCCGAATCGGTCAAGGATACCGGAGATACAATAAATGATGTCGCCGCGCTAGGAAATAAGTTAAAATTTATTGACCATAATGCACACACACCTGGAGCAGCGCAGTCACAATATTTCCACGAGATCGGACTGTAAGATTTTACTCAGAGAAAGACTCTGGGAGAAACATGTTTGATTTTATTCACAAAATAAGTAAAAACGATTTTGTGTCTATATAGCTATTTCAGAGTTTCGATGATGAGAAATATGATCAATTTGTAAGACCTAACGGCGAAATATATCGTAAAGAATCTCTTCATGAAGAAATCGAAAATCTTGCGCAGATATTTTCAACAGAGAATACTGAACAATTACTAAATAATTGTTTTACAGTTCCGTCAGTTGCAGCTGACATTGCAAGAGAAAAACTTTCGTGGAAGCCAACACGATTTGAATTTCTCGAAGACGTACAACTAAGTTGCCGTGAATACGGACACGGTGGATTGTGGAATACAGAGTATGACCACAGAGATGTTATCTCGGTTGATATGGGTGCATGTTATCCAGGAAGTTTTCTTGGTTACGGAGAATATTCTGGATATTTTAAAAGATTTGGACACCCCACACACGAGATGACAAGAGTATCGATAAATGGACCCCTACCTGACTTTGATCTAACTGGATTCGCTCGTATTGTATCATTCGAGTTTGCTAAATGTCTTCATCTGATCTGTTATGTTTGCTTTCGTAGGCACGTTTCAGAGAAACGCTGGGCACCAATAGTTTTATTAGGATATATGCTTGATTGTAAAATATCAATATCGTTGATTGTAAGTGAGGAAATTATATTATATCGGAAGCAGACCGAAGCTTAGTTACCACCACCTGATGATGATAAAACCGCAAAAGATCTCGGTAGAAGAATAATCGGTAAATTTATTTAAGGTGGGGCATATGATCATAAACAACATTGTGCACGATTAATTATGGACGATGTTGAGTATGATGTTATAATCGCCGATGCAACGAAGAGAGATATATTTGTAAGTCGAGAAAACGTTTGCGTGTCTAACCGAACACGATTAGGTAAAATTATTGGTTATATTGATGGTGAGTCACCTCAGTTTACTCATTTAAGATCCTCAATGCTCGCTTATTTTCTTTAAATTTGTTATCGATGATAACTATATTCCCTAACACTACAATCAGAGTTGCATCAGATTCATTCTATATCGAAACAAATTTATTCAGAATTGCAATCTCAATTTACAACCACTGATGCATCATGGAGCGAATGGAGAATAAAACAAGAAATGTTATATAATTAATCTGAATCCGCAGATGTTGCGATAAATGATATTCATTACAAAAATAATCAGATATCAGAATTATCGTCTGCGGCATCTGTGTATGACCCAGTCTCCTGACACAAGACGGTCTATCTAAACGGACCGTGGGTTCTGGTAAGACGACTCGAGTGAACGAATTATTTCGACATAATTCAGATGATATGGTTGTTTGAACACCTACAGACATACTCGCAAGAGAAATGAAACAACGAGGAATGCAGTCATGTACTTATCATAGCTTTTTTTCGGTACAAGGGTGACATGAGATATGGACTCCTGACCGAATGGGAGAGAAATATATTCCAAAGATCATCATTTGGGATGAAGTATGCACAGTGTGGCTAGATATATTAAAAATGTTTCTCGATTGGCTGTTATTGAAAAATAACGCTATGGTCATGTGCGGCGATCATGGTCAACCACCACCGTTTGTTGGGCCATCTCCTCACGGGTGGCTAAAGAATTTTGTAGATTTTTACGAGGAGATAACTGATGATCATAGATCTCTTGATGTATAATTAAGGGAGTTTAAAAAATTAATCAGACTACATCCGAATAAATTTCAATGTGAAATAATGCATAAAATAATTTCAGAAACTTCTATGATCGACTTTCTGCAAGTGTGGAGAACAAATGATTTGACAGTGACAAGTAGAAAGATAGTTCGTGATACACTTCAACAGCGGATATTTCAGTTGCAAAAGTTTTCAGATCTACGTGTACCATTGTGTTATAGACCAGCTGATGCACGACGACATCATATCGACGTTAAAATACCAGGACAGACTGAGAAACAGAATCTGGTATTAAATGATGTCGCAGCTGATGTCATTTTGTCATTGGCGTTACAGAGACCACCAATGATGTCCTCGATGATAGTGATATAGAAAGAAAAAACTAGTTGGTTATAAAAAAGTGACAAAAAAAAAACAAAACAACAAACAAACGAGACTTTGATCACGATGTTGAATTTGTCATAGAACTAAAACAGGTACAAAAAAATCATTGTGCAAGTTGTAATTGTAAAATGTTGTGGCGATATTCAAATAATGATCCAAGACAATTTACCGTAGAGAGAAAAGATAATAGTCTTGGTCATACGCGTGAAAATGTGATTCTGACCTGTCTTGAGTATAATCGGCGTATGGGTGCTAGTTAAGTGATCGTGGTGGTAATTGCATGTCTTCATGAATTACTTGTAATTGTTTACGTGTAAATCCACGTTGAGGAGCAGTTTAATCTAGTCTGTAGTTTTCAGGTCAACCCGTAGATGTAACCACACTGGAAATTTTGTGTGTGGTAATACTCCAGATAGGACCAGTCGCTCATTTTTTACCACCTTCAAGTTCACCGGGTTAATATAAATATTCTACAGTTACATTACCTAATACTGGCTGCTCTGAAACATCATGTCGTTGTACAGGTATATGTTTTTTTGTGATCGCGCTAATAGGTTTCATGGCAGTTGTTCGAGTAATTTCATTATTTAACACAGCTATCACACTTGGCAATCTTACAACCCATTCGCGAGATATTTTGTCTTGATTTATTTCCTTCGCGTATTGATATCCAAAAAAAAAAACGTTCGATTAAATCGTTCAACAATTGCCTGATCACGATGAATTGCAGTATGTCCTTGTCTGATTTTGTTTTTTTCATCAGCTATGATACTATACCTTGAAATTTTCTGCCAGGATCAACTTGTAACAGCTGTGGCCATTGCAAGGGTCCACGTTGATAAATTCGTTCAAACGTAGAAGCTACTTCAGTCGCTGTTTTTGTTGATAACGGCTCTGCTTCGTTGTACCTACTTGCAACATCAACGACAGTTAGCGCGTATTTGTACGTTAATCGGCATCTTCCAATTTTGATAGTAAAAACAAAATATCAGCCTGATGAACTTCATTTGGCACACTAACATCAAAATATGCATTCAAGATTCGTTTAGGCGGTGGTAGCTAAATTTGATATATTGCCTGTCGTGCTAACCATTTTTCAGCAGCAACACGTGTAACATTTGTTTCTTCAGCGAGTTTACTAAGCGCTGCTCTACCCCTCCAATATCCCCTTGGACTATAATAAATCTACTCCATTATAATATTAATCGGTTGAGTAAATTCCAGCTCCTAATACAAGCTTACCCTTCATCGCAGATCTCATCAACCAATTAGTTGATGATTCTTTGAAAGATTTATTTTTTATGGAATTCAACGCATGAATTAATATTACATCTATGATATGCCTATCTCGCAAGTTTTTAGTTTTATAAGCTACATCATGAGCGTGACACACTTTATCAATACAATTTCTGGCTATTCACCTAGTTTTGGCTGATCTTTGTTATCAAGCCTGATATCATATCGACTACCAGGACCACAATAATTCTATCCTGGAAGGTGTTTTTCTCCTGGGTATTTCCCCCATGGAATTCCTGGTCACTTCGTTATATTGTTTGGATTAGAAATAAATTTAAATTTCTTTGTACCACATTGTTCATACATACCTGTAACTGCTGATCTGTTATTCTGTGTTGTACTAGTTGTTAGTTCACCTGTACGAGTATGTGTCCTGCATTTCACACAATATAAATCCATATTATTTATTATATTTCTATAACATGGATGTCACTGATTTCTCGGCAACAAGAATGGGGCTTCTATAATAATTTAAATAAATATTGGAAGCACCCCATCCAACACCTACCACAGTGTCAGCATAACACCCCGGCAGGCCACAGTGTATGTTTTTTCGCTCCTTTGTGAACGAGTCGTCCATACTTATGAAAGACTGAAGTGAAATGTGAGCAGACTTGGGAGGGAATAATAACGACTCCATAAACTTTAAAAATGTGCATAAATGTGCGCTGAAGTGTTACAGTATGTTGTAAATTTGTAAATTTGATTAAGTAACGGCAAGAATATAATAGCTACGTCTGCAAGTAATCATTAAGTGTTTATGTCGCTTGAGGTAGTTGGCTGTTCACAACCGTGCTTCCCTGCCTATTACCGTGCATATTATTATTATGCTCTAATCCTGATATTATTATAACTTCGAGAATACAAAATTATTGCTTGTTTCATTTTAATAATTTTTATTCATCGTCAATCGTGAACTAAATCCAGCGCCAAAATTACCCAACATATTGTAAAATTTGAGGGCATCGCGTGTTATTAATGCATTATTATTTACCTGTCGTTCAGTTACAAGCTTTTATTTTAGGTTCACAAGAAAACAAACAAAACACGCATCACTCAGTTAAATGTTTCTTCTCAGGTTATGTGCGCCAAAATAATTGTGTACAATGTTTGATATAAGGACCTTGCTTTGAAAACTTGGAATTACGCCATGAAACATTTTTCAAAAGGTAAATAATTTGTATACATGTCAACATGTTAGGAAATGGAGCAGTCTTTGTATCGTTCACACAATGCGTTAGACCTTTCAAAATTCTCTCTCTCTCTCTTTCTCTCTCTCTCTCTCTCTCTCTCTCAAATTATTAGTTTGTTTTAACAGATGATCTAATGACGATAAATGCTTACAAGGAAGATAGTTGTGTGACCTCCTCCTTATGATCAAACCTAACGCTATCCAGTCTTAGCTTTCATTCCGTATGGACTTAATCTTATCGTAAGTCATAGCTGAGGCTGTGAGAAGCTATAGGTTGTAATTGGGATTGTCATCTACATTCCACATCAGATGTTAGGCTGCGAAAACCTGCAGGTAGTACCTGGACATAGAATACAAATAATAGTAATAATATGTTCACTACATTTGTTTCTCAATACTGACCTTTCCACTGGGTGACAATGAATACAAATCATATGTTAATACCTTCAAAGATGACTTAAGGGTGAAGGAGTTCTTGTAAAAGGTTAACCTGCAGTTTGTCGAGATGCTGGACTGTCAAAAGAGCTGCATGTAAACAAAACACAGATTTTACTTCCGGATCATCACCAATGCCTTTTTACTCACTGTGCACTGTCACCGAAATACACACGCAAACCACACTCTGAGATCATATTCTCAATAATAAGCAAATACCTTTAAATCCATACCAAAAATGCATAAATATAACTATTATATCACCACAAAATTAGAGCGGAAAGAATGTTGTAAAAAAGACTAGAACTACATTCTTGGGTACTGAACTGGAAGTACTAATTGTGACCTGATTCCAACTGGAATTGGTCTATACATTCTATGTCAGATGTTGTTCTGCAGGAACCTGTCTGTAGTAATTGGAATTAATATATACACTCTACGTCAGAAGTCAGGCTGCGGGAACCTATAGGAAGTAAATGGAATTGTCATATACATTCTACATCATATGTCGGGCAGTGTGAACCTGTAGGTAGTAACTGGAATTGTCATATACATTCTACATCATATGTCGGGCAGTGAGAACCTGTAGGTAGTAACTGGAATTGTCATGTACATTCTACATCAGGTGTTGGGCTGTGAGAACCTGTAGGTAGTAACTGGAATTGTCATGTACATTCTACATCAGGTGTTGGGCTGTGAGAACCTGTAGGTAGTAACTTGAATTGTCATGTACATTCTACGTTAGTACTCAGGCTACGTGAATATGTTAGTAGTAACTGGAATTGACACGTACATTCCAAAATTAAGCTATGGAACCTGTTGGTAGCACAGTTTGTATTAACAAAGTTGCATCCGTGTATTAACAAAGCATTTCGGTCAATAGTGCTATGCATTTAACGCAGTTCATGTGGGACATGAGAATAATTTATACATGTAATCGTCATTTGTCCTAAATATGCTTGAACCTTTATCTTGATCACTGGATCAAAGATAAGAAATTGTTACACGAGATTACACGCTAACATAAAATATCTTTATAATTTATAAATTTGAGAAATGAACATGTATATTACTCACTGTGCACTGTCACCGAAATACACAAGTATATATCATTATGTAGCATTTGGAAACATTTAACTATTCAAAATGCAAACAATCAGGAAGTCAATAAATATTTCAAGGAAACCATATAACAAATTTGTTTATATTTAATGGTAAAGGAAGGGATTTTGCATGGAAATGTTTCAATCCAGCTACATAGTATTGATTTCATCAATATAAACTACGTGTTGTGATAGAGGTCTTTCAGCACATGACAATAATATTGTCACCTTACACGCTCCAGTTTATCACTCGACACACCTTCTTGAAATAGTATCTGACTAATACTATTTATAGAATGGAAACCGTTCATGTTGACATGATCTTGCTCCTTAGCTTTAGATGTTTTGATGTTTATAAATGTCATATCGCTGTGTCCGATGCAATTTGAACACCGTTTTCAAAAGGAATTAAAGCTAAATCATTTGTAAATATCCAGCAAATTCAGGGGAAAAAATGGCCAAACATTAGGCATCTTCCCATTCACACACACACACACATATATACATATATATTTAATATTCTGCAAGCATTGCAAGCTGAAGCCTGATCTACATTCATTTTAAGTTTAATCCAATTTCCACAGAAAATATGCAATAATTTCACTTAACACAGATATGAGCATAATAAATTACGCGTCGTTAAAAATCTTTCTGGTTTTGTTCAATTTTATTTTTATTTTGCATATTGCAGGATCAAAACCGTCTCATGAAGTCAGGTATTTCAGCAGATTAAAAATATGGACGAGGCGGACTGGAACTAGTTGTCATGGAAAGATTTTCCGCAGTATATGCATATTAAGGATTCGTGACCTTCCGTTGCTGCGAAAAACAGATGAATTCTTCGTCAACAAATTATATTGGCACTATCAACATTTTACCTTAGATTGTATGGAAGAAGTATATTTCAATAAAACAAGAAATGAATATGAGGGCATTGAGAACATTGCCACTAATGTTTATGAAAAAGCAGACATACTAAAATACACAGCCAAATAACTGATTGTAACTGCTGTCTGAAGTTGTGAATTGCCTTTAAAACTATACCCTCTAGTAACAGTAATAATCATGCCCTAATCAATTCAATTCACTGAATCACATGTATCATAGCCTCTTTGGAACATCCCCTACATACTATTTCGCGCTATACTTTGACGTGTGTGTGCATTAACATTTAATGTTTGCATATCTGTTTTGTTTAGCTGGATATATATGTGTTTGGAAATTTAATTTTAGAGACTGTGAAGCTTCCAATGAAACCTGATAAAAAAGGGGCAAGATGCTGTGAATAAGGGCTTCTGTAATATCAAAAATTTGAAGTGGATGCTACCGCCAAGGACAGTAAACGATATTGTATTTTTACATGAAAAGGTTTGATGACTATATACACATTTCTAACATAATTATAGTAATTTAACAAATGCTTGATAATAACACTACGTCACATGGACTAAACAAGATTTGTCAATACTTGCACTTTATTCACGCCTCGCTAATTCGTATCTCGACAAAGGATACTGTACAAACCAAATGTTTATTTCTTCAAGTACATCCTTGCTAACTTTGCAAACATAAACATCGAGCAAGAATTTATGTCAAACTACATCCCACCTATTACCGCCCTCATAGAAAACGATCCCACACATAACTTCCCAGGCACATATTGTTCATGCATTTGTGTCTCTCTGCAAGCATTGAATCGTTCGTTTGTTTATCTTTGTTCTATTTATGTCCTTACACGACTCATAACAATTAATAAACACAATTGTTATGAAATAGTGCAACTGATTAGATTTTATACAACAACGTAGCATCATCTTTGAAGTCTGTGATGCCTATTACGATGACAATAATAAGAAAGAAAGTCTTTAATAGCTAGGTAATAAAATGTTTGTCCTAACAGTAAATTAAATTTGTTATGCTTCTTTCCTTGATTTACAATTTATGACAATAATATAGTTACAATTATTCAGAAATAGTACTGCTATTATTTCTACTATTTCTACTTTTACTACAAATAACATACTACACATACAACTGCTAATATTTTCTGATTTTATTGGTTACCGTAATTAGACGCTTTATTAATAAATGAAACAAATATGGTGACACACCAATACAATATTTGAACTTTATTAAAATTGCTACCACTATGATGCGTAATATTCCTTTTTGTTGTTGTTGCTAGGAAGTGGCAATATCAGCAGTTGATGGCCACTACTTCGTTGCTCCTTGACCTACATTATCTGGATATGAATCTGGACGAGCTCATGTTCCCTCAAACTAATGATCCGCACGCAACGTTATATGACACGCTAAGGGGGCCCCGAGTGGTCGAGTGGTCTAAAGCGCTTTCCGTTACGGATCACTGCCATCTCACCTCTCTCTGCGTGGGTTCGAGTCTCGGATTCGGCTAATGTGGGTATGTAAGAAAGCTTGCCAGTAGCTTCTCGTGGGTCGGTGGTTCTTTCCGGGGTTTTCCCGGTGTCTTCCTCCACTATTAATACTGGCCGCCATATTGCCTATAGTGTGTTGAAAAATGGCGTCAAACCCTAGAACAACAATAATATGACACGCTAAAAGAACAAAACATTAAGCTCTATATTAGGTCGTTAGTCGCTTCGCTACAATGCCACCGCATGTAGAAATCGCACACTGTATGTACAGCATGTTGACTCAAGTCTTTATGTGTTCCACACTCGCCCACACAAATTATTCTGCTGGCCCCCGAATGAACCGGAATAGTGGAGAGGAAAATGTTCTTTGTACCAAATTTGCTTTATTCAAATCGATAATAAAGTCATTGCATTAGTCAAATTGATCGATGATATAATCGTTTATGTCGCCAGATTAATCGATAATATAGATAATATAGCAATTGCTGTCGTATGATCAATACATAATATATCATTGATATCATCAGGTCAATCGATACTATAGTTATTGCTGTCGTCAGATCAAGCGATAATATATTCATTGCTGTCGTCAGATCAATCGATAATAAAGTCATTGTTTTAGTCAGATCAATCGATAATATAGTCATTGCTGTCGCTCTTTTAATTATCTTTTCTTAACGCATTAATTTACATAGATACTCCTACTAGTGTTGACTGCTAAAATGTAGGGTGATATAGTACAAGTCTTACAGGTCCTACTAGTCTTGACTGCTAAAATGTAGGGTGATACTGTATAAGTCTTACAAGTCCTAATAGTCTTGACTTCTAAAATGTAGGGTGATCTAGCACAAGTCTTGCAGGTCCCACTAGTTTTGAGTGCTAAGATGTAGAGTCATATATTACAAGACTTACAGGTCCTACTTGTTTTGACTGCTAAAAATTAGCGCGATATAGTACAAGTTTAAAGTCCACATGGGCTTTCAATAGCTACTATTTCATCAATATTATAATTAGATTACACATATCGTTAAATGCCAAGTTATCACGTCATTGAATCTTCATGCACCTATATTCGTTTCGAACTTCATTACATACACGCCCAGAGAAACACATTCGGCATCAATCAATTTTAAAGTATATGGATAGTTTTCCATGAGGTCAAGCTGAAGGTGTCATACTGTAAACAACTGATTAAAAATCTTGGCTGTAGGGTCATAAAAACATCTGTGCATTAACAATGAACGTGTGATATCCTGTTATTTGTAATGTTAGACCCGACGTCCTTTTTTCTTCACGCAGTTTAGTACATGGTAACCATTGCAAATTCTATTGAGATCAGCAAGTTTGAAGACATTTAAGGTGCTAAGCAAGTAACAATTATGATGAAATATACATTGGATACGCAGCGTACATAGCATTTCTGACATACGCTTTAGTATAAAAGGAATGATCCCTTTCTTTGAAATCAGAACCAATGTATATATATTCAAACTATAGTGTTTTATCTTTTGTTCTTACATTGTTATGCATTAATTACATTGCTTTCCGATATGTCCTCTTTCTACAGGTCAAGACCTTGCTGTTAAATATTGTTACCTTTGATTGTAGTAACATCTAGATGTACAGGATCATAATCATCTACCTGTTGTGAGAATACTACATCATCATCTGCACATGTTTTATTATTCTTTGAGTCCCAGTCATCACCCACCAGTCTCAACTTTATTTATGTTTGTTATGTAAATAAGAAAACATGGTCTGCTCACCACTCAAAATGAAAATGGGATTTATTGAAAGACGTAAATAACTCCGTGTATCCAGAATTTTACAAACTTTATCAATAACTGTGATTCGCTATTGATAATGGAACACAAAAAATGACATAAAATCATGGTTGAAAGAGAGTTTGAAATGATGACTGAGAAATAAATCGAAGAAGGCTATCCAGTTCGTTTACTCTGCGACATCATAGATGGTATACTTCATCATGATCAGGAACAAAATTATAAACTTTTTTCAGGAATATGGGCATTTAAATCAGGTTTGCCTCTAACTATACTGAGTGAAATTTTGACAATATTTAACCTTAACAATACATTAGAAACCAATGAGGATAATGTCAAACAAAAACCTGTTGTAACAATGAATGCATACCGGTACCTTTTAAAACAATTGATTAATAGCAAGAATTCACACCCCTTGATATGGTCTTGGCACATTTGTGCTCTTAGTGGCTGCAGTAGTTTTTGTCAAGCACTAAAATATGGAGCTCAATTGCTTGTGATTTAATTTATTTCTTGCGCTAATCTGTATCGTCATCGAAGGCAGTTTATGCTTGGTCATGGTTATGCTTGCTATCGTGCATATGGTATTGGTCCAAGAGAAACGGTGTCTTTGTTGATCAAAGGCAGTTTCTCATGCTTGGTCATGGTTTCTCTGGCTATCATCCATCTGGCATTGGTCCAAAAGAAATGGTGTCTTTCTTGATCAAAATCAGTTTCTCATGCTCAGTCATGGTTTTTTCTGGCTATCATTCATATGACATTGGTACAATATAAACGGTGACTATGCTGATTTAGGCTGGAGGGGCCAAACGTTACACACTGAAGCATATGAAGAAAACTATCTCTGACACAGTAGAATTATATAAAGCTGAACAACTGTCTTTAGAAGGTAATAGCCGGTACATTAATTATCTTTAATGACGTGTCTGATTTGATGTTATTCATCAGTGCTTAGAAACTTCTAGCCAGCCGTTATATCTTGAAGTCATGTTTTAAAGTTGTGTTGTTACCCAATGAAGATAACGATCCAAGGTTTGGGTCTTTGGGGCCAAATTTGTGTTACCCCCATGAAGATAACAACACCAAAATTGGTATCTTAGGGATCAGTTTGTACATATACTAATATGAAATAAAGAATGTATACAGTTAATATGTTTCGGTGTTTAATATGTCATAACGATCAGTTAGAAATATCAACTTTCATGAACATCTGTTAAAAATAACACCTTTAAGACATTGCACTCTTTCTTAATTTATTGTGTCGATCTAAATAGTTTTGTTTGTGATTATAAATACAGGTTACTTAAAATAAACCATTTAAAATATAAATGGGCTCTAAAGTTAATAAAAACAGAACGAATTATATTAAAAGAAACCAAATAAAAAGAACCAGAAATAGAAGATGGAACCAAATGCGTACATGTACATACGTACCAGGAGACCACACGAACGTTTTCAGTATATTTATTCAAATTTATTGAGATCTTGTTTGAACCTGATCAAGGTCACATGCACACAGAAAACGTGTGAAATATTACACCTTATATGAAGTAAAGATCAAAGATAAAGCAAATTAACAAATTGTTCTTTACACACAAGTATTATTATATACATAAATGTATTCGATCATGTCTGTTTCAAAGCTATTGCTATGGATCGTTTCCCTTCCGCAATTTTAACGAAATAAAAGTAATTTTGTTTTAAAATATACCAGTCATGTTTGTCTTCCTTCCTAGTATCTTCCTTTGTTAGGCAGTACTTTAAATACAACTGTAGTAAATGTATTACATCATCATACTTAGTTTTATCGTCGTTTCTGAGCATTAAACATTTCTTTAGGAACGCTAAGTTGGTGTTACTTCACGTTCTCTTTATCCATAGTAACATGTCAGTTAACAATGCTTCTCATATGTTAATGATAATGAGGCATATTTTCAGCAGATACAGAGGGAACAAAGATTATTTATCGTGACTGTTTTAAGTAAAGTAATGATACCAGTATGTATGTGAAATGTTCCATACCATCTATGGAAGAATAGGGGACTTCATCATTTTTTATGGAACCCTAGAACATTGATGCCTATCCTTACTGTTCTATTACTAAAAGGAACATTACATTTGGATGTGAAGCTTGGTTTTTCACCATTTGCAATTACGTTTTGACAACGGCGTTAAATACCTCTCTGATGTTTGTCTCTAGGGTGTGCCAAAACATGTATAACCTATTACTATAAACAATAACTCCAATTTAATTTAAATTTCCTTTGCAAAATGTTATATCCGTTGTATGCCTTAAAAATCTACTATGCTACAGCTAAGGGAGAATGTATTGTATGACTTTTATATAAAACAAAACATATTGTTATGTATATTTATTTAATTTATATTTTATTTAATTTAACTGTTTGTTTGTTAGTTTTAATTTCTTCTAATATTCTATTGTAATGTAACTTTATTTACTGGATTTGACATTGTCTAAAAATTCAGTTCGGTTCTGTTTCACCTGTTACTTGTTAACAACTAATAATATAAACTTTGTATCTAATGCTGACCTAGTTTCTGACTTTGATTCTGAAACAGTAAAAGTTCAAATGAACTTAATTCTTGGACAGAATTCAAACACTGGAATATTATTTTCTAGAACTGTTGACACATCAGTGCAACGCTGACCACAACATACGGCATCACCTTCCATTTTGGATTTTATCTGGATTCGAACTCAGCTTCATTTGGAATTTTTAATACTACGTTTTCTATATTTTAATTCTTGGATTAATTTTGGATTTGATTTGTGAAACTGTAAATTCATTTTCTCATTTTAACCTTGATGTTCAAGGAAAATAAACTATTTGTTAAACTGTACAAAGGTTGATGACTTCACCTTTTCTTTTTAATGTTTGAAAGAGCCTAAACACGTAACAATATCACGGGAACCATTTTTAGCAATCATATCAATAGCATAAATGATACTCTTCTCAAATCCCATTTTGTTAGATGCGCTTGCATCTGCTATTTTACGCTGCGGTTTAGCAACATAAAATATTGAAAAATATTCATGTGAATTAACATGAATTGATTAATATAACTGTGAAAACAAAATAGCTATCCCAAATGGATTAAGATTAATTCTTATGGAAAGAGCCAAATTTGTTCTAGAAAAGAATAAATGAAACAATTTATTTAACGCATTTATATTTCTCAGATATAATTCACAAGTTTTAAGTCATCTATTGAGGAAATCGTTTACCATCTTTCAATGTCCGCAATAGTTGCATTTTATTTCAAATTGTAGTTGTATTTTAGTTTTCTCTCCATTCCATTTCAACCATCAGCGTTCCGAAGGATTAGGCATCTGAGGTAACCTGACATTTTATTAATGCTATATTTCTAGATTTGCTTTAGGGCACGCTTGCCTAATGGAAAATAAATTTGTGTTTCCTCTAATTTCGATGGAACAAGTAGGAATTGGATTATGCCATAAAATAATTCAAGAGTTAAGGTCCAATGAAAATAATTAGTCCCATTCTCTATTAAGTATGTATTCAGGACAGAATTTCAGTTTAGCTGTTTGTTTGTTTCAAATATTAATGTTTTAGAATATGGACATAAATACAATACAAATATTCATGTCCCTTTCACATCCATCATTAGTGTTACCGTAACACCATCGAATCCTAGGCTTTTATCATTTGTCATTTGCAGAGACTATTAATGTCTTCTAGATAGGATATATGACTATTCATTAAATCCATGTTAATATAATTAAATTTCGAACAGTCTCGATTCCAACAGGCTTGATTTAGGAGGATATTCGTTTGTTTTCTTTATGTATTCCTCTTGGTGAAGATCGATACATCAAAGTTCAGCATCTTTTTCAATTAACTCGATTATTTGTCAAGGACGTGCACCATTTTACTAACGAAGTTTCTGTTGTGTAGATTTAAAAACATTTTGCTATTTTCTTCCCCGTCATTGTGCGCTAACAGTAACCATTATTACTTGCATTCAGTTCCTCCTAATCTCTTCTATGTCGCAACTAATCTCTTCTAGATTCGCTGAGTCGTTTGTTTTTCTTCACTGGTTTTGTCTTACCTCTCAGCTTTGTTCCATACCCTTTCTTCCATAACAGATATAATTTACCATGTGTCTTTATTTTTTTGTTTGTACAATTTCCTGTCCATATGTATATTGATCTGTGTTAACTAAGTCACATAATATGCACAATTACTACATATATACATACATATTATTGATAAGTATGTCTTAATATAAACATACAAAATACTAAATTTATATTATTGTATTACTTTCTGATTCTACTCAATGCATAAGACCGATTTTCTATTTTCTAAATCACATTGCAAGAATGACAACTATTTTGTGAGGATTAACCTGACATGCACTGTCCTTATTTTATTGATTTGTCTCAAACTTTATATAACACAAAATATATCATTGATACTAGAAGTCAGTTTGACAATTATCGTCTTTCTTGATCAGATATATTATCGGATCAAAATACCTTAGGTGTAAACCACATACCTTGCAAAACACGATACGTTGAGTCGATGAAGTAACGAGAAAATATTCAGGAGACTCAATCTCACCCTTGCATAGTTTTCTTTCATCACATTCTTATAACGTATCAGTATGCAGTTTATGCAACGTTATTTTGTCAACTGGCAATATGCGTTAGAGTTTAAATTCATGACATGGGCAAAGAAAAAATATGTAAAACAAAATATTCTGAACGTTTTTAATACATATCGTATTTGGTACGCTTTTTCAGAAAAATCAATAGACGACAAAAAAAAAACGGATCATGTAACAACATGTGTTATGGTAAAGATTATAAAGTCAAAATATGTAAGTATGTTAATTTCATTTGGACATATATCATAGCTGTTTAGTTTCTAGATAAAAAATATTTAAAAATAAATTGCTACAGTCACTCCTAATGATCTGGCTTTGAAGCAAGCTTCCAAGACAATGAATCCCCAAATGTCCACAATTTTATTTGATTTTGTATTTCACAATATCTGCTGTCTCATATACAGACGTGTTAAAGTCCTTAATACCTAAGTATTCGTCTCTAGTTGTATTAAAATAGAGCTCTTCAATACAGTCTAAGGTAAAACTCTGGAAGTCCCAATGGAATTTGTTGAAGATGAATTCCTCTTTTGTCATTAGAAGCGGAAGATCTCCGATGCCAAATATGCATATATCACGAACAACCTTTCCATGACAATCATCGCCGACACCATCTGTCCAAATTTTGATACGGCTGAAGTACCTGATTTCATGAGGTGCTATTGATCCTGTAAAATGAAAAAGAAAACATAACAATGAAATAAAAATTATCATTTTTTCTATAACATTTCAAAAGTCGAATCCTAACAATATCAAACAAACATAGAGATCTCGTTTAGAGTGCAGTTTTGTATATATTGTATGTGTGTAGTCAATGGCATCACACGGTGTATAATGGGGAAGTTAGTGCCGTACGTTAAGATTGAAAACGACAACAGTGCTTAATGAAAAACGGATATAACCACGTATATATATATATTTGGTACATTAGTGTAGAAATGATGTGCCCTGTGTTACTGTACAACCATTAATACAATAAATTGCTTTGAAAAATTCAAGGCACAATGATCTATATAATGAAAGGTTGACTTATTTTCTTTGGAGTTAGTACAGCAATTCTATATATGATATATTTCTATATTTTTCTAGGTTCTGCTCTATTGGCCTGAAAATGTTAATTCGCTTTAATTTGTCTGGATAAACTTTAAAAAATGAATTAAAAATAAATTTAGAAAACAAAAATGAAACAATAAAGTATAATATATAAATTATACAACTTCCTTTCATAAAGATATTTAACAATGACTAAATACTGCAAACATTGGAGCGACGATACTACTGCAACCATAAGAAATACGATCAGCGGTAAATATTAAAGTTCTAATTATATCCTCATTGTTTTCTCCGTTAACTTTACATTGTCAGGATCGTGCAGCATTTTACGATACTGAACTCGTTTTCAATTCATATTAAAGTCACGTGAAAATAGAAACTACTCTCGATTGTAAACAGACAATGGACGCAGACGCAGGACTTACTTTATTTGTCTGTTGATGAAGTAAACCAACTGAATGTACTAAAGCAGATGTTTCGCTGACTGCGACATATGAGCTGATTTGTCGCATTCCGAGTGAACTTTTTGATTCAATGTTTTGGGTTTAGGCTAGCTATGGACTCCAGACTGGTTCCTTACAAATACCATGCAAGTTACAATGCATAAACTATCTTTTGCTGGTAATACTAATGCAAAATATATACTTACAGTTTTACATCCTGAATTTACTCAAAATGCACTTTCTTAGTTCTGCAAATCCGAATTAAACGAGTCTTGTCATGGGTCTCAAGATTGATTACACATTTCGAAATTGTACTCTAATTTCAACTATATTCCAGGTGCAATTACATCCTACTTACTGCATTCACAATGAAATAACTATTCAATTCCACAGCGTCTTTCGCTAATTGCAATTGAAACGTTTTATATTTTCCCACATTATTATTTGACATATTCAATGACAGAACTGAAACACGCTTGCAAATGTCAACATGCTTTTCCCTAGCTGCTTCAATCCCATGTATTTCATGTAGAATTGGTAGATAAATCCAGTCCATAGTCACGAACATTCGTAGTATCGACCAAAATATAACATTCTATTTATTCCATATCACATGGAAAAGTTGTTGCGATGAGCATTAATTAAAATTGTGATTAGAAATTTCAATTTTAAGTAAACCAAAACGCTATTTTCTTTCAAACGTTATGTCTAGCGCGCAACAAAGTTTAAATTTATCTCGGTGGAGTTATATGCGCATTTATTGTTGTTGTGTAATGATGAATCTGCACTTGTGTATTTAGTTTGGAATACGGTATACATTCAATTACTTTGTTTCATGTAGTGTATTTTTCTTTACATAATTAAGCCTTAGGTAGATTAAGAAAATGAACATATAATAAAAAGGTTACTGTATTTGTATGGGAAAATAGGAACTCGTTTTGTTGAATGGATATACTTCACTCCTAAGGTCGTGCAGTATTTCCATCGGAAAAACACGTTCGCATTTTCCCATTCAAAGGCAGTGTCCTATCAATATCGTTTGCCGACGCCTCCACGATAAGGAACATACAAAATTTGTGATATATAAATGATCGATGTTATATTATTATTATTATTATTATTATTATTATTTAGGTAAGTAGAACATCACACTATTATTGTCTAAAATTTCAGATTAACAAATTAAATTGGTTAACTTGCCTATGTGAAGCTAAAATAGCAACTGAAATCAAGAACAAAAAATTAAATTCAGTTTTGTCAGAAATAACACTTGAAAATTTAACTATGATTATACAATAGAAAGAGAAAATTATATTTGAAATATTTGCAAAATCAAATAAACTTGGCGGATTGAGAACGATATATTATATATGTGTGTGTGTGTGTGTGTGTGTGTATATATAAAATCCAAGTATTATATCGTATGTGAGTTGTATTAGTTGGCGAAGTGCTTAAAAGAACGTATATTACAAAGTCTATTTTCGCACATGCGCAAACTGCAAAATGTTGTTTTGAATAATTCAGTTTAAGTAAACAAATATATGAAAACATTATGACAAGGTTTTCGCAAAATATTCAGTTTTGAAAGTTAGAATAAACTATGTTATTGTTGGTGATTGAATTTTTATAATGTTATAGTTATGAAAACTGGTAACATTATCAGATACATATAGAGATGCCTGTTAATTAATCAACTACGTGTGTCCTTTCCATTATCTCTTAACTTTTGTAGCTTTTGGTTTCTTGATATATGTTAATTGTCTGTACTGTTATGTATATTTAATTTGCATTGTTTTTAGTTAGGTTCTGTTGTTTTGTTGTTTCATGATATACAATGAATAGCTAGATATTTCTTTTGGACTAGTTTTTGTCCAAATTGAAGTTAATTTTCTTCCTGCCCTGAATCATGTATATCCATTTATTTTTTGAATAATTAATGCATTGCTAATATGTTCTCTGTGAACATGTTTTTAATATTATGAATCTTATCTACAGAAGGAAACATTTAACTTGGGCTAGTCAAGGATATTGTGTTTCCCATTTTCTTTAATATTTTTTTTTGTAACATACGTTCTAATTATAAATAAGAGTTTATCAGGTAAACATTTTGGACCTTCCAGATATGGTCGATTAGGTAAATGTTTTGTTTAGAAAACGCTAATCTCTGAGGTCAGACCGAGGACTATATAATCTTGTTACTGGAGAATTATGTTTTCGTGCCTTAATATCTGAGCAGAATCAGGTGTGTTACTGTTGTGTCCGGTAATTCATGTGAGCTCGCATTTATTTATTCAATTCGTTTAATTCCATATTCTTCTCTGCAAATATAAAGTGCTCAGAAAAAAAAACTGAAAACACATTCACTACAATAAGGTTTGTATTGACAGACTGTTGAGCAATCTTAATATAATGGTTCATTTTGGTTTAATTCGTGAATCATTATATTTATAGGAACCTATTTTCTGTTTATTGTTTATCTGTATTTGATTCTCAAGTACAAGCCAAATATGTTGGAATATTGCTTTTTCCTTTTGTTCAGCTATAAGGTCATGTGACGCCACAATACTTGATGACCTTTTTAAAAATGTGTATTATTTTCATTATATGATATTTTTTTCTCTGATGTTTAATAATATTTCTAATCCATATTTAAATAGGTTATTGTATTTACCAAATGTGGTTATCAATTATTGACTCAGTTTGTCGAACATAATCATTTTGACTATAAACAGGATTATCAAAGCACATTAAATTCCCTACCACTGCAACCGGTCATTGTAGACCATTTAAATGCATTAAAATGAACCTCAAAATTGATTACGTTTTCTACAATACAGCAATGACAATCACAGGAGCAAAGTTGAAAAAAGCTAGTAAGACGAAAATACAACCTTAAAAATTGGTATTGAAAACGAAACATAAAAGAACTGAAAACACATTCAGCACAATAGGCTCGGAAACATTTATGAACAAAAATCGTTTCAAGCAAGTAAGAGAGTTTTGTAAATCCGAGATCAACGAAATATCAAATTCATTTGCAGATATAGCAATAATAGGATTACCATATGTTTTAAGGAATTTTCCTCAAATTGATAATTTCCTTGAATTTCAGCAAAAAGAGTTGACAGAAGAGTTGAAATGAAATTCTATATTTCCAAATTTTTCTTTAATAGTGAATATGTCTATATTAAGCGTAAAGTTTACAATATTTACACACATTAATATTAAAATGTATTCACAGAATATAAATATATTTACACAAGTGCGACTCAGTAGTGTAGGGTAGATCCTACCTGCAGCACTATAATACTAATTACCCAAATAACGTTCAATTACAAAGCAACAAAACCTTGAACAGAACCCTGCAAATGACTCCACTAAAGATAAAGATAAATAAATAGGCTGTTCTCCAACTTTATTAGTTAAGAGACGGTGAATAATGATTTACTACTAGCTTTAGAAGCATACTAGCCTTAACTGATAACTTTGTTGCAAATAAACGTAAAATATAGAGTGAAGCCGACATGTTCGTGAAATGAGACCTAGAAGAAATTTTGGAAGGTTGACGAATATACAGAGATTCTAACCTCACACTGAGAGAGAGAGAGAGAGAGAGAGAGAGAGAGAGAGAGAGACTTGGAAAGCAGCCGGGAAACATTATCAAGAATTTGTAAAATTGATAAAGCAGAAAAGGTATTGAAAGAGTGAAAACCAAAGGAATGATATAATACGGAGAAGATGGCATTAGTAGTTTGAAATCAAGCACAAAGAAAATGTTTTCACAACTGCATTACCAGATTAGCCAAAGCCAGTACATGTTTGTTAAAGAATTGGAAATCCATCTCCTGATTGTTTGTAAAATACAGCCTACGCGACATGAGAGAGAAACCAAAGTGATATAAGAAAAGAACGAATGCGGCGTAAGAGATTCATGGAAACTATATGAGAAATTAGAACACGAGAGGAAGGTACAATCGATGCAAGAAAAGAGCGAAAGTGATGTAATATAACCTAGCTTTCCCAGAAGCAGTAATTATATTCAACTCATCCAATCAGTTATATCAAAGTGATGAACAAGTATTTAAGAGGTATGTATATATACCAGTAAAGATCTATAGAGAAGAAATCATAGAAGTTCTTTATTCCAATTTCTTAATGTTGTTGTTAAGTTTGGTTTGCACCATTTTTCAGCCTAATATAGGTTATACATGGCCGCCAGTATAACTGGTGCAGGTATAATCCGTGTAAAACCCAGGTACTAACAACTGCCGACCCATGGCGAACATCTAGAGCTTTCTCACATATCCACATTGGTCGAAACCGAGAGTCACGCGGACGGTGTGTGATGGCAGTGATCTGTAAAGGCTAGTTTTTTAGACCACCCGGGGCCGGCCGAATTTATACAGCCATTTTATGATTTGATAACTTGATAGATCAAGGGATGCTACAAGACAAAGTACATAAAGCAGTGTCAGTGAACATAATGAGGATAAATATTAGCAAAGAAAGCGAACATATATGCGAAAACACACCAAAAAATACAAATGTCTCATAAATCTAAAAGATAAGAACGATACCTATTTCTATAGAGGAGATAGACATAGTAGAAAACTGTCTATTTATTACATATATGTCTCAGGCAAAATGAAAGGTGCATCATATTTAGTATTCTTTGTGGACAAAGAAACACTTAAAAATAAAATTAGGTTCTTGAGAGGCAACGGAAGTTGAAGTGAATCAGCTCAATAGATAGAACATTAGAGATGCGTAAGAAAATGTTCAAAATAACGTACAAACTTTTGAACTGAATAGAAGATAACATGGTCGTTTATTCAGGTAGCATAGACAGAGCAGTTCCTAGTTTCGTAGTTATAAAAAAACAATAGGAATTATAACCTTACTAGGTTTTATTGTTTTGCTGGAATGTTATTAAAATTTGTTACAAAAGGTTGTAAAACAAAAGGTAATATACAATCAAGATTTGAAACCAAGTAAACGCAATAAGATTCTAAATGATAGTATAAGTAGGTTGATAAATAAACCAGGAGGAACGTAATCACATAGTATAACAGATGCTGGGCGATAAAAATAGCAATCAGGATTACAATGTATAAGCAGAAAGTCAAAATATCGAAAACTGAAACGAAATATTTTCGAAAGAGAGAACTGAAAGGGCTTTTTGTCGAGAATTCAGCAGTTACACTTTAACAGATTAATCAGTTTATCATACAACAGGATTGAGAATTTCCAACTTTAAGTGTGCTGTAATAAAACAGGAAATGACGATTATTAAATAGTGATACATTATTGTATTTAGAAACATCGACTGATTTAACAGTATAAACTAAAATGACTGACGAAAATAAGGGCAAATTCAGTATGACTGGATCTATGAGAGCGACCTACGACTAACCAATTCTGTCTTAAAATAACAGATTATATGACATGCAAATTGATTTGGTCGATATAGAACACTGAGGCGCCTTTATTTCTATTTTGCCCGTTCTGGTAGCATTTACCTCCTTTCGGTAGATATCTATCGGTATGTAACGTTCGACGATCTCTTTTGATTAAACACCATTGCGTATTATGTCTTACTTCCCTCCTAACTATTGCCTCTATTATATATTAAACATCATCAAAAAATTACATTCCGTTATCCGGTTGTACATTGTGCTCACATGTGACCATATGTGATGTCAATATATCGAACGTAATTTTTATCTATTTTTCCTACGAGTATAATTGATAAATATAGTTGGACTTTCACTCTACCAATCTAAATTTGTCCTACCCAGCGGTTTCCATACAAACTGAAAGCTAATTCTGATTATTAATTTTTGCTCATATCTAATCTTCTTAAACTCTAATGTTTCTGGTTAACCTGTTCGTCTTCTGGAACATGGCTCCTTGTTATCGTAAGCCAAATGTTTGTGAATAGGCAAGATACAGTGCATGTTTTAAATCTTCAGCTAGATGATATTTATTTGTATTGGTCAATCTGACGCTTCAATTAATTAAAAATACAAACGATGCAGACCTTTCCCTTACCTATTACGGTTCCCTAATATCCACATTATTTTCAATTTGAATAAAGTTCAACCGATTGCAATATTACCTTGCCCCATAGCAACGAGTCAACTATAGTGAGAAAGTGTGTGCAGTCAATATATCTAACATCTATGAGGTGTCTCGAATACATTCTCTCAGTGACCGAGTAAACAAACGACATACCCCTACCTCAAAAGCATAAACACACTTGAAGGTTTTCCTCTATAATATAATGTTTAAGCTATTTAACCTTTGAGACTGAAGAAAAATCATTTAAATAATACGTTATGAATAATCCATAATATAATGTTATTTAGGCATTTTACATCTAAAATTATGTAGTCTATTGATTTAATGAAAACCAAGGAAGATTGCTATTGTATTCATTTGTACTATGCCGTCATTGTTTATTTATATAAAATTACATTTAGATTACAGTGGTAACTTCTTATTAGTTATTTATGAAATCCAATAGTCTTTAAAATAATATAATGAATGAACATGATATAATTATCCTATTCTTAAAAAAGAACGTAAAGTACTATGGGCAAAAACGCATTACACATGCTATTACTTATTGTTCACATTATTTCTTATGAGCTGTGTCACTGCTGAAGTAAATGGTCGTTCCGCTCGTTCGCCCCTCCTCTGATCCAACTGTGGAAGAAGTTTATGTGAGTATCTGAATTTGAACTGATATATGTTTAATTAAAAAGTATTTCTGTTTAGCCAGAAAGGTAAATACAAAATTTCATTCAGGAAAATGGGTCTTTATGTTTGAATTCTTTTTGAGTCTAGACTCAAACTGAATACTTAAAGTGACATTTCCTTCTGTTCAATATATTGAAAAGTAACAAAATCGATATTCATCTGAGGTAATAAATAACGTTGCTCATCATGGAGCAAATGAAGGCCGTAAATAATGCCTATTGTTATTAAAGAATTGCAGCACAAACGAAGATATCAAGACCAACCTTTTACGTTTATACGATATAATATAGAAAGAAACGATTGATGCCATCAAAGAGTAGAAACAACTGAAAGTATGAAACATTCTATTGGGTAGATGGTCAAAATTCATGGAACATTTGAAAGGTGATGCACGTGAATCACTTCCTAATTATCTGTAATTATCATGACACTAAATGTTATTGTATGCATTTGATTCTACATATTAACTAACTTGTATTTACCCGTGTGAAATCCATGTATCGAAAATATGTATGAAACTTTCCATACAAGCACTCGTGACAATGTTACATCGTCTTTTAGCGTATATTGCAAAGGTCACGTGATATTTAGGTAATATCTATATATTTCTGCACACTTGACTAAAATTAACATTATCGATTTAGACACATTCATCGAAAAAAATGCATGTACGTGCGTACATACAAGAGACCAAGCAAAGATGTATATTTATATTCAATGACGTTTGATCGAGTATTATTAATACGTGTTCGGTGGCCTACAAAGGAAAACAATTCACATGGTACTAAAACGGTCACCTTTTGCGATTCGTTATCTGCAAACTAAGAAACTCCCGTTACATAGAAGAATTATAACTATACAACTTACCATTATATTGCCCTCTGAGCCCAAGCTGGGGATTATGGTTCATGGTATTAAAGAAAATCTCATCAGGTATTGTGGTATTTTTGGTCCAGTTGTAGACATCCTGTGCTACGTGATTATTTATGAGGAAATCAACGAAGTCTCTGTTCGCCACAATGTGGACACCCCCCTTGAAAGGACGGATATTATGTGGAGGTGTTCCTGCGTGTTCCCATCGTTGATGCCATTCACTGCATGAAACAATCATAGCAGATATAATTTGATTAAAACGATAGAAGCCATAAGGTTGATTTATGTCATGCAAGGTTCTATTTGCATCTTTATGTACGATATAAATATATGAGTAGTATAGTTGAGACCCAAGCGTGAGTCTTGTGTTAAATACAATCATCATATACTGGGCATAAGGGAAAAATAATAGTAGGTAGACATTTTTAAAAACATTTCTATGACATAAACCAGAGTATCGATTCAGTCAAATCCACTCAGTTTAGGCTCTGAAAACCATGTCAGGCAGAATTATTTGGTGTGTTCAGATCTTAAATATGCTACATTTCTAGTTGCGCGTTATTTGTTCAAAGTTCTTTTAATGTACCTGATCTTGTCCAAAATCAAGTTAATTTTCTACCTGAACTGAATTATTGGTTTTGGCTCTCTAGTAAACATGGTTATCACAATCTCAATCTTGAACATTAAATTGCCGGGTTGTTTACTACACATTTTATATTACAATTTTAGTAACATATTTCTAATTATGACTAGATTTTATCTTGTAAATATTTTCAACCTTCTAGAAGGTTATATTCCATTAGGTAATGTTAGTTGTACAAAAATCTAATTGCAGCCTGAGGTCAGGTAGAAGACGATAATCTTGTTACGAGAACAATTATCCGATATGGCTTTAAGATCTTGGCATAATCACTTGTATTATATAAAGTCCATAATTCTTATGGGCTGGAAATTATTTCTTTAAATTATTTCATTCAAGTGATTCGTCTCTGGAAATACAAAGTGCTCTTCAAAACTAACATTCCTGGAAATATACACTTGAATTTATATTGCAATTGCAAACAAGAATGTATTTCTGGATTGTACTTTTGTGATCTAACAAAGGACTGTTGGTACATTAGCATTATACAGGCCACTACGGGCACATCAACACCTTCAGCGTTGGATATAATTTGGATTTCCTCTATCGTTTAATCAAAACATCAATTGTAAGGACTCTGTAATTCTATGATATTTTTTGGGATTTAATACGCAATACAGTAATTTTCCTTTGTTTTTAAATTTTCTCTTTCTATTCTAGGGAATAAGATTTTTGTTGAATTTTACAATGCTATTGTTCTCACTCGTTTACATTACTAATTTTATAATAGCATTAGCAGTATTAGCAGTAGTTGTAGCAGTAGTAGCGGTAGCAGTAGCAGTAGAATCTGTAGTAGTAGCAGCAGTAGTAGTGGTATTTATGGTAGTAGAAGCATTAGTAGCTGTATTATTAGCAGTAGTAGCTCTATTAGTAGCAGTAGTAGCAGCAGTAATAGTAGTATTAGCCGTAGTAGTAGAAGTAGCAGAAGTAGTGTAGTAGTAATAACAACAGTAGCTGTAGCAGTAACAGTAATAGTAGTAGCATTAGTAACTGTAGTAGTAGTAGTAGGCAGTAGTAGCTGTATTAGTAGTAGGCAGTAGTAGTAATAACATTAGTAGTAGAAGTAGTAGTAGATGTAGTAGTAGCATTAGTAGCTTTAGTAGTAGCTTCAGTAGTGGTAGTAGTAGTCGTAGCTGTAATAGTACCAGTAGTAGATGTAGTAGTATTGGTAATAATAGTCGCAGTAGCAGTAGTAGTAGTAATATTAGTACCATTATTAGTTGTGATAGAAGTGGTAGCTGCAGTAGCATCAATAGTAGTAGTGAGAAGAAGAAGACCAGCTTGGTTATCATTACATGTTTCGTGTAGAAAATCTTAGGATTGAATGTTTAGGAATTTATATTGGATGCAAATTTACTCTTACAATTTAAATGTGCATTATAATTTTTTTTTTGCAATTCTGTAATCAGAAATGTTGTGCAAGTCGACATAGGAAGTGTTCTGCTTTATCAGCAAGTTCTCCTTGGCTGGCGTTTATTACTCCCGTCTTGATGAAGTGCTCCTGGAGCGATTTTCCTGTGATGCCTCGAGTGAATCCAAAGAACATGTATTATAAATCTTGTAAGCTATGAAGTTAAACGGAAGCTGAAAGTTAACAGGCCTGCGACCATATTTATAAGACGATGTTATAGTACAGTTCGTATATCGTCGTCAAACTCGGGAAAATGGACATTATAATGTTTTAACGATAAAACACAGGTTAAATGAATCACCCTAGGTAAAGACATTTCTTGGAATCGAGTTATGATTCTCCAGAATTATATTAAACTCCTAAAGCCGTGAATAGTTTACATTTTCTTTGCAGGTAAGAACAGAACTAAGTACTATATTTTAAACAGTTCCATTATGTATGATAGTAATGAAAAGATGTAAATATTTTGACACAATTTGATTCAAGTCTCTTTTGAAGCTTTGAAACAGTGTTAAAAATATATTTCTTTATTATTGGATGTGAATTTTGTAAATATGGCATGTACTTGTTTGTTTCAACTTTAAAAAAAAATTATATATATTAGTAATCATAGAAATGATTATTGTAAAGACGAGTTCGCTAGCAGCTTCATGCTCAGCAATAATTTAGAAATAAAATATTCTTAAAGTTACAGAGCATAATATATTTATATTTTAGGTTAAACGCCCATTAAAAATACTTTCTTGACAAATGATTGTGATATTATTCTAAGATATAGAATTTTTAAGCACTTTGGCTATTGTTAAATTTTTCTATATCTTGTTGTATACATTTTATTTGAAAAGACAGACATTTTAGAATTGTATGAGGTTGCTAACCTTGAAGGAATATTGTACTGGTATATGTATTTATAGATTTAAAATGTAAAACTTATATATACGTATTTCTATATCCGGAATGTGCTTTTCTATACCAATTATTCTATATTGTCAACAAAAACAGTATTCCGTTGGAATTGATGATGCATATAGATCGCCTGTTCTCTACAGTTCGATTCGGGCAAACTACATGAGAGTTTCCTTTTCTATTAATTGATCCCACACTATGACTGCGTCCCCAGTGATCTGAAATAACACCAACATCGCTACGAGTGACACCAATGTGGAAACCCATCTCTCATAGAAAATCTATTGCACATTCATGCATCAGGAAGGTGCCGCTATTGGTTGCATACAACAAAAATGCTACTGAAGAAAGTATCTGAAAAATGTATTAACGAAATCTCCTCATAAAATATCTCACAATCTACGCAACATGCATTTGTACCATTTTGCAGTTTTCTACATTAGTTGTAAATCTCATCCAATTAAAACAATTCGATACGCGAAGTCTTGTGCAAAACTGACATGCAATTGGACGTCGGACATATTTTAAATGACAGCGTGCAATTTGAAATGCTTCAAGACAAACGAGGAAACGAAGTCGCATTTAAATTAGAGACTCTGATTTATCAACTTTTTAAAAATTTCTTTACAAGTGAACATTGTTTAGCCTACACTACAATAACATGACGATTATACAACGTCGCTTACACGGATATATGTCTCGTGCAGACATTTTCTTCCAGTCCTCGTACCAATAACAAGGCTCAATTATCTATAATTTAACTTATGTGCCAACAAAATAACAAAAGCAAAAACAAACAGTGTAAAATATAGTCTGATACAATAAAGAACATTCAACGTTTCAACGTAAAACAAAGTGTTGTTTGGAGAGAAGGGGAAGAAAAGTGTTATTGGGAGAGAATGGGGTATAAAGTGTTATTGGGAGATGGGGGAAGCAAAGTATTATTGTGAGAGACAGAGCTACAAAGTGTTTTTGCGAGATAGGAGATGCCAAGTGTCATAGTGATCGAATGGGATGCAAAGTATTATTGTGAGATAGGAGAATGCAAAGTGTTATTGGGAGAAAGGGGATGTAAAGTGTTATTGGGAGAGAATGGGGTGCAAAGTGTTATTTGGAGATAGAAGGCTGAATATGTTATTGGCAGACAGGAGGATGCAAAGTGTTATTGGGAGAGGGGATGCAAAGCGTTATTGGGAGAGAGGGGGATGGAAGGTGCTTTTGGGAGAGAGGTGGATGCAAAGTGCCTCTGGGAGAGAGGGGGATGCAAGGTGTTATTCGGAGAGCAGGGGCTGCAAAGTATTATTGGGAGATAGGAAGATGCAAAGTGTTTTTTCGGAGAGGGGATGCAAAGTGTTATTGGGAGAGAGGGGGATGCAAGGTGTTATTGAGAGAGAGGGGGATACAAAGTGTTATTGGGAGAGAGGGGGTTGCAAAGTGTTGCTGTGAGAGACGAACCTGGAACTTCTTTTTGCGAGAAAAGGGATGCAAAGTGTTATTTGGATAGAGGGTGATGCAAAATGTTAATGTGAGAGAGGGGGATGCAACGTGTTATTGGGAGAGAACGGTGTGCAAGGTGTTATTTTGAGAGAGGTGGCTACAAAGTGTTATTGGGAGAGTGGGGGATACAAAGTGTTATTGGGAGAGAGGGGATGCAAAGTGTTATTGTAAGAGAAGGGAATGCAAAGTGTTATTGGGAGAGTGGGGGAGGCAAAGTGTCAATGGGAGAGAGTGAGATGCAAAGTGTTGTTAGCAGAGGTTGGATGAAGAGTGTTATTGGGAGAAAGACGATGTAAAGTGTTATTTGAAAGAAGGGGATGCAAAGTGTTATTGCGAGAGAGGGGAATGCAAAATGTTATTAGGAAAGAGGAGGATGCAAAGTGTCATCGGGAGTGAGGGGGATGCAAACTGTTATAGGGAGAGAGGAAGATGCAAAGTTCTATTCGGAGAGGGGATGCAAAGTGTTATTGGGATAGAGGGGAATACAAAGTGTTATTGGGAGAGAGGGGGATGCAAAGTGCTATACGGAGATGCAATGCAAAGTGTTACTGTGAGAGAGGGGGGTGTAAAGTGTTATTGGGAGAGAGGGGAATGCAAAGTGTTATTGGGAGAGTGGGGGATGCAAAGTGTTCTTGGGAGAGAGTGAGATGCAAAGTGTTATTGTGAGAGACCTGGATGCAATGTTTTACTGGGAGAGAATGGGGTGCAAAGTGTTATTTCGCGAGAGGAGGCTGCATATGTTGTTGGGAGATAGGATGATGCAAAGTATTATTGGGAGAGGGGATGCAAACTGTTTTTGGGAGAGAGGGGGATGCACAGTGTTATTGGGAGAGAAGGGGACGCAAAGTGTTATTGGGAGAGAGGAGGGTGCAAAGTGTTATTGGGAGAGAGGGGGGATGCAAAGTGTTATTGTAAGAGATAAGGTGCAACGTGTTTTTGCGAGATAAGGTATGCAAAGTTATTGGGATAAAGAGGGATGCAAAGTTTTATTGTGAGAGAGGGGATGCAAAGTGCTATTTTCAGAAAGGTTATGCAAAGTATTTTTGGCATAGAGGTGGATGCAATGTGTTATTGGGAGAGAGGGGAATGCAAAGTGTTATTGGGAGAGAGGGGGATGCGAAGTGTTATTGGGAGAGAGGTGGATGCAAAGTGTTATGTATGAAACGTAACTGCAACGTGTTTTTGCGAGATAAGTGATGCAAAGTGTTATTTGGATAGAGTGGGATGCAAAGTGTTATTGTGAGAGAGGGGGATGCAAAGTGTTTTTGGGAGAGAGGGGATGGAATGTGTTATTGGTAGAGAGGGAATGCAAAGTGTTATTGGGAGAGTGGGGGATGCAAAGTGTTATTGGGGAAGAGTGAGATGCAAAGTGTCATTATGAGAGAGCAGAATGCAAAGTGTTATTTAGGAGAGAGGGGATGCAAAGGGTTATTGTCAGAGTAAGTGATGCAGATTGTTTTTGGGAAAGAGGGGGATGCAAAGTGTTATTGTGAGAGAGGGGGATGCAAAGTTTTATTGGGAGAAATTGGATGTAAAGTGTTATTGGGAGAGAATGGGGTGCAAAGTGTTATTTGGAGGGGGGAAGCAAAGTGTTATAGGGAGAGAGGGGAATGCAAATTGTGATTGGGAGAGAGGGGAGTGCAAAATCTTACTGGGAGAGAGGGGACGGAAAGTGTTATTGGGAGAGAAAGGAATGCAAAGTGTTATTGGGGGAGAGGAGTTGCAAAGTTTTGTTGGGAGAGAGGGGAATGCAAATTGGTATTGGGAGAGTGAGGGATACAAAATGATTTTGTGAGAGAGTTGGATGCAAAGTGTCATTAGGAGAGAGGGGGTTGAAAGTGTTAACGTGAGAAAGGGGGATGCAAAGTGTTATTGGATGAAAGTGGATGTAAAGTGTTAAAGGGAGAGAATGGGGTGCAAAGTGTTATTTGGAGAGAGTAGGGTGCAAAGTGTTATTGGGAGATAGGAGGATGTAAATTGTTATTGTGAGAGGGGAGGGGATGCAGTGTGTTATTGGGAGATACGAGGATGCAAAGTGTATTGGAGAGCGAAGGATGGAAAGTGTTATTGGGAGAAAGAGGATTAAAGTGTTATTGGGAGAGAGGGGTATGCAAAGTGTTATTGGGAGAGAGGGGAATGCAAAGTGTTATCAGGAGAGAGGAGGATGCAAAGTGTCATTGGGAGAGAGGAGGATGCAATGTGTTATTATGAGAGAGGGGATAGAAAGTGCTATTGGGTGAGAGGGGGCTGCAAAGTGTTATTGGGAGATAGAAAGGTGTAAAGTGTTATTGTGAGAGAGGGGTATCCAAAGTGTTATTGGAAGAGAGGGGAATGTAAGTTGTTATTGGGAGAGAGGGGAATGCAAAGTTTTGTTGGGAGAGAGTGGGATGCAAAGTGTTATTGGGAGAGAGGGCTATGCAAAATGTTATTGGGAGAGAAGGGGATGCAAAGTGTAATTGAGAGAGAGGGGTATGCAAAGTGTTATTGGGAGAGAAGGGGAAGCAAAGTGTAATTGGGAGAGATTAGGATGCAAAGTGTTATTGGGAGTAATGGGGATGCAAAGTGTCATTGGAAGAGAAGGGGCTGCAAAGTGTTATAGGGATAGGGGATGCAAAGTGTTATTGGGAGAGAGGGGGACACAACGTGTTAGTGGGACAGAGGGGGATGCAAAGTGTTATTGACAGAGAGGTGGATGCAAAGTGTTATTGGGAGAGAGGGGGCTGCAAAGTGTTATTGGGAGATAGGAAGTTGCAAAGTGTTATTGAGGGAGGGATGCAAAGGGTTATTGGGAGAGAGGGGTATCCAAAGTGTTATTGGGAGAGAGGTGGATGCAAGGTGTTATTGAGAGAGAGAGGGGGATACAAAGTGTTATTGGGAGAGAGGGGGTTGCAAAGTGTTGCTGTGAGAGACGAACCTGGAACGTCTTTTTGCGAGAAAAGGTATGGAAAGTGTTATTTGGATAGAGGGTGATGCAAAATGTTATTGTGAGAGAGGGGGATGCAAAGTGTTATTGGGAGAGAACGGTGTGCAAAGTGTTATTTTGAGAGAGGTGGCTACAAAGTGTTATTGCGAGAGTGGTGGTACAAAGTGTTATTGGGAGAGAGGGGATGCAAAGTGTTATTGTAAGAGAAGGGAATGCAAAGTGTTATTGGGAGAGTGGGGGAGGCAAAATGTCAATGGGAGAGAGTGAGATGCAAAGTGTTGTTAGCAGAGGTTGGATGAAGAGTGTTATTGGGAGAAAGGCTATGTAAAGTGTTATTTGAAAGATAGGGATGCAAAGTGTTATTGCGAGAGAGGGGAATGCAAAGTGTTATTAGGAAAGAGGAGGATGCCAGGTGTCATTGGGAGAGAGGGGGATGCAAACTGTTATAGGGAGAGAGGAAGATGCAAAGTTCTATTCGGAGAGGGGATGCAAAGTGTTATTGGGAGAGAGGAGAATGCAAAGTGTTATTGGGAGAGAGGGGGATGCAAAGTGCTATACGGAGATGCAATGCAAAGTGTTATTGTGAGAGAGGGGGATGTAAAGTGTTATTGGGAGAGAGGGGAATGCAAAGTGTTATTGGGAGAGTGGGGGATGCAAAGTGTTCTTGGGAGAGAGTGAGATGCAAAGTGTTATTGTGGGAGACCGGGATGCAATGTTTTACTGGGGGTGAATGGGGTGCAAAGTGTTGTTTCGCGAGAGGAGGCTGCATATGTTGTTGGGAGATAGGATGATGCAAAGTATTATTGGGAGAAGCGACGCAAACTGCTTTTGGGAGAGAGGGGGATGCACAGTGTTATTGGGAGAGAAGGGGACGCAAAGTGTTATTGGGTGAGAGGAGGGTGCAAAGTGTTATTGGGAGAGAGGGGGACGCAAAGTGTTATTGTAAGAGATAAGGTGCAACCTGTTTTTGCGAGATAAGGTATGCAAAGTTATTGGGATAAAGAGGGATGCAAAGTTTTATTGTGAGAGAGGGGATGCAAAGTGTTATTTTGAGAAAGGGGATGCAAAGTATTTTTGGCATAGAGGTGGATGCAATGTGTTATTGGGAGATAGGGGAATGCAAAGTGTTATTGGGAGAGAGGGGGATGCGAAGTGTTATTGGGAGAGAGGTGGATGCAAAGTGTTATGTAAGAAACATAACTGCAACGTGTTTTTGCGAGATAAGTGATGCAAAGTGTTATTTGGTTAGAGGGGGATGCAAAGTGTTATTGTGAGAGAGGGGGATGCAAAGTGTTTTTGGGAGAGAGTGGATGGAAAGTGTTATTGGTAGACAGGGAATGCAAAGTGTTATTGGGAGAGTGGGGGATGCAAAGTGTTATTGGGGTAGAGTGAGATGCAAAGTGTCATTGGGAAAGAGCGGAATGCAAAGTGCTATTTAGGAGAGAGGGGATGCAAAGGGTTATTGTCAGAGTGAGTGATGCAGATTGTTTTTGGGAAAGGAGGGGATGCAAAGTGTTATTGTGAGAGAGGGGGATGCAAAGTTTCATTGGGAGAAATTGGATGTAAAGTGTTATTGGGAGAGAATGGGGTGGAAGTGTTATTTGGAGGGAGGAGGCAAAGTGTTATAGGGAGAGAGGGGAAAGCAAAGTGTGTTTAGGAGAGAGGGGAGTGCAAAATGTTACTGGGAGAGAGGGGACGGAAAGTGTTATTGGGAGAGAAAGGAATGCAAAGTGTTATTGGGAGAGAGGAGGATGAAAAGTTTTGTTGGGAGAGATCGGAATGCAAATTGTTATTGGGAGAGTGAGGGATACAAAATGATTTTGTGAGAGAGTTGGATGCAAAGTGTCATTAGGAGAGAGGGGGTTGAAAATATTAACGTGAGAAAGGGGGATGCAAAGTGTTATTCGATGAAAGTGGATGCAAAGTGTTAATGGGAGAGAATGGGGTGCAAAGTGTTATTTGGAGAGAGTAGGCTGCATAGTGTTATTGGGAGATAGGAGGATGTAAATTGTTATTGCGAGAGGGGAGGGGATGCAATGTGTTATTGGGAGATAGGAGGATGCAACGTGTTATTGGGATAGAGGGAATGGAAAGTGTTGTTTGCAGAGAGGGGAATGCAAACTGTTATTGGGAGAGTGAGGGATGCAAAATGTTTGTGGGAGGGAGGGGGATGTATAGTGTTATTGTGAGAAAGGGGGATGCAATATGTAATTGGGAGAAAGGGGATGCAGAGTGTAATTATGATAGAATGCGGTGCAAAGTGTTATTTGGAGAGAGGAGGCTGCATATGTTATTGGAACTGAGGGTGATGCAAAGTGTTATAGTGAGTGAGGGAGATGCAAAGTGTTATTGTGAGAGATGGGGCTGCAAAGTGTTATTGGGAGACAGGAAGATGCAAAGTGTTATTGTGGGAGGGGATGCAAACTGTTATTAGAGGGGTATGCAAAGTGTTTTTGGGAGAGAGCGGGATGCAAAGTGTTATTGTGAGAGATGGAGGTGCGTCGTGTTTATCCGAGATAAGGTATGCAAAGTGTTATTGGGATAAAGAGGGATGCAAAATGTTATTGTGAGAGAGGGTGAAATAAGTGTTATCTTGACAAAGGGGATGCAAAGTTTTTTGGGATAGAGGTGGATGCAATGTGTTATTGTGAGAGAGGGGAATGCAAAGTGTTATTGGTAGAGAGGGGGATGCGAAGTGTAATTGGGAGGGAGGTGGATGCAAACTGTTATTGTGTTAGACGGAACTGCAACGTGTTTTTGCGAGATAAGTGACTGAAAGTGTTATTGGGATAGAGAGGGATGCAACGTGTTATTGTGAGAGACGGGGATGCAAAGTGTTATTGGGAGAGAGGGGATGGAAAGTGTTATCGGGAGAGAGGGGAATGCAAAGTGTTATTGGGAGAGTGGGGATGCAAAGTATTATTGGGATAGACTGAGATGCAAAGTGTCTTTGGGAGCGAGCGGAATGGAAAGTGTTATCTGGAGAGAGGGGAATGCAGAGTGCAATTGGGAGAGTGAATGACGCAAATTGTTTTTGGGAGAGAGGGGGATGCAAAGTGTTATTGTGAGAGATGGAGGTGCGTCGTGATTTTCCGAGATAAGGTATGCAAAGTGTTATTGGGATAAAGAGGGATGCAAAGTGTTATTGTGAGAGAGGGTGATGCAAAGTGTTATCTTAAGAAAGGGGATGCAAAGTTTTTTGGACTAGAGGTGGATGCAATGTGTTATTGGGAGAGAGGGGAATGCAAAGTGTTATTGGTAGAGAGGTGGATGCGAAGTGTAATTGGGAGGGAGGTGGATGCAAACTGTTATTGTGTTAGACGGAACTGCAAAGTGTTTTTGCGAGATAAGGGACTCAAAGTGTTATTGGGATAGAGAGGGATGCAACGTGTTATTGTGAGAGACGGGGATGCAAAGTGTTATTGGGAGAGAGGGGATGGAAAGTGTTATCGGGAGAGAGGGGAATGCAAAGTGTTATTGAGAGAGTGTGGATGCAAAGTATTATTGGGATAGACTGAGATGCAAAGTGTCTTTGGGAGAGAGCGGAATCGAAAGTGTTATTTGGAGAGAGGGGAATGCAGAGTGCAATTGGGAGAGTGAATGATGCAAATTGTTTTTGGGAGAGAGGGGGATGCAAAGTGGTATTGTGGGAGAGGGGGATGCAAAGTTGTATTGCGAGAAATTGTATGTAAATTGTCACTGGGAGAGAATGGGGTGCAAAGTGTGATTGGAGAAAGGAGGCAAAGTGTTAATGTTAGAGTGTGGAATGCAAAGTGTTACTGGGAGAGAGGAGGACGGAAAGTGTTATTCTGAGAGATGGGAATGCAAAGTGTTATTGGGAGAGAGGGGAATGCAAAGTGTTATTGGGAGAGTGAGGGATACAAAATGATTTTGGGAGAGAGGGGGATGTAAAGTGTTACTGGGAGAGAGGGGGATGAAAGTGTTAACGTGAGAAAGGGGGATGCAAAGTGTTATTGGATGAAAGTGGATGTAAAGTGTTATTGGGAGAGAATGGGGTGCAAAGTTTATTTGGAGAGAGGAGGCTGCATAGCGTTATTGGGAGATAGGAGGATGTAAATTGTTATTGCGAGAGGAGAGGGGATGCAATGTGTTATTGGGAGATACGAGGATGCAAAGTGTTATTGGGAGGGCGGAGAATGGAAAGTGTTATTGGGAGAAAGAGGATGTAAAGTGTAATTGGGAGAGAGGTAGATGCAAAGTGTTATTGGGAGAGAGGGGAATGCAAGGTGTTAGTAGGAGAGAGGAGGATGCAAATTGTTATTGGGAGAAAGGGGGCTGGAAAGTGTCATTCGGAGAGAGGGGGATACAAAGTGATATTGGGAGAGAGTGGGATGCAAAGTGTTACTGGGACAGAGGAAGATGCAAAGTGCTATTCGGAGAGGGGATGCAAAGTGCTATTTTAGAGAGGTCTATGGAAAGTATTATTGGGATTGAGGTTAATGTAAAGTGTTATTGGGAGAGAGGGAGATGCAAAGTGTTATTGGGATTGAGGTGGATGCAAAGTGTTACTCTCAGAGACGAAACTGGGACCTGTTTTTGCGAGATAAGGGATACAAAGTGTTATTCAGATAGAGGGGGATGCAAAGTGTTATTGTGAGAGAGTGGGATGGAAAGTGTTATTGGAAGAGAGGGGTGGAAAGTGTTATCGGGAGAGAGGGGAATGCAAAGTGTTATTGGGAGAGTGAGGGATGCAAAATGTTTTTGGGAGAGAGGGGGATGTAAAGTGTTATTGTGAGAAAGGGGGATGCAATGTGTTAGCGGGAGAAAGGGAATGTAAAGTGTAATTGGGATAGAATGGTTTGCAAAGTGTGATTTGGAAAGAGGAGGCTGCATATGTTATTGGGAAATAGGAGGATGCAAAGTGTTATTGGGAGAGAGGATGCAAGGTGTTATTGGGAGAGAGGGGTATCCAAAGTGTTATTGAGAGAGGTGGATGCAAACAGTTATTGGGAGAGAGGGGGATGGAACTTGTCATTGGGAGAGAGGGAATGCAAAGTGTTAATGGGAGAGAAAGGAGTTCAAAGTGTTAATGGTAGATAGGGATTCAAAGTGTTATTGGGAGACTGGGGGATGAAAGTGTTATCGTTAGAGAGGAGGATGCAAAGTGTTATTTTGAGAAAGGGGATGTAAAGTGTTATTGGGAGAGAATGGGGTGCAAAGTGTTATTTGGAGAGAGGAGCCTGCATAGTGTGATTCGGAGATTGGACATTGTAAAGTGTTATTGCGAGAGGAGAGGGTATGCAAAATGTTACTGGGAGAGAGGGATATGCAAGTGTTATTGGGAGAGAGGAGGAGGCAAAGTGTTATTGGGAGAGAAGGGGCTGGAAAGTGTTATTTGGAGATAGGAATATGCAAAGTATTATTGGTAGAGGGTATGCAAAGTCTCTTTGATAGAGCGGTGTATCCAAAGTGTAACTAGGAGAGAGGCAGATGCAAAGTGTTATTGGGAGAGAGGGGGATGCAACGTGTTATTGGGAGAGAGGGAATGCAAAGTATTATTTGGAGAGAGGGGAATGCAAAGTCTTATTGGGAGAGTGAGGGATGCAAATTGTTTGTGGGAGAGAGGGGAATGTAAAGTGTTATCGTGAGAGAGAGGGATGGAAAGTTTTATTGCTAGAAATTGGATGTCAAGTGTTATTGGGAGAGAATGGGGTGCAAAGTGTTATTTCGAGAGAGGAGGCTGCATATGTTATTGGGAGATAGGAGGATGCAAAATGTTATTGGGAGAGGGGATGCAAAGTGTTAATGGGAGAGAGGAGGATGCAAAGTGTTATTTTGAGAGACGGGCATACAACGTGTTATTCGGAGAGAAGGGGCTGGAAAGTGTCATTTGCAAATAGGAAGATGCAAAGTGTTATTGGGAGAGGTGATGCAAAGTGTTATTGGGAGAGAGCGGAATGTAAATTGTTATTGGCAGAGATTGGAATGGAAAGTGTTATTGGGAGATAGGAGGATGCAAAGTGTTATTGGGAGAGAGGAGGATGAAATGTGTTATTTGGACAGAGGGGGATGCAAAAAGTTATTCTGAGAGAGAGGAATCCAAAGTGATATTGGTAGAGAAGTTTCTGCAAATTGTTATTGGCAGATTGGAAGATGCAAAGTGTTATTGGGAGAGGGGTGCAAAGTGTTATTGGGAGAGAGGGGGATGCATCGTGTTATTGGGTGAGAGGGAATGCGAAGTGTTATTGGGAGGGAGTGGAATGCACTATGTAACTGGGAGAGTGAGGGATGCAAAATGTATTTGGGAGAGAGGGGGATGCAATGTGTTATTGCGAGAGAGGGGCATGCAAAGTGTTATTGGGAGAATGGGGATGAAAGTGTTATTGGGAGAGAATGGGGAGCAAAGTTTTGTTTCGAGAGAGCAGGTCGCATATGGTATTGGGAGGTAGGAGGATGCAAAGTGTTATTGGGAGAGGGTATGCAGAGAATTTTTGAGAGAGAGGGGATGCAAAGTGTTATTGGGAGAGAGAAGGATGCAAAGTGCAATTGGGAGAGATGTGGTGCAGAGTGTTATTGGGAGATAGGAAGATGCAAGGTGTTATTGTGAGAGGGGATGCAAAGTGTTATTGGGAGAGAGGGCTATGCAAAGTGTTTTTGTGAGACAGGTGGATGCAATGTGTTATTGGGAGAGAGGGGTGTGCAAAGTGTTATTGGGAGAGAGGGGGATGCAAAGTGTTATTGTGAGAGACGCAGGTGCAACGTGTTTTTGCGAGATAAAGTCTGCAAAGTGTTATTGGGATAAAGAGGGATGCAAAGTGATATTGTGTGAGAGGGGGATGCAAAGTGTTGTTTTGAGAAAGGGGATGCAAAGTGTTATTGAGATAGAGGTGGATCCGAACTGTTATTGGTAAATAGGTGGGTGCAAAGTGTTGTCATGAGAGACGGAACTGCAACGTGTTTTGCGAGATAAGTGACGCAAAGTGTTATTTGTATAGAGGGGATGCAAAGTGCTAATGTGAGAGAGGGGGATGCAAAGTGTTATTGGGAGAGAGGGGATGGAAATTGTTATTGGGAGCGACGGGAATAGAAAGTGTTATTGGGGGAGTGGGGGATGCAAAGTGTTATTGGGATAGAGTGAGATGCAAAGTGTCATTGGGAGAGAGCGGAATGCAAAGTGTTATTTGGAGAGAGGGGAATGCAAAGTGCTATTGGGAGAGTGAGTGATGGAAATTGTTTTTGGGAGAGAGGGGGATGCAAAGTGTTATTGGATGAATGTGGATGTAAAGTGTTATTGGGAGAGAATGGGGTGCAAAGTCTTATTTGGAGAGAGGAGGCTGGATAGTGTTATTGGGAGATAGGAGGATGTAAATTGTTATTGCGAGAGGAGAGGGGATGCAATGTTTTATTGGGAGATACGAGGATGCAAAGTGTTATTGGGAGAGCGGAGGATGTAAAGTGTTATTGGGAGAAAGGGGATGTAAAGTGTTATTGGGAGAGAGGGGAATGCAAAGTGTTATTAGGAGAGAGGAGGATGCAAATTGTTATTGGGAGAGAGGGAGGATGCAAAGTGTCATTCAGAGAGAGGGGGATGTAAAGTGCCATTAGGAGAGAGGGTGTTGCAAGTATCAAGCTGGGAAAGGGGGATGCAAAGTGTTATTGGATGAAAGTGGATGCAAAGTGTTAATGGGAGAGAATGGGGTGCAAAGTGTTATTTGGAGAGAGTAGGCTGCATAGTGTTATTGGGATATAGGAGGATGTAAATTGTTATTGCGAGAGAGGAGGGGATGCAATGTGTTATTGGGAGATACGAGGATGCAAAGTGTATTGGAGAGCGAAGGATGGAAAGTGTTATTGGGAGAAAGAGGATGTAAAGTGTTATTGGGAGGGAAGGGGATGCAAAGTGTTATTGGGAGAGAGGGGAATGCAAAGTGTTATGAGGAGAGAGGAGTATGCAATGTGTTATTGGGAGAGAGGGGGATGCGATGTGTTATTCTGAGAGAGGGAGATAGAAAGTGCTATTGGGTGAGAGGGGGCTGGAAAGTGTTATTGGGAGAATGTGGAATGCAAAATGTTTTTGGGAGAGATGGGGATGCAAAGTGTTATTGGGAGAAACTGGGATGAAAGTGTTATCGTGCGAGAGGGGGATGCAAAGTGTTATTTGGAGAAAGTTGATGTAAAGTGTTAATGGTAGAGAATGGGATGCAAAGTGTTATTTGGAAAGAGGAGGCTGCATAGTGTTATTTAGAGATAGGAGGATGTAAATTGTTATTGGGAGAGGAGAGCGGATGCAATGTTTTATTGGGAGAGAGGGGGATGCAGAGTGTTATGGGGAGGGGGGATGCAAAGTTTTATTGGGAGAGAGGGGGCTGCAAAGTGTTATTGTGAGATAGGAATATGCAAGGTGTTATTGGGAGAGGGGTTGCAAAGTGTTATTCGGAGAGATGGGGATGTAAAGTGTTATTATGAGAGACGGAGCTGCCACGTGTTTTTGCGAGATAAGGGATGCAAAGTGTTATTGGGATAGAGGGGGATGAAAGTGTTATTGTGAGGGAGGGGGATGGAAAGTGTTATTGATAGAGAGGGGATGCAAAGTGTTATTGGGAGAGAGGGGAATGCAAAGTGTTATTGGGATAGTTGGGGATGCTAAGTGTTATTTGGAGGAAGTGAGATGCAAAGTGTTATTAGGAGAGAGCGGAATTAAAAGTGTATCTGGGAGAGAGTGGTTTTGAAAGTGTTTTTGGGAGAGAAGGGAATGCAAAGTCTTATTGGGAGAGAGGTGGATGGAAAGTGTTATTGGGAGAAAGGGGATGTAAAGTGTTATTGGGAGAGTGGGTGATACAAGGTGTTATTGGGAATGAGGGGGTTTCAAAGTGTTATTGGGAAAGAGGAAGATGCAAAGTGGTTTCTGGAGATGGGATGCAAAGTGTTATTGGGAGAGAGGGGGATGTAAAGTGTTATTATGAGAGACTGAGCTGCCACGTGTTTATGCGAGGTAAGGGATGCAAAGTGTTATTGGGATAGAGGGGGATGAAAGTGTTATTGTGAGGGAGGGGGATGGAAAGTGCTATTGATAGAGAGGGGATGCAAAGTGTTATTGGGAGAGAGGGGAATGCAAAGTGTTATTGGGATAGTTGGGGATGCTAAGTGTTATTTGGAGGAAGTGAGATGCAAAGTGTTGTTAGGAGAGAGCGGAATTAAAAGTGTATATGGGAGAGAGTGGTTTTGAAAGTGTTTTTGGGAGAGAAAGGAATGCAAAGTCTTATTGGGAGAGAGGAGGACGGAAAGTGTTATTGGGAGAAAGGGGATGTAAAGTGTTATTGGGAGAGAGGGTGATACAAGGTGTTATTGGGAATGAGGGGGTTGCAAGTGTTATTGGGAGAGAGGAGGATGCAAAGTGGTATTTGGAGATGGGATGCAAAGTGTTATTGGGAGAGAGGGGGATGCAGAGTGTTATTGGGATGGGGGATGCAAAGTTTTATTGGGAGAGAGGGCGGTGCAATGTGTTATTGTGAGATAGGAATATGGAAGGTGTTATTGGGAGAGGGGTTTCAAAGTGTTATTGGGAGAGAGGGGGATGTAAAGTGTTATTATGAGAGACGGAGCTGCCACGTGTTTTTGCGAGATAAGGGATGCAAAGTGTTATTGGGATAGAGGGGGATGAAAGTGTTATTGTGAGGGATGGGGATGGAAAATGTTATTGATAGAGCGGGGATGCAAAGTGTAATTGGGAGAGAGGGGAATGCAAAGTGTTATTAGGATAGTTGGGGATGCTAAGTGTTATTTGGAGGAAGTGAGATGCAAAGTGCTATTAGGAGAGAGCGGAATTAAAAGTGTATCTGGAAGAGTGGTTTTAAAAGTGTTTTTGGGAGAGAAGGGAATGCAAAGTCTTATTGGGAGAGAGGAGGATGGAAAGTGTTATTGGGAGAAAGGGGATGTAAAGTGTTATTGGGACAGAGGGTGATACAAGGTGTTATTGGGAATGAGGGGGTTGCAAAGTGTTATTGGGAGAGAGGAAGATGCAATGTGGTATTTGGAGATGGGATGCAAAGTGTTATTGGGAGGGAGGGGATGCAAAGTGTTATTGGGAGAGAGGGGGGTGGAATGTTTTATTGGGAGAGAGTTTGCTGCAAAGTGTTATAAGGAGACAGGAATATGCAAAGTGTTATTGGGACAGGGGATGCAAAGTGTTATTGGGAGTGAGATGGATGCATATTGTTTTTGTGAGAGAGGTGGATGCAAAGTGTTATTCGGAGAGAGGAGACTGCAAAGTGTTTTTGGGAGTTATTAACATGCAAGGTGTTATTGGGAGAAGAGATGCAAAGTGTTATTGGTAGAGAGGGGGATGCAAAGTGTTATTGGGAGAAGGTTGATGTAAAGTGTCATTGGTAGAGAATGGGGTGCAAAGTGTTATTGGGAGAGAGGGGGATGCAAAGTGTTATTGGGAGAGAGGTGGATGCAAAGTTTTATTGTGAGAGACGGAGCTGCAACGTGTTTTTGCAAGATAAGGGATACAAAGTGTTATTTTAATAGAGTGATAGAGGGGGATGCACAGTGTTATTGTGAGAGAGGGGATGCAAAGTGTTATTGGGAGAGAGTGGATGGAAAGTGTTATTGGGAGAGAGAGGAATGCAAAGTGTTACTGGGCGAGAATGGAATGCAGAGTGTTATTGGGAGAGAAGGGGATTCAAAGTGTTATTGGGAGACAGGGGAATGGAAAGTTTTATTTTTGAGAGAGGAGGATGCAAAGTGTTATTGTAAGAGAGGAGTATGCAAAGTGTTGTTAGGAGAGAGTTGGATGAAAGTGTTATTGTTAGAGAGGGGGCTGCAAAGTGTTATTGGGTGATGGGAAGATGCAAGGTGTTTCTGAGAGAGGGGATTCAAAGTGTTATTGGGAGAGAGGTGTATGCCATGTGTTTTTGGGAGAGATGTGGACGCAAATTGTTATTTGGAGAGAGGGTGATGCAAAGTGTTATTTGTCAGAGAAGTGGATGCAAAGTGTTATTGGGAGAGAGGGGGATGCAAAGTGTTATTGGGAGAGAGGGGGATGGAACTTGTCATTGGGAGAGAGGGAATGCAAAGTGTTAATGGGAGAGAAAGGAGTTCAAAGTGTTAATGGTAGATAGGGATTCAAAGTGTTATTGGGAGACTGGGGGATGAAAGTGTTATCGTTAGAGAGGAGGATGCAAAGTGTTATTTTGAGAAAGGGGATGTAAAGTGTTATTGGGAGAGAATGGGGTGCAAAGTGTTATTTGGAGAGAGGAGCCTGCATAGTGTGATTCGGAGATTGGACATTGTAAAGTGTTATTGCGAGAGGAGAGGGTATGCAAAATGTTACTGGGAGAGAGGGATATGCAAGTGTTATTGGGAGAGAGGAGGAGGCAAAGTGTTATTGGGAGAGAAGGGGCTGGAAAGTGTTATTTGGAGATAGGAATATGCAAAGTATTATTGGTAGAGGGGATGCAAAGTCTCTTTGATAGAGCGGTGTATCCAAAGTGTAACTAGGAGAGAGGCAGATGCAAAGTGTTATTGGGAGAGAGGGGGATGCAACGTGTTATTGGGAGAGAGGGAATGCAAAGTATTATTTGGAGAGAGTAGAATGCAAAGTCTTATTGGGAGAGTGAGGGATGCAAATTGTTTGTGGGAGAGAGGGTGATGTAAAGTGTTATCGTGAGAGAGAGGGATGGAAAGTTTTATTGCTAGAAATTGGATGTCAAGTGTTATTGGGAGAGAATGGGGTGCAAAGTGTTATTTCGAGAGAGGAGGCTGCATATGTTATTGGGAGATAGGAGGATGCAAAGTGTTATTGGGAGAGGGGATGCAAAGTGTTAATGGGAGAGAGGAGGATGCAAAGTGTTATTTTGAGAGACGGGCATACAACGTGTTATTCGGAGAGAAGGGGCTGGAAAGTGTCATTTGGAAATAGGAAGATGCAAAGTGTTATTGGGAGAGGTGATGCAAAGTGTTATTGGGAGAGAGCGGAATGTAAATTGTTATTGGCAGAGATTGGAATGGAAAGTGTTATTGGGAGATAGGAGGATGCAAAGTGTTATTGGGAGAGAGGAGGATGAAATGTATTATTTGGACAGAGGGGGATGCAAAAAGTTATTCTGAGAGAGAGGAATCCAAAGTGATATTGGTAGAGAAGTTTCTGCAAATTGTTATTGGCAGATTGGAAGATGCAAAGTGTTATTGGGAGAGGGGTGCAAAGTGTTATTGGGAGAGAGGGGGATGCATCGTGTTATTGGGTGAGAGGGAATGCGAAGTGTTATTGGGAGGGAGTGGAATGCACTATGTAACTGGGAGAGTGAGGGATGCAAAATGTATTTGGGAGAGAGGGGGATGCAATGTGTTATTGCGAGAGAGGGGCATGCAAAGTGTTATTGGGAGAATGGGGATGAAAGTGTTATTGGGAGAGAATGGGGAGCAAAGTTTTGTTTTGAGAGAGGAGGTCGCATATGGTATTGGGAGGTAGGAGGATGCAAAGTGTTATTGGGAGAGGGTATGCAGAGAGTTTTTGAGAGAGAGGGGATGCAAAGTGTTATTGGGAGAGAAAAGGATGCAAAGTTTAATTGGGAGAGATGGGGTGCAGAGTGTTATTGGGAGATAGGAAGATGCAAGGTGTTATTGTGAGAGGGGATGCAAAGTGTTATTGGGAGAGAGGGCTATGCAAAGAGTTTTTGTGAGACAGGTGGATGCAATGTGTTATTGGGAGAGAGGGGTGTGCAAAGTGTTATTGGGAGAGAGGGGGATGCAAAGTGTTATTGTGAGAGACGCAGGTGCAACGTGTTTTTGCGAGATAAAGTCTGCAAAGTGTTATTGGGATAAAGAGGGATGCAAAGTGATATTGTGTGAGAGGGGGATGCAAAGTGTTGTTTTGAGAAAGGGGATGCAAAGTGTTATTGAGATAGAGGTGGATCCGAACAGTTATTGGTAAATAGGTTGGTGCAAAGTGTTGTCATGAGAGACGGAACTGCAACGTGTTTTGCGAGATAAGTGACGCAAAGTGTTATTTGTATAGAGGGGATGCAAAGTACTAATGTGAGAGAGGGGGATGCAAAGTGTTATTGGGAGAGAGGGGATGGAAATTGTTATTGGGAGCGACGGGAATAGAAAGTGTTATTGGGGGAGTGGGGGATGCAAAGTGTTATTGTGATAGAGTGAGATGCAAAGTGTCATTGGAAGAGAGCGGAATGCAAAGTGTTATTTGGATAGAGGGGGATGCAAAGTATTATTGTGAGAGAGGGTGATGCAAAGTGTTAATGGGGATAGAAGGGATGGAAAGTGTTATTGGTAGAGAGGGAATGCAAAGTGTTATTGGGAGAGTGGGGATGCAAAGTGTTATTGGGATAGAGTGAGATGCAAAGTGTCATTGGGAGAGAGCGGAATGCAAAGTGTTATTTGGAGAGAGGGGAATGCAAAGTGCTATTGGGAGAGTGAGCGATGGAAATTGTTTTTGGGAGAGAGGGGGATGCAAAGTGTTATTGGATGAATGTGGATGTAAAGTGTTATTGGGAGAGAATGGGGTGCAAAGTCTTATTTGGAGAGAGGAGGCTGGATAGTGTTATTGGGAGATAGGAGGATGTAAATTGTTATTGCGAGAGGAGAGGGGATGCAATGTTTTATTGGGAGATACGAGGATGCAAAGTGTTATTGGGAGAGCGGAGGATGTAAAGTGTTATTGGGAGAAAGGGGATGTAAAGTGTTATTGGGAGAGAGGGGAATGCAAAGTGTTATTAGGAGAGAGGAGGATGCAAATTGTTATTGGGAGAGAGGGAGGATGCAAAGTGTCATTCAGAGAGAGGGGGATGTAAAGTGTCATTAGGAGAGAGGGTGTTGCAAGTATTAACGTGAGAAAGGGGGATGCAAAGTGTTATTGGATGAAAGTGGATGCAAAGTGTTAATGGGAGAGAATGGGGTGCAAAGTGTTATTTGGAGAGAGAAGGCTGCATAGTGTTATTGGGATATAGGAGGATGTAAATTGTTATTGCGAGAGAGGAGGGGATGCAGTGTGTTATTGGGAGATACGAGGATGCAAAGTGTATTGGAGAGCGAAGGATGGAAAGTGTTATTGGGAGAAAGAGGATGTAATGTGTTATTGGGAGAGAGGGGGATGCAAAGTGTTATTTGGAGAGAGGGGAATGCAAAGTGTTATCAGGAGAGAGGAGGATGCAATGTGTTATTGGGAGAGAGGGGGATGCGATGTGTTATTCTGAGAGAGGGGAATAGAAAGTGCTATTGGGTGAGAGGGGGCTGCAAAGTGTTATTGGAAGATAGAAAGATGTAAAGTGTTATTGGGAGAGAGGGGTATCCAAAGTGTTATTGGGAGAGAGGGGGATGTAAGTTGTTATTGGGAGAGAGGGGAATGCAAAGTTTTGTTGGGATTGAGTGGGATGCATAGTGTTATTGGGAGAGAGGAAGATGCAAAGTGCTATTCGGTGAGGGGATGTAAAGTGTTATTGGGATAGAGGTGGATGGAAAGTGTTATTGGGAGAGAGGGGGATGCAAAATGTTATTGGGAGAGAGGTTCATGCAAAGTGTTATTCTGAGAGACGAAACTGGAATCTGTTTTTGCGAGATAAGGGATACAAAGTGTTATTCAGATAGAAGGGGATGCAAAGTGTTATTGTGAGAGAGGGGGATGCAAAGTGTTATAGTGAGAGAGAGGTGGAAAGTGTTATTGGGAGAGAGGGGAATGCAAAGTGTTTTTGGTAGAGTGGGGGATGCAAGGTGTTATTGGGAGAGAGTGAGAAGCAACTTGTTATTGGGAGAGCGGAATCAAATTGTTTCTGAGAGTGAGTGGAATGCAAAGTGTTAATGGGAGATACGAGAAAGGAAATTGTTATTGGGCGAGCGGGGGATGGAAAATGGTATTGGAGAAAGGGCATGTAAAGTGTTATTGGGAGAGAGGGGGATGCAAAGTGTTATTGGGAAAGTGGGAAATGCAAAGTGTTATTAGGAGAGAGGAGATGCAACGTGTCATTCTGTGAAAGGGGGATACAAAGTGCTAGTGGAATGCAAAGTGTTAATGGGAGATGCGAGAAAGGAAATTGTTATTGGGCGAGCGGGCGATGGAAAATGGTATTGGAGAAATGGCATGTAAAGTGTTATTGGGAGAGAGGGTGATACAAGGTGTTATTGGGAATGGGGTGTTGCAAAGTGTTATTGGGAGAGAGGAAGATGCAAAGTGGTATTTGGAGATGGGATGCAAAGTGTTATTGGGAGAGAGGTGGATGGAAAGTGTTATTGGGAGAGAGGGGGATGCAAAATGTTATTGGGAGAGAGGTTCATGCAAAGTGTTATTCTGAGAGACGAAACTGGAATCTGTTTTTGCGAGATAAGGGATACAAAGTGTTATTCAGATAGAAGGGGATGCAAAGTGTTATTGTGAGAGAGGGGGATGCAAAGTGTTATAGTGAGAGAGAGGTGGAAAGTGTTATTGGGAGAGAGGGGAATGCAAAGTGTTTTTGGTAGAGTGGGGGATGCAAGGTGTTATTGGGAGAGAGTGAGAAGCAACTTGTTATTGGGAGAGCGGAATCAAATTGTTTCTGAGAGTGAGTGGAATGCAAAGTGTTAATGGGAGATACGAGAAAGGAAATTGTTATTGGGCGAGCGGGGGATGGAAAATGGTATTGGAGAAAGGGCATGTAAAGTGTTATTGGGAGAGAGGGGGATGCAAAGTGTTATTGGGAAAGTGGGAAATGCAAAGTGTTATTAGGAGAGAGGAGATGCAACGTGTCATTCTGTGAAAGGGGGATACAAAGTGCTATTGGGAGAGAGGGGGCTGCAAAGTGTTATTGTGAGATAGGAAGATGCAAAGTGTTACTGGGAGAGGGGATGCAAAATGTTATTGGGAGTGGGGTTATCCAAAGTGTAATTAGGAGAGAGGTGGATGCAACGTGTTATTGGGAGATAGGAGGAACCAACGTGTTATTGGGAGAGAGGGAATGGAAAGTGTTGTTTGGAGAGAGGGGAATGCAAACTGTTATTGGGAGAGTGAGGGATGCAAGTTGTAAGTTGTTATTAGGAGAGAGGGGAATGCAAAGTTTTGTTGGGATTGAGTGGGATGCATAGTGTTATTGGGAGAGAGGAAGATGCAAAGTGTTATTCGGAGAGGGGATGCAAAATGTTATTGGGAGAGAGGTTCATGCAAAGTGTTATTCTGAGAGACGAAACTAGGTCTGTTTTTGCGAGATAAGGGATACAAAGTGTTATTCAGATAGAGGGGGATGCAAAGTGTTATTGTGAGAGTGTGGGATGCAAAGTGATATAGTGAGAGAGAGGTGGAAAGTGTTATTGGGAGAGAGGGGAATGCAAAGTGTTTTTGGTAGAGTGGGGGATGCAAGGTGTTACTGGGAGAGAGTGAGAAGCAACGTGTTATTGGGAGAGCGGAATCAAAGTGTTTCTGAGAGAGAGAGTGGAATGCAAGGTGTTAATGGGAGATACGAGAAAGGAAATTGTTATTGGGCGATCGGGGGATGGAAAATGGTATTGGAGAAATGGCATGTAAAGTGTTATTGGGAGAGAGGGTGATACAAGGTGTTATTGGGAATGGGGTGTTGCAAAGTGTTATTGGGAGAGAGGAAGATGCAAAGTGGTATTTGGAGATGGGATGCAAAGTGTTATTGGGAGAGAGGTGGATGGAAAGTGTTATTGGGAGAGAGGGGGATGCAAAATATTATTGGGAGAGAGGTTCATGCAAAGTGTTATTCTGAGAGACGAAACTGGGTCTGTTTTTGCGAGATAAGGGATACAAAGTGTTATTCAGATAGAGGGGGATGCAAAGTGTTATTGTGAGAGTGTGGGATGCAAAGTGTTATAGTGAGAGAGAGGTGGAAAGTATTATTGGGAGAGAGGGGAATGCAAAGTGTTTTTGGTAGAGTGGGGGATGCAAGGTGTTACTGGGAGAGAGTGAGAAGCAACGTGTTATTGGGAGAGCGGAATCAAAGTGTTTCTGAGAGAGAGAGTGGAATGCAAAGTGTTAATGGGAGATACGAGAAAGGAAATTGTTATTGGGCGAGCGGGGGATGGAAAATGGTATTGGAGAAATGGCATGTAAAGTGTTATTGGGAGAGAGGGTGATACAAGGTGTTATTGGGAATGGGGTGTTGCAAAGTGTTATTGGGAGACAGGAAGATGCAAAGTGGTATTTGGAGATGGGATGCAAAGTGTTATTGGGAGAGAGGTGGATGGAAAGTGTTATTGAGAGAGAGGGGGATGCAAAATGTTACTGGGAGAGAGGTTCATGCAAAGTGTTATTCTGAGAGACGAAACTGGAATCTGTTTTTGCGAGATAAGGGATACAAAGTGTTATTCAGATAGAGGGGGATGCAAAGTGTTATTGTGAGAGAGAGGTGGAAAGTGTTATTGGGAGAGAGGGGAATGCAAAGTGTTTTTGGTAGAGTGGGGGATGCAAGGTGTTATTGGGAGAGAGTGAGAAGCAACGTGTTATTGGGGGAGCGGAATCAAAGTGTTTCTGAGAGTGAGTGGAATGCAAAGTGTTAATGGGAGATACGAGAAAGGAAATTATTATTGGGCGAGCGGGGGATGGAAAATGGTATTGGAGAAAGGGCATGTAAAGACAGGAAGATGCAAAGTGTTATTGTGAGAGGGGCTGCAAAGTGTTATTAGAGGGGTATGCAAATTGTTATTGGGAGAGTGAGGGATACAAAATGATTTTGTGAGAGAGTTGGATGCAAAGTGTCATTAGGAGAGAGGGGGTTGCAAGTATTAACGTGAGAAAGGGGGATGCAAAGTGTTATTGGATGAAAGTGGATGCAAAGTGTTAATGGGAGAGAATGGGGTGCGTCGTTTTTTTTCCGAGATAAGGTATGCAAAGTGTTATTGGGATAAAGAGGGATGCAAAGTTTTATTGTGAGAGAGGGTGATGCAAAGTGTTATCTTATGAAAGGGGATGCAAAGTTTTTTGGGATAGAGGTGGATGCAATGTGTTATTGGGAGAGAGGGGAATGCAAAGTGTTATTGGTAGAGAGGGGGATGCGAAGTGTAATTGGGAGGGAGGTGGATGCAAACTGTTATTGTGTTAGACGTAACTGCAACGTGTTTTTGCGAGATAAGTGACTGAAAGTGTTATTGGGATAGAGAGGGATGCAACGTGTTATTGTGAGAGACGGGGATGCAAGGTGTTATTGGGAGAGAGGGGATGGAACGTGTTATCTGGATAGAGGGGAATGCAAAGTGTTATTGGGAGAGTGGGGATGCAAAGAATTACTGGGATAGACTGAGATGCAAAGTGTCTTTGGGAGAGAGCGGAATCGAAAGTGTTATTTGGAGAGAGGGGAATGCAGAGTGCTATTGGGAGAGTGAATGATGCAAATTGTTTTTGGGAGAGAGGGGGATGCAAAGTGTTATCGTGGGAGAGGGGGATGCAAAGTTTTATTGGGAGAAATTGTATGTAAATTGTCATTGGGAGAGAGGGGGATGCAAAGTGTTATTGTGAGAGATGGAGGTGCGTCATGTTTATCCGAGATAAGGTATGCAAAGTGTTATTGGGATAAAGAGGGATGCAAAGTGTTATTGTGAGAGAGGGTGATGCAAAGTGTTATCTTAAGAAAGGGGATGCAAAGTTTTTTGGGGTAGAGGTGGATGCAATGTGTTATTGGGAGAGAGGGGAATGCAAAGTGTTATTGGTAGAGAGGGGGATGCGAAGTGTAATTGGGAGGGAGGTGGATGCAAACTGTTATTGTGTTAGACGGAACTGCAACGTGTTTTTGCGAGATAAGGGACTCAAAGTGTCATTGGGATAGAGAGGGATGCAACGTGTTATTGTGAAAGACGGGGATGCAAGGTGTTATTGGGAGAGAGGGGATGGAACGTGTTATCTGGATAGAGGGGAATGCAAAGTGTTATTGGGAGAGTGGGGATGCAAAGAATTACTGGGATAGACTGAGATGCAAAGTGTCTTTGGGAGAGAGCGGAATCGAAAGTGTTATTTGGAGAGAGGGGAATGCAGAGTGCTATTGGGAGAGTGAATGATGCAAATTGTTTTTGGGAGAGAGGGGGATGCAAAGTGTTATTGTGGGAGAGGGGGATGCAAAGTTTTATTGGGAGAAATTGTATGTAAATTGTCATTGGGAGAGAATGGGGTGCAAAGTGTGATTGGAGAGAGGAGGCAAAGTGTTAATGGTAGAGAGTGGAATGCAAAGTGTTATTGGGAGAGAGGGGAATGCAAGATGTTACTGGGAGAGAGGAGGACGGAAAGTGTTATTCTGAGAGATGGGAATGCAAAGTGTTATTGGGAGAGAGGGGAATGCAAAGTGTTATTGGGAGAGTGAGGGATACAAAATGATTTTGGGAGAGAGGGGGATGTAAAGTGTTACTGGGAGAGAGGGGGATGAAAGTGTTAACGTGAGAAAGGGGGATGCAAAGTGTTATTGGATGAAAGTGGATGTAAAGTGTTATTGGGACAGAATGGGGTGGAAAGTGTTATTTGGAGAGAGGAGGCTGCATAGTGTTATTGGGAGATAGGAGGATGTAAATTGTTATTGCGAGAGGAGAGGGGATGCAATGTGTTATTGGGAGATACGAGGATGCAAAGTGTTACTGGGAGAGCGGATAATGCAAAGTGTTATTGGGAGAAAGAGGATGTAAAGTGTGATTGGGAGAGAGGGAGATGCAAAGTGTTATTGGGAGAGAGGGGAATGCCAAGTGTGATTAGGAGAGAGGAGGATGCAAATTGTAATTGGGAGAAAGGGGGCTGGAAAGTGTCATTCGGAGAGAGGGGGATACAAAGTGTTATTGGGACAGAGGAAGATGCAAAGTGCTATTCGGAGAGGGGATGCCAAGTGCTATTTTAGAGAGGGGTATGGAAAGTGTTATTGGGATAGAGGTTAATGTAAAGTGTTATTGGGAGAGAGGGGGATGCAAAGTGTTATTGGGAGAGAGGTGGATGCAAAGTGTTACAATGAGAGACGAAACTGGAACCTGTTTTTGCGAGATAAGGGATACAAAGTGTTATTTAGAGAGAGCGGGATGCAAGGTGTTATTGTGAGAGAGTGGGATGGAAAGTGTTATTGGGAGAGAGGGGTGGAAAGTGTTATCGGGAGAGTGGGGAATGCAAAGTGTTATTGGGAGAGTGAGGGATGCAAAATGTTTTTGGGAGAGAGGGGGATGTAAAGTGTTATTGTGAGAAAGGGGGATGCAATGTGTTATTGGGAGAAAGGGAATGTAAAGTGTAATTGGGATATAATGGTTTGCAAAGTGTTATTTGGAAAGAGGAGGCTGCATATGTTATTGGGAAATAGGAGTATGCAAAGTGTTATTGGGAGAGAGGATGCAAGGTGTTATTCGGAATGATGGGGATGCAAAGTGTTATTGGGAGAGAGTGGGATGCAAAGTGTTATTGGGAGATAGGAAGATGCAAACTGTTTTTTCGGAGAGGGGATGCAAACTGTTATTGGGAGAGAGGGGTATGCAAAGTGTTATTGAGAGGGAGGTGGATGCAAAGTGTTATTGGGAGAGAGGAGGATGGAACGTGTCATTGGGAGAGAGGGAATGCAAAGTGTTAGTGGGAGAGAAACGAATTCAAAGTGTTAATGGTAGATAGGGATTCAAAGTGTTATTGGGAGACAGGGGGATGAAAGTGTTATCGTGAGAGAGGAGGATGCAAAGTGTTATTTTGAGAAAGGGGATGTAAAGTGCTATTGGGAGAGAATGGGGTGCAAAATGTTATTTGGAGAGAGGAGCCTGCATAGTGTAATTCGGAGATTGGACGTTGTAAAGTGTTATTTATTGCGAGAGGAGAGGGTATGCAAAATGTTATTGGGAGAGAGGGATATGCAAGTGTTATTGGGAGAGAGGAGGAGGCAAAGTGTTATTGGGAGAGAAGGGGCTGGAAAGTGTTATTTGGAGATAGGAATATGCAAAGTGTTATTGGGAGAGAGGGAATGCAAAGTATTATTGGGAGAGTGAGGGATGCAAATTGTTTGTGGGAGAGAGGGGGATGCAAAATTTTTTGGGAGAAATTGGATGTAAAGTGTTATTGGGAGAGAATGGGGTGGAAAGTGTTATTTCGAGATAGGCGGCTGCATATGTTCTTGGGAGATAGGAGGATGCAAAGTGTTATTGGGAGAGGGGATGCAAAGTGTTAATGGGAGAGAGGAGGATGCAAGGTGTTATTTTGAGAGACGGGCATACAAAGTGTTGTTCGGAGAGAAGGGGCTGGAAAGTGTTATTTGGAAACAGGAAGATGCAAAGTGTTATTGGGAGAGGTGATGCAAAGTGTTATTGGGAGAGAGCGGAATGTAAATTGTTATTGGCAGAGATTGGAATGGAAAGTGTTATTGGGAGATAGGAGGATGCAAAGTGTTACTGGGAGAGAGGAGGATGCAATGTGTTATTTGGACAGAGGGGGATGCAAAAAGTTATTCTGAGAGAGAGGGTTCCAAAGTTATATTGGGAGAGAAGTTTCTGCAAATTGTTATTGGGAGATTGGAAGATGCAAAGTATGATTGGGAGAGGGGTGCAAAGTGTTATTGGGAGAGAGGGGGATGCATCGTGTTATTGGGTGAGAGGGAATGCGAAGTGTTATTGGGAGGGAGGGGAATGCACTCTGTAACTGGGAGAGTGAGGGATGCAAAATGTATTTGGGAGAGAGGGGGATGCAATGTGTTATTGCGAGAGAGGGGCATGCAAAGTGTTATTGGGAGAATGGGGATGAAAGTGTTATTGGGAGAGAATGGGGAGCAAAGTTTTGTTTCGAGAGAGGAGGTCGCATATCTTATTGGGAGATAGGAGGATGCAAAGTGTTATTGGGAGAGGGTATGCAGAGAGTCTTTGAGAGAGAGGGGATGCAAAGTGTTATTGGGAGAGAGAAGGATGCAAAGTGTTATTGGGAGAGAAGGGGTGCAAAGCGTTATTGGGAGATAGGAAGATGCAAGGTGTTATTGTGAGAGGGGATGCAAAGTGTTATTGGGAGAGAGGGCTATGCAAAGTGTTTTTGTGAGACAGGTGGATGCAATGTGTTATTGGGAGAGAGGGGGGTGCAAAGTGTTATTGGGAGAGAGGGGGATGCAAAGTGTTATTGTGAGAGACGCAGGTGCAACGTGTTTTTGCGAGATAAAGTCTGCAAAGTGTTATTGGGATAAAGAGGGATGCAAAGTGATATTGTGTGAGAGGGGGATGCAAAGTGTTGTTTTGAGAAAGGGGATGCAAAGTGTTATTGGGATAGAGGTGGATCCGAACTGTTATTCGTAAATAGGTGGGTGCAAAGTGTTATCGTGAGAGACGGAACTTCAACGTGTTTTTGCGAGATAAGTGAGGCAAAGTGTTATTTGTATAGAGGGGATGTAAAGTGCTAATGTGAGAGAGGGGGATGGAAAGTGTTATTGGGAGAGAGGGGATGGAAACTGTTATTGGGAGAGAGGGGAATGCAAAGTGTTATTGGGAGTGTGGGGGATGCAAAGTGTTATTGGGGTAGAGTGAGATGCAAAGTGTCATTGGGAGAGAGCGGAATGGAAAGTGTTATTTGGAGAGAGGGGAATGCAAAGTGCTATTGGGTGAGTGAGTGATGCAAATTGTTTTTGGGAGAGAGGGGGATGCAAAGTGTTATTGGACGAATGTGGATGTAAAGTGTTATTGGGACAGAATGGGGTGCAAAGTCTTATTTGGAGAGAGGAGGCTGCATAGTGTTATTGGGAGATAGGAGGATGTAAATTGTTATTGCGAGAGGAGAGGGGATGCAATGTTTTATTGGGAGATACGAGGATGCAAAGTGTTATTGGGAGAACGGAGGATAGAAAGTGTTATTGGGAGAAAGGGGATGTAAAGTGTTATTGGGAGAGAGGGGAATGCAAAGTGTTAGTACGAGAAAGGAGGATGCAAATTGTTATTGGGAGAGAGGGGGATGCAAAGTGTCATTCGGAGAGAGGGGGATGCAAAGTGCTATTGGGAGATAGGAAGATGCAAAGTGTTATTGGGAGAGGGGATGCAAAATGTTATTGGGAGAGAGGGGATGTAAAGTGTTATTGGGAGTAAGGGATACAAATTGTTATTCAGATAGAGGGGGATGCAAAGTGTTATTGTGAGAGAGGGGGATGCAAAGTGTTATTGGGAGAGGGGATGCAAAATGTTATTGGGAGAGAGGGGATGCAAAGTATTATTGGGAGAGAGGAAGATGCAAAGTGCTATTCGGAGAGGGGATACAAAGTGTTATTGGGAGAGAGGGGTATGGAAATTATTATTGGGAGAGAGGTGGATGGAAAGTGTTATTGGGAGAGAGGGGGATCCAAAGTGTTATTGGGAGGTAAGGGATAGAAATTGTTATTCAGATAGAGGGGGATGCAAAGTGTTATTGTGAGAGAGGGGGATGGAAAGTGGTATTGGGAGAGAGGGGTGGAAAGTGTTATCGGGAGATAGGGGAATGCAAAGTGGTATTTTAAGAGTGGGGGATGGAAAGTGCTATTGGGAGAGAGTGAGATGCAAAGTGTTATTGGGAGAGGGGAATGCACAGTGTTACTGAGAGAGAGTGGAATGCAAAGTGTTAATGGGAGATACGAGGATGCAAAGTGTTATTGGGACAGCGGAGGATGGAAAGTGTTATTGGGAGAAAGGGGAAATAAAGTGTTATTGGGAGAGAGGGGAATGCAGGGTGTTATTGGGAGAGAGGGAAATGCAAAGTGTTATTAGGAGAGAGGAGATGCAAAGTGTCATTCTGAGAAATGTGGATACAAATTGCTATTGGGAGAGAGGGGTCTGCAATGTGTTATTTGGAGATAGGAAGATGCAAAGTGTTATTGGGAGAGGGGATGCAAAATGTTATTGGGAGAGAGGTGTATCCAAAGTGTAATTAGGAGAGAGGTGGATGCAACATGTTATTGGGAGAGAGGGACTGCAAAGTTTTATTTGGAGAGAGGGGAATGCAAAGTGTGGGAGAGAATGGGGAGGAAAGTTTTTTTTTCGAGAGAGGAGGTTGCAATGGTATTGGGAGATAGGAGGGTGCAAAGTGTTATTGTTATAGGGTATGCAAAGTGGAATTGGGAGAGAGGTGGATGCAAAGTGTTATTGGGAAAGAGGGAATGCCAACTGTTATGTGGAGAGAGGGGAATGCAAAGTGTTATTGGGAGAAAGGTGGATGCAAATTGTTTTGGAGATAGAGTGGGATGCAAAGTGTTATTGGGAGAGAGGTTGCTTGAAAGTGTTATTGGGAGATAAGAAGATGCAAAGTGGTATTGGGAGAGGGGATGCAAAGTGTTAATTTTAGAGAGGATAATGAAAAGTGTTATTGCGATAGAGGGAGATGCAAAGTGTCATTGTGAGAGATGGGGCTGCAAAGTGTTATTGGGTGACGGGGGTGCAAAGTGTTATTGTCAGAGAGGGGGATGCAAGGTGTTGTTAGGAGAGATGGGGGCTTCACAATGCTATTGATATATACGAATATGCAAATTGTTATTTAGAGAGGGGATGCAAAGTGTTATTGGGAGAGAGGTGGATGCAAAGTGCTTTTGGGAGAGAGGGGATGCAAAGTGTTATTCGGAGAGCAGGCGGCAGCAAAGTGTTTTTGGGAGAAAGGAAGATGCAAAGTGTTATTGGTAGATGGGATGCAAAGTATTATTGGGATAGAGGGGTTTTCAAAGTGTTGTTAGGAGAGAGTTGGATGCAAAGTTTTATTTAGAGAGAGGGGGATGCAAAGTGTGATTGGGAGAGAGGTGTATGCCATGTGTTTTTGGGATAGAGGGGGATGCAAAGTGATATTGTGAGAGAGGGGGATGCAAAGTGTTATTGGGAGAGAGGGGGCTGCAAAGTGTTATTGGGTGGTTTGAAGATGCAAGGTGTTTTTGAGAGAGGGGATTCAAAGTGTTATTGGGAGAGAGATGTATGCCATGTGTTTTTGGGAGAGACGGGGATGCATCGTGTTATTGGGAGAGAGGGAATGCAAAGTGTTATTTGGACAGAAGGGAATGCAAAGTGTTATTGGGAGAGTGAGGGATGCAAAATGGTTTTGGGAGAGAGGGGGACGCAAAGTGTTATTGTGAGAGAAGGGAATGCAAAGTGTTATTGGGAGAAAGGCGATGTAAAATGTTGTTGGGATAGAATGGGGAGGAAAGTTTTATTTCGAGAGAGGAGGCTTCATATGGCATTGGGAGATAGGAGGATGAAACGAGTTATTTGGAGAGGGGATGCAAAGGTTTTTTGGGAGAGAGGGGAATGGAAAGTGTTATTGGGAGAGAGGAGGAGGAAAAATGTTATTGGGAGAGAGGGGTATCCAAAGTGTTATTGCGAGAGAGAGGGACGTAAAGTGTTAGTGGGAGAGAGGGGAATGCAAAGTGTGATTGAGAGAGAGTGGGATGCAAAGTGTTATTGGGAGAGAGGAAGATACATAGTGCTATTCGGAGAGGGGATGGAAAGTGTTATTGGGAGAGAGGGGGATGCAAAGTGTTACTGGGAGACAGGGTGATGCAAACTGTTATTGGGAGAGAAGGGGATACAATGTGTAATTTTGAGATGGGATGCAAAGTGTTAGTGGGAGAGAGGTGGATGCAAAGTGTTATTGGGAGAGAGGGGTATGCAAAGTGTTACTGGGATAGAGGTTAATGCAAAGTGTTATTGGGAGAGAGGGGGATGCAAAGTGTTATTAAGAGAGAGGGGGATGCAAAATGTTATTGGGAGAGAGGGGATGCAAAGTGTTTTTGGGAGAGAGGGGAATGCAAAGTGTTATTGGGAGAGTTGAAGTTCCAAGTGTTAGTGGGAGAGAGTGAGATTCAAAGTGTTAATGAGACAGAGGAGAATGCAAAGTGTTATTGGGAGAGAGTGGAATGCAAAGTTTTGTTGGGATAGAGGAATGCAAAGTGCTATTAGGAGAGAGGAGGATGCAAAGTGTTATTGAGAGAAACGGGAGTGCAAAGTATTATTGGGGGAGGGGGGCTGCGAAGTGTTATTCTGAGAGAAGGGGATGCAAAGTGTTATTGGAAGATGGGGTTTGCAAAGTGTGACTGGCACATATGAAGATGCAAAGTGTTATTGGGAGAGAGGATGCAAAGTGTTATTGGGAGAGAGGGATATCTATAGTGTAATTGGGAGAGACGTGGATGCAAAGTTCTATTCGGAGAAAGCGGGATGTAACGTGTTATTGGGAGAGATGGAATGCAAAGTGTTAATGAGTGAGAGGAGAATGCAAAGTGTTATAGAGAGAAAGTGGAATGCAAAATGTTTTTGGGAGAGATGGGGATGGAAAGTGTTATTGGGAGAAACAGGGATGAAAGTGTTATCGTGCGAGAGGGGGATGCAAAGTGTTATTTGGAGAAAGTTGATGTAAAGTGTTAATGGTAGAGAATGGGATGCAAAGTGTTATTTGGAAAGAGGAGGCTGCATAGTGTTATTTAGAGATAGGAGGATGTAAATTGTTATTGGGAGAGGAGAGCGGATGCAATGTTTTATTGGGAGAGAGGGGGATGCAGAGTGTTATGGGGAGGGGGGATGCAAAGTTTTATTGGGAGAGAGGGGGCTGCAAAGTGTTATTGTGAGATAGGAATATGCAAGGTGTTATTGGGAGAGGGGTTGCAAAGTGTTATTGGGAGAGAGGGGGATGTAAAGTGTTATTATGAGAGACGGAGCTGCCACGTGTTTTTGCGAGATAAGGGATGCAAAGTGTTATTGGGATAGAGGGGGATGAAAGTGTTATTGTGAGGGAGGGGGATGGAAAGTGTTATTGATAGAGAGGGGATGCAAAGTGTTATTGGGAGAGAGGGGAATGCAAAGTGTTATTGGGATAGTTGGGGATGCTAAGTGTTATTTGGAGGAAGTGAGATGCAAAGTGTTATTAGGAGAGAGCGGAATTAAAAGTGTATCTGGGAGAGAGTGGTTTTGAAAGTGTTTTTGGGAGAGAAGGGAATGCAAAGTCTTATTGGGAAAGAGGTGGATGGAAAGTGTTATTGGGAGAAAGGGGATGTAAAGTGTTATTGGGAGAGAGGGTGATACAAGGTGTTATTGGGAATGAGGGGGTTGCAAAGTGTTATTGGGAAAGAGGAAGATGCAAAGTGGTTTTTGGAGATGGGATGCAAAGTGTTATTGGGAGAGAGGGGGATGTAAAGTGTTATTATGAGAGACTGAGCTGCCACGTGTTTTTGCGAGATAAGGGATGCAAAGTGTTATTGGGATAGAGGGGGATGAAAGTGTTATTGTGAGGGAGGGGGATGGAAAGTGCTATTGATAGAGAGGGGATGCAAAGTGTTATTGGGAGAGAGGGGAATGCAAAGTGTTATTGGGATAGTTGGGGATGCTAAGTGTTATTTGGAGGAAGTGAGATGCAAAGTGTTGTTAGGAGAGAGCGGAATTAAAAGTGTATATGGGAGAGAGTGGTTTTGAAAGTGTTTTTGGGAGAGAAAGGAATGCAAAGTCTTATTGGGAGAGAGGAGGATGGAAAGTGTTATTGGGAGAAAGGGGATGTAAAGTGTTATTGGGAGAGAGGGTGATACAAGGTGTTATTGGGAATGAGGGGGTTGCAAAGTGTTATTGGGAGAGAGGAGGATGCAAAGTGGTATTTGGAGATGGGATGCAAAGTGTTATTGGGAGAGAGGGGGATGCAGAGTGTTATTGGGATGGGGGATGCAAAGTTTTATTGGGAGAGAGGGCGGTGCAATGTGTTATTGTGAGATAGGAATATGCAAGGTGTTATTGGGAGAGGGGTTGCAAAGTGTTATTGGGAGAGAGGGGGATGTAAAGTGTTATTATGAGAGACGGAGCTGCCACGTGTTTTTGCGAGATAAGAGATGCAAAGTGTTATTGGGATAGAGGGGGATGAAAGTGTTATTGTGAGGGAGGGGGATGGAAAATGTTATTGATAGAGCGGGGATGCAAAGTGTATTTGGGAGAGAGGGCAATGCAAAGTGTTATTAGTATAGTTGGGGATGCTAAGTGTTATTTGGAGGAAGTGAGATGCAAAGTGCTATTAGGAGAGAGCGGAATTAAAAGTGTATCTGGGAGAGTGGTTTTAAAAGTGTTTTTGGGAGAGAAGGGAATGCAAAGTCTTATTGGGAGAGAGGAGGATGGAAAGTGTTATTGGGAGAAAGGGGATGTAAAGTGTTATTGGGACAGAGGGTGATACAAGGTGTTATTGGGAATGAGGGGGTTGCAAAGTGTTATTGGGAGAGAGGAAGATGCAATGTGGTATTTGGAGATGGGATGCAAAGTGTTATTGGGAGGGAGGGGATGCAAAGTGTTATTGGGAGAGAGGGGGGTGGAATGTTTTATTGGGAGAGAGTTTGCTGCAAAGTGTTATAAGGAGACAGGAATATGCAAAGTGTTATTGGGACAGGGGATGCAAAGTGTTATTGGGAGTGAGATGGATGCATATTGTTTTTGTGAGAGAGGTGGATGCAAAGTGTTATTCGGAGAGAGGAGACTGCAAAGTGTTATTGGGAGTTATTAACATGCAAGGTGTTATTGGGAGAAGAGATGCAAAGTGTTATTGGTAGAGAGGGGGATGCAAAGTGTTATTGGGAGAAGGTTGATGTAAAGTGTCATTGGTAGAGAATGGGGTGCAAAGTGTTATTGGGAGAGAGGGGGATGCAAAGTGTTATTTGGAGAGAGGGGGATGCAAAGTTTTATTGTGAGAGACGGAGCTGCAACGTGTTTTTGCAAGATAAGGGATACAAAGTGTTATTTTAATAGAGTGATAGAGGGGGATGCACAGTGTTATTGTGAGAGAGGGGATGCAAAGTATTATTGGGAGAGAGTGGATGGAAAGTGTTATTGGGAGAGAGAGGAATGCAAAGTGTTACTGGGCGAGAATAGAATGCAGAGTGTTATTGGGAGAGAAGGGGATTCAAAGTGTTATTGGGAGACAGGGGAATGGAAAGTTTTATTTTTGAGAGAGGAGGATGCAAAGTGTTATTGGAAGAGAGGAGTATGCAAAGTGTTGTTAGGAGAGAGTTGGATGAAAGTGTTATTGTTAGAGAGGGGGCTGCAAAGTGTTATTGGGTGATGGGAAGATGCAAGGTGTTTTTGAGAGAGGGGATTCAAAGTGTTATTGGGAGAGAGGTGTATGCCATGTGTTTTTTTGAGAGATGTGGACGCAAATTGTTATTTGGAGAGAGGGTGATGCAAAGTGTTATTTGTCAGAGAAGGGGATGCAAAGTGTTACTGGGAGAGAGGGGGATGCAAAGTGTTATTGGGAGAGAGGGGGATGGAACTTGTCATTGGGAGAGAGGGAATGCAAAGTGTCAATGGGAGAGAAAGGAGTTCAAAGTGTTAATGGTAGATAGGGATTCAAAGTGTTATTGGGAGACTGGGGGATGAAAGTGTTATCGTGAGAGAGGAGGATGCAAAGTGTTATTTTGAGAAAGGGGATGTAAAGTGTTATTGGGAGAGAATGGGGTGCAAAGTGTTATTTGGAGAGAGGAGCCTGCATAGTGTGATTCGGAGATTGGACGTTGTAAATTGTTATTGCGAGAGGAGAGGGTATGCAAAATGTTATTGGGAGAGAGGGATATGCAAGTGTTATTGGGAGAGAGGAGGAGGCAAAGTGTTATTGGGAGAGAAGGGGCTGGAAAGTGTTATTTGGAGATAGGAATATGCAAAGTATTATTGGTAGAGGGGATGCAAAGTCTTTTTGATAGAGCGGTGTATCCAAAGTGTAACTAGGAGAGAGGCAGATGCAAAGTGTTATTGGGAGAGAGGGGGATGCAACGTGTTATTGGGAGAGAGGGAATGCAAAGTATTATTTGGAGAGAGGGGAATGCAAAGTCTTATTGGGAGAATGAGGGATGCAAATTGTTTGTGGGAGAGAGGGGGATGTAAAGTGTTATCGTGAGAGAGGGGGATGGAAAGTTTTATTGCTAGAAATTGGATGTCAAGTGTTATTGGGAGAGAATGGGGTGCAAAGTGTTATTTCGAGAGAGGAGGCTGCATATGTTATTGGGAGATAGGAGGATGCAAAGTGTTATTGGGAGACGGGATGCAAAGTGGTAATGGGAGAGAGGAGGATGCAAAGTGTTATTTTGAGAGACGGGCATACAAAGTGTTATTCGGAGAGAAGGGGCTGGAAAGTGTTATTTGGAAATAGGAAGATGCAAAGTGTTATTGGGAGAGGTGATGCAAAGTGTTATTGGGAGAGAGCGGAATGTAAATTGTTATTGGTAGAGATTGGAATGGAAAGTGTTATTGGGAGATAGGAGGATGCAAAGTGTTATTGGGAGAGGGGAGGATGAAATGTGTTATTTGGACAGAGGGGGATGCAAAAAGTTATTCTGAGAGAGAGGAATCCAAAGTGATATTGGTAGAGAAGTTTCTGGAAATTGTTATTGGGAGAGTGGAAGATGCAAAATGTTATTGGGAGAGGGGTGCAAAGTGTTATTGGGAGAGAGGGGGATGCATCGTGTTATTGGGTGAGAGGGAATGCGAAGTTTTATTGGGAGGGAGGGGAATGCACTCTGTAACTGGGAGAGTGAGGGATGCAAAATGTATTTGGGAGAGAGGGGGATGCAATGTGTTATTGCGAGAGAGGGGAATGCAAAGTGTTATTGGGAGAATGGGGATGAAAGTGTTATTGGGAGAGAATGGGGAGCAAAGTATTGTTTCGAGAGAGGAGGTCGCATATGGTATTGGGAGGTAGGAGGATGCAAAGTGTTATTGGGAGAGGGTATGCAGAGAGTTTTTGAGAGAGAGGAGATGCAAGGTGTTATTGGGAGAGAGAAGGATGCAAAGTGTAATTGGGAGAGACAGGGTGCAAAGTGTTATTGGGAGATAGGAAGATGCAAGGTGTTATTGTGAGAGGGGATGCAAAGTGTTATTGGGAGAGAGGGCTATGCAAAGTGTTTTTGTGAGACAGGTGGATGCAATGTGTTATTGGGAGATTAGGGGTGCAAAGTGTTATTGGGAGAGAGGGGGATGCAAAGTGTTATTGTGAGAGAGGCAGGTGCAACGTGTTTTTGCGAGATAAAGTATGCAAAGTGTTATTGGGATAAAGAGGGATGCCAAGTGATATTGTGTGAGAATGGGATGCAAAGTGTTGTTTTGAGAAAGGGGATGCAAAGTGTTATTGAGATAGAGGTGGATCCGAACTGTTATTGGTAAATAGGTGGATGCAAAGTGTTGTCATGAGAGACGGAACTGCAACGTGTTTTGCGAGATAAGTGACGCAAAGTGTTATTTGTATAGAGGGGAGGCAAAGTGCTAATGTGAGAGAGGGGGATGCAAAGTGTTATTGGGAGAGAGGGGATGGAAATTGTTATTGGGAGCGACGGGAATACAAAGTGTTATTGGGGGAGTGGGGGATGCAAAGTGTTATTGGGATAGAGTGAGATGCAAAGTGTCATTGGGAGAGAACGGAATGCAAAGTGTTATTTGGATAGAGGGGGATGCAAAGTATTATTGTGAGAGAGGGTGATGCAAAGTGTTATTGGGAGAAAAGGGATGGAAAGTGTTATTGGTAGAGAGTGAATGCAAAGTGTTATTGGGAGAGTGGGGATGCAAAGTGTTATTGGGATAGAGTGAGATGCAAAGTGTCATTGGGAGAGAGCGGAATGCAAAGTGCTATTTGGAGAGAGGGGAATGCAAAGTGCTATTGGGAGAGTGAGTGATGCAAATTGTTTTTGGGAGAGAGGGGGATGCAAAGTGTTATTGGATGAATGTGGATGTAAAGTGTTATTGGGAGAGAATGGGGTGCAAAGTCTTATTTGGAGAGAGGAGGCTGGATAGTGTTATTGGGAGATAGGAGGATGTAAATTGTTATTGCGAGAGGAGAGGGGATGCAATGTTTTATTGGGAGATACGAGGATGCAAAGTGTTATTGGGAGAGCGGAGGATGGAAAGTGTTATTGGGAGAAAGGGAATGTAAAGTGTTATTGGGAGAGAGTGGAATGCAAAGTGTTATTAGGAGAGAGGAGGATGCAAATTGTTGTTGGGAGAGAGGGGGATGCAAAGTGTCATTCAGAGAGAGGGTGATGCAAAGTGTCATTAGGAGAGAGGGGGTTGCAAGTATTAACGTGAGAAAGGGGGATGCAAAGTGTTATTGGATGAAAGTGGATGCAAAGTGATAATGGTAGAGAATGGGCTGCAAAGTGTTATTTGGAGAGAGTAGGCTGCATAGTGTTATTGGAAGATAGGAGGGTGTAAATTGTTATTGCGAGAGGGAAGGGGATGCAATGTGTTATTGGGAGATAAGAGGATGCAAAGTGTATTGGAGAGCGAAGGATGGAAAGTGTTATTGGGAGAAAGAGGATGTAAAGTGTTATTGGGAGAGAGGGGGATGCAAAGTTTTATTGGGAGAGAGGGGAATGCAAAGTGTTATCAGGAGAGAGGAGGATGCAATGTGTTATTGGGAGAGAGGGGGATGCAATGTGTTATTCTGAGAGAGGGGGATAGAAAGTGCTATTGGGTGAGAGGGGGCTGCAAAGTGTTATTGGGAGATAGAAAGATGTAAAGTGTTATTGGGAGAGAGGGGTATCCAAAGTGTTACTGGGAGAGAGGGGGATGTAAGTTGTTATTAGGAGAGAGGGGAATGCAAAGTTTTGTTGGGATTGAGTGGGATGCATAGTGTTATTGGGAGAGAGGAAGATGCAAAGTGTTATTCGGAGAGGGGATGCAAAATGTTATTGGGAGAGAGGTTCATGCAAAGTGTTATTCTGAGAGACGAAACTGGGTCTGTTTTTGCGAGATAAGGGATACAAAGTGTTATTCAGATAGAGGGGGATGCAAAGTGTTATTGTGAGAGTGTGGGATGCAAAGTGTTATAGTGAGAGAGAGGTGGAAAGTGTTATTGGGAGAGAGGGGAATGCAAAGTGTTTTTGGTAGAGTGGGGGATGCAAGGTGTTACTGGGAGAGAGTGAGAAGCAACGTGTTATTGGGAGAGCGGAATCAAAGTGTTTCTGAGAGAGAGAGAGTGGAATGCAAAGTGTTAATCGGAGATACGAGAAAGGAAATTGTTATTGGGCGATCGGGGGATGGAAAATGGTATTGGAGAAATGGCATGTAAAGTGTTATTGGGAGAGAGGGTGATACAAGGTGTTATTGGGAATGGGGTGTTGCAAAGTGTTATTGGGAGAGAGGAAGATGCAAAGTGGTATTTGGAGATGGGATGCAAAGTGTTATTGGGAGAGAGGTGGATGGAAAGTGTTATTGGGAGAGAGGGGGATGCAAAATGTTATTGGGAGAGAGGTTCATGCAAAGTGTTATTCTGAGAGACGAAACTGGAATCTGTTTTTGCGAGATAAGGGATACAAAGTGTTATTCATATAGAGGGGGATGCAAAGTGTTATTGTGAGAGAGGGGGATGCAAAGTGTTATAGTGAGAGAGAGGTGGAAAGTGTTATTGGGAGAGAGGGGAATGCAAAGTGTTTTTGGTAGAGTGGAGGATGCAAGGTGTTATTGGGAGAGAGTGAGAAGCAACGTGTTATTGGGGGAGCGGAATCAAAGTGTTTCTGAGAGTGAGTGGAATGCAAAGTGTTAATGGGAGATACGAGAAAGGAAATTATTATTGGGCGAGCGGGGGATGGAAAATGGTATTGGAGAAAGGGCATGTAAAGTGTTATTGGGAGAGAGGGGGATGCAAAGTGTTATTGGGAAAGAGGGAAATGCAAAGTGTTATTAGGAGAGAGGAGATGCAACGTGTCATTCTGAGATAGGGGTATGCAAAGTGCTATTGGGAGAGAGGGGGCTGCAAAGTGTTATTGGGAGAGAGGGGGATGCAATGTTTTATTGTGAGAGACGGAGCTGCAACGTGTTTTTGCAAGATAAGGGATACAAAGTGTTATTTTAATAGAGTGATAGAGGGGGATGCACAGTGTTATTGTGAGAGAGGGGATGCAAAGTGTAATTGGGAGAGTGTGGATGGAAAGTGTTATTGTGAGTGAGGGAGATGCAAAGTGTTATTGTGAGAGATGGGGCTGCAAAGTCTTATTGGGAGACAGGAAGATGCAAAGTGTTATTGTGAGAGGGGCTGCAAAGTGTTATTAGAGGGGTATGCAAATTGTTATTGGGAGAGTGAGGGATACAAAATGATTTTGTGAGAGAGTTGGATGCAAAGTGTCATTAGGAGAGAGGGGGTTGTAAGTATTAACGTGAGAAAGGGGGATGCAAAGTGTTATTGGATGAAAGTGGATGCAAAGTGTTAATGGGAGAGAATGGGGTGCGTCGTTTTTTTTCCGAGATAAGGTATGCAAAGTGTTATTGGGATAAAGAGGGATGCAAAGTTTTATTGTGAGAGAGGGTGATGCAAAGTGTTATCTTAAGAAAGGGGATGCAAAGTTTTTTGGGATAGAGGTGGATGCAATGTGTTATTGGGAGAGAGGGGAATGCAAAGTGTTATTGGTAGAGAGGGGGATGCGAAGTGTAATTGGGAGGGAGGTGGATGCAAACTGTTATTGTGTTAGACGGAACTGCAACGTGTTTTTGCGAGATAAGGGACTCAAAGTGTTATTGGGATAGAGAGGGATGCAACGAGTTATTGTGAGAGACGGGGATGCAAGGTGTTATTGGGAGAGAGGGGATGGAACGTGTTATCTGGATAGAGGGGAATGCAAAGTGTCATTGGGAGAGTGGGGATGCAAAGAATTACTGGGATAGACTGAGATGCAAAGTGTCTTTGGGAGAGAGCGGAATCGAAAGTGTTATTTGGAGAGAGGGGAATGCAGAGTGCTATTGGGAGAGTGAATGATGCAAATTGTTTTTGGGAGAGAGGGGGATGCAAAGTGTTATCGTGGGAGAGGGGGATGCAAAGTTTTATTGGGAGAAATTGTATGTAAATTGTCATTGGGAGAGAGGGGGATGCAAAGTGTTATTGTGAGAGATGGAGGTGCGTGGTGTTTATCCGAGATAAGGTATGCAAAGTGTTATTGGGATAAAGAGGGATGCAAAATGTTATTGTGAGAGAGGGTGATGCAAAGTGTTATCTTAAGAAAGGGGATGCAAAGTTTTTTGGGGTAGAGGTGGATGCAATGTGTTATTGGGAGAGAGGGGAATGCAAAGTGTTATTGGTAGAGAGGGGGATGCGAAGTGTAATTGGGAGGGAGGTGGATGCAAACTGTTATTGTGTTAGACGGAACTGCAACGTGTTTTTGCGAGATAAGGGACTCAAAGTGTTATTGGGATAGAGAGGGATGCAACGTGTTATTGTGAGAGACGGGGATGCAAGGTGTTATTGGGAGAGAGGGGATGGAACGTGTTATCTGGATAGAGGGGAATGCAAAGTGTTATTGGGAGAGTGGGGATGCAAAGAATTACTGGGATAGACTGAGATGCAAAGTGTCTTTGGGAGAGAGCGGAATCGAAAGTGTTATTTGGAGAGAGGGGAATGCAGAGTGCTATTGGGAGAGTGAATGATGCAAATTGTTTTTGGGAGAGAGGGGGATGCAAAGTGTTATTGTGGGAGAGGGGGATGCAAAGTTTTATTGGGAGAAATTGTATGTAAATTGTCATTGGGAGAGAATGGGGTGCAAAGTGTGATTGGAGAGAGGAGGCAAAGTGTTAATGGTAGAGAGTGGAATGCAAAGTGTTATTGGGAGAGAGGGGAATGCAAGATGTTACTGGGAGAGAGGAGGACGGAAAGTGTTATTCTGAGAGATGGGAATGCAAAGTGTTATTGGGAGAGAGGGGAATGCAAAGTGTTATTGGGAGAGTGAGGGATACAAAATGATTTTGGGAGAGAGGGGGATGTAAAGTGTTACTGGGAGAGAGGGGGATGAAAGTGTTAACGTGAGAAAGGGGGATGCAAAGTGTTATTGGATGAAAGTGGATGTAAAGTGTTATTGGGACAGAATGGGGTGGAAAGTGTTATTTGGAGAGAGGAGGCTGCATAGTGTTATTGGGAGATAGGAGGATGTAAATTGTTATTGCGAGAGGAGAGGGGATGCAATGTGTTATTGGGAGATACGAGGATGCAAAGTGTTACTGGGAGAGCGGATAATGCAAAGTGTTATTGGGAGAAAGAGGATGTAAAGTGTGATTGGGAGAGAGGGAGATGCAAAGTGTTATTGGGAGAGAGGGGAATGCCAAGTGTGATTAGGAGAGAGGAGGATGCAAATTGTTATTGGGAGAAAGGGGGCTGGAAAGTGTCATTCGGAGAGAGGGGGATACAAAGTGTTATTGGGACAGAGGAAGATGCAAAGTGCTATTCGGAGAGGGGATGCCAAGTGCTATTTTAGAGAGGGGTATGGAAAGTGTTATTGGGATAGAGGTTAATGTAAAGTGTTATTGGGAGAGAGGGGGATGCAAAGTGTTATTGGGAGAGAGGTGGATGCAAAGTGTTACAATGAGAGACGAAACTGGAACCTGTTTTTGCGAGATAAGGGATACAAAGTGTTACTCAGAGAGAGCGGGATGCAAGGTGTTATTGTGAGAGAGTGGGATGGAAAGTGTTATTGGGAGAGAGGGGTTTAAAGTGTTATCGGGAGAGATGGGAGTGCAAAGTGTTATTGGGAGAGTGAGGGATGCAAAATGTTTTTGGGAGAGAGGGGGATGTAAAGTGTTATTGTGAGAAAGGGGGATGCAATGTGTTATTGGGAGAAAGGGAATGTAAAGTGTAATTGGGATATAATGGTTTGCAAAGTGTTATTTGGAAAGAGGAGGCTGCATATGTTATTGGGAAATAGGAGTATGCAAAGTGTAATTGGGAGAGAGGATGCAAGGTGTTATTGGGAATGAGGGGGATGCAAAGTGTTATTGGGAGAGAGTGGGATGCAAAGTGCTATTGGGAGATAGGAAAATGCAAACTGTTTTTTCGGAGAGGGGATGCAAACTGTTATTGGGAGAGAGGGGTATGCAAAGTGTTATTTAGAGGGAGGTGGATGCAAAGTGTTATTGGGAGAGAGGAGGATGGAACGTGTCATTGGGAGAGAGGGAATGCAAAGTGTTAGTGGGAGAGAAACGAATTCAAAGTGTTAATGGTAGATAGGGATTCAAAGTGTTATTGGGAGACAGGGGGATGAAAGTGTTATCGTGAGAGAGGAGGATGCAAAGTGTTATTTTGAGAAAGGGGATGTAAAGTGCTATTGGGAGAGAATGGGGTGCAAAGTGTTATTTGGAGAGAGGAGCCTGCATAGTGTGATTCGGAGATTGGACGTTGTAAAGTGTTATTTATTGCGAGAGGAGAGGGTATGCAAAATGTTATTGGGAGAGAGGGATATGCAAGTGTTATTGGGAGAGAGGAGGAGGCAAAGTGTTATTGGGAGAGAAGGGGCTGGAAAGTGTTATTTGGAGATAGGAATATTCAAAGTGTTATTGGGAGAGAGGGAATGCAAAGTATTATTGGGAGAGTGAGGGGTGCAAATTGTTTGTGGGAGAGAGGGGGATGCAAAATTTTATTGGGAGAAATTGGATGTAAAGTGTTATAGGGAGAAAATGGGGTGGAAAGTGTTATTTCGAGATAGGCGGCTGCATATGTTATTGGGAGATAGGAGGATGCAAAGTGTTATTGGGAGACGGGATGCAAAGTGTTAATGGGAGAGAGGAGGATGCAAGGTGTTATTTTGAGAGACGGGCATACAAAGTGTTATTCGGAGAGAAGGGGCTGGAAAGTGTTATTTGGAAACAGGAAGATGCAAAGTGTTATTGGGAGAGGTGATGCAAAGTGTTATTGGGAGAGAGCGGAATGTAAATTGTTATTGGCAGAGATTGGAATGGAAAGTGTTATTGGGAGATAGGAGGATGCAAAGTGTTACTGGGAGAGAGGAGGATGCAATGTGTTATTTGGACAGAGGGGGATGCAAAAAGTTTTTCTGAGAGACAGGAATCCAAAGTTATATTGGGAGAGAAGTTTCTGCAAATTGTTATTGGGAGATTGGAAGATGCAAAGTATGATTGGGAGAGGGGTGTAAAGTGTTATTGGGAGAGAGGGGGATGCATCGTGTTATTGGGTGAGAGGGAATGCGAAGTGTTATTGGGAGGGAGGGGAATGCACTATGTAACTGGGAGAGTGAGGGATGCAAAATGTATTTGGGAGAGAGGGGGATGCAATGTGTTATTGCGAGAGAGGGGCATGCAAAGTGTTATTGGGAGAATGGGGATGAAAGTGTTATTGGGAGAGAATGGGGAGCAAAGTTTTGTTTCGAGAGAGGAGGTCGCATATCTTATTGGGAGATAGGAGGATGCAAAGTGTTATTGGGAGAGGGTATACAGAGAGTCTTTGAGAGAGAGGTGATGCAAAGTGTTATTGGGAGAGAGAAGGATGCAAAGTGTTATTGGGAGAGAAGGGGTGCAAAGCGTTATTGGGAGATAGGAAGATGCAATGTGTTATTGTGAGAGGGGATGCAAAATGTTATTGGGAGAGAGGGCTATGCAAAGTGTTTTTGTGAGACAGGTGGATGCAATGTGTTATTGGGAGAGAGGGGGTGCAAAGTGTTATTGGGAGAGAGGGGGATGCAAAGTGTTATTGTGAGAGACGCAGGTGCAACGTGTTTATGCGAGATAAAGTATGCAAAGTGTTATTGGGATAAAGAGCGATGCAAAGTGATATTGTGTGAGAGGGGGATGCAAAGTATTGTTTTGAGAAAGGGGATGCAAAGTGTTATTGGGATAGATGTGGATCCGAACTGGTATTGGTAGATAGGTGGGTGCAAAGTGTTATCGTGAGAGACAGAACTGCAACGTGTTTTTGCGAGATAAGTGAGGCAAAGTGTTATTTGTATAGAGGGGATGTAAAGTGCTAATGTGAGAGAGGGGGATGGAAAGTGTTATTGGGAGAGAGGGGATGGAAACTGTTATTGGGAGAGAGGGGAATGCAAAGTGTTATTGGGAGAGTGGGGGATGCAAAGTGTTATTGGGACAGAGTGAGATGAAAATTGTCATTGGGAGAGAGCGGAATGCAAAGTGTTATTTGGAGAGAGGGGAATGCAAAGTGCTATTGGGAGAGTGAGTGATGCAAATTGTTTTTGGGAGAGAGGGGGATGCAAAGTGTTATTGGGAGATAGGAAGATGCAAAGTGTTATTGGGAGAGGGGATGCAAAATGTTATTGGGAGAGAGAGGGATGTAAAGTGTTATTGGGAGAGAGTGGAATACAAAGATTTATTGTGAGAGAGTGGGATGCAAAGTATTATTGGGAGAGAGGAAGATGCAAAGTGCTATTCGGAGAGGGGATACAAAGTGTTATTGGGAGAGAGGGGTATGGAAATTATTATTGGGAGAGAGGTGGATGGAAAGTGTTATTGGGAGAGAGGGGGATCCAAAGTGTTATTGGGAGAGAGGTGGATGCAAAGTGTTACTCGGAGAGACGAAACAGGAAAATGTTCATGCGAGGTAAGGGATACAAATTGTTATTCAAATAGAGGGGGATGGAAAGTGTTATTGTGAGAGAGGGGGATGGAAAGTGGTATTGGGAGAGAGGGGTGGAAAGTGTTATCGGGAGATAGGGGAATGCAAAGTGTTATTTTAAGAGTGGGGGATGGAAAGTGCTATTGGGAGAGAGTGAGATGCAAAGTGTTATTGGGAGAGGGGAATGCACAGTGTTACTGAGAGAGAGTGGAATGCAAAGTGTTAATGGGAGATACGAGGATGCAAAGTGTTATTGGGAGAGCGGAGGATGGAAAGTGTTATTGGGAGAAAGGGGAAATAAAGTGTTACTGGGAGAGAGGGGAATGCAGGGTGTTATTGGGAGAGAGGGAAATGCAAAGTGTTATTAGGAGGGAGGAGATGCAAAGTGTCATTCTGAGAAATGTGGATACAAATTGCTATTGGGAGAGAGGGGTCTGCAATGTGTTATTTGGAGATAGGAAGATGCAAAGTGTTATTGGGAGAGGGGATGCAAAATGTTATTGGGAGAGAGGTGTATCCAAAGTGTAATTAGGAGAGAGGTGGATGCAACATATTATTGGGAGAGAGGGACTTCAAAGTTTTATTTGGAGAGAGGGGAATGCAAAGTGTGGGAGAGAATGGGGAGGAAAGTTTTTTTTTCGAGAGAGGAGGTTGCAATGGTATTGGGAGATAGGAGGGTGCAAAGTGTTATTGTTATAGGGTATGCAAAGTGGAATTGGGAGAGAGGTGGATGCAAAGTGTTATTGGGAAAGAGGGAATGCAAACTGTTATGTGGAGAGAGGGGAATGCAAAGTGTTATTGGGAGAAAGGTGGATGCAAATTGTTTTGGGGAGAGAGGGGGATGCAAAGTGTTATTGGGAGAGAGGTTCCTTGAAAGTGTTATTGGGAGATAGGAAGATGCAACGTGGTATTGGGAGAGGGGATGCAAAGTGTTAATTTTAGAGAGGATAATGAAAAGTGTTATTGCGATAGAGGGAGATGCAAAGTGTCATTGTGAGAGATGGGGCTGCAAAGTGTTATTGGGTGACGGGGGTGCAAAGTGTTATTGGGAGAGAGGGGGATGCAAGGTGTTGTTAGGAGAGATGGGGGCTTCACAATGCTATTGATATATACGAATATGCAAATTGTTATTGAGAGAGGGGATGCAAAGTGTTATTGGGAGAGAGGTGGATGCAAAGTGCATTTGGGAGAGAGGTGGATGCAAAGTGATTTTGGGAGAGAGGGGATGCAAAGTGTTATTCGGAGAGCAGGCGGCTGCAAAGTGTTTTTGGGAGAAAGGAAGATGCAAAGTGTTATTGGTAGATGGGATGCAAAGTATTATTGGGATAGAGGGGTTTTCAAAGTGTTGTTAGGAGAGAGTTGGATGCAAAGTGTTATTTAGAGAGAGGGGGATGCAAAGTGTGATTGGGAGAGAGGGCGATGCAAAGTGTTATTGGGATAGAGGGGGATGCAAAGTGTTATTGTGAGAGAGGGGGATGCAAAGTGGTATTGTGAGAGAGGGGGCTGCAAAGTGTTATTGGGTGATGGGAAGATGCAAGGTGTGTTTGAGAGAGGGGATTCAAAGTGTTATTGGGAGAGAGGTGTATGCCATGTGTTTTTGGGAGAGACGGGGATGCATCGTGTTATTTGGACAGAAGGGAATGCAAAGTGTTATTGGGAGAGTGAGGGATGCAAAATGGTTTTGAAAGAGAGGGGGACGCAAAGTGTTGTTGTGAGAGAAGGGAATGCAAAGTGTTATTGGGAGAAAGGCGATGTAAAATGTTGTTGGGATAGAATGGGGAGGAAAGTTTTATTTCGAGAGAGGAGGCTTCATATGGCATTGGGAGATAGGAGGATGAAACGAGTTATTTGGAGAGGGGATGCAAAGGTTTTTTGGGAGAGAGGGGAATGGAAAGTGTTATTGGGAGAGAGGAGGAGGAAAAATGTTATTGGGAGAGAGGGGTATCCAAAGTGTTATTGCGAGAGAGAGGGACGTAAAGTGTTAGTGGGAGAGAGGGGAATGCAAAGTGTGACTGAGAGAGAGTGGGATGCAAAGTGTTATTGGGAGGGAGGAAGATACATAGTGCTATTCGGAGAGGGGATGGAAAGTGTTATTGGGAGAGAGGGGGATGCAAAGTGTTACTGGGAGACAGGGTGATGCAAGCTGTTATTGGGAGAGAAGGGGATACAAAGTGTAATTTTGAGATGGGATGCAAAGTGTTAGTGGGAGAGAGGTGGATGCAAAGTGTTATTGGGAAAGAGGGGTATGCAAAGTGTTACTGGGATAGAGGTTAATGCAAAGTGTTATTGGGAGAGAGGGGGATGCAAAGTGTTATTAAGAGAGAGGGGGGATGCAAAGTGTTATTGGGAGAGAGGGGATGCAAAGTGTTTTTGGGAGAGATGGGAATGCAAAGTGTTATTGGGAGAGTTGGAGTTCCAAATGTTAGTGGGAGAGAGTGAGATGCAAAGTGTTAATGAGAGAGAGGAGAATGCAAAGTGTTATTGGGAGAGAGTGGAATGCAAAGTTTTGTTGGGATAGAGGAATGCAAAGTGCTATTAGGAGAGAGGAGGATGCAAAGTGTTATTGAGAGAAACGGGAGTGCAAAGTGTTATTGGGAGAGAGGGGGCTGCGAAGTGTTATTCTGAGAGAAGGGGATGCAAAGTGTTATTGGAAGATAGGGGGCTGCAAAGTGTGATTGGCACATAGGAAGATGCAAAGTGTTATTGGGAGAGAGGATGCAAAGTGTTATTGGGAGAGAGGGGTATCTATAGTGTAATTGGGAGAGACGTAGATGCAAAGTTCTATTCGGAGAAAGCGGGATGTAACGTGTTATTGGGAGAGATGGAATGCAAAGTGTTAATGAGTGAGAGGGGAATGCAAAGTGTTATTGGAGAATGTGGAATGCAAAATGTTTTTGGAAGAGATGGGGATGCAAAGTGTTATTGGGAGAAAGTGGGATGAAAGTGTTATTGTGCGAGAGGGGGATGGAAACTTATTTGGAGAAAGTTGATGTAAAGTGTTATTGGTAGAGAATGGGATGCAAAGTGTTATTTGGAAAGAGGAGGCTGCATAGTGTTATTTAGAGATAGGAGGATGTAAATTGTTATTGGGAGAGGAGAGCGGATGCAATGTGTTATTTGGAGAGGGGGGATGCAGAGTGTTATGGGGAGGGGGGATGCAAAGTTTTTTTTGGAGAGAGGGGTCTGCAAAGTGTTATTGTGAGATAGGAATATGCAAGGTGTTATTGGGAGAGGGGTTGCAAAGTGTTATTGGGAGAGAGGAGGATGTAAAGTGTTATTATGAGAGACGGAGCTGCCACGTGTTTTTGCGAGATAAGGGATACAAAGTGTTATTGGGATAGAGGGGGATGAAAGTGTTATTGTGAGGGAGGGGGATGGAAAGTGTTATTGATAGAGAGGGGATGCAAAGTGTTATTGGGAGAGAGGGGAATGCAAAGTGTTATTGGGATAGTTGGGGATGCTAAGTGTTATTTGGAGGAAGTGAGATGCAAAGTGTTATTAGGAGAGAGCGGAATTAGAAGTGTATCTGGGAGAGAGTGGTTTTGAAAGTGTTTTTGGGAGAGAAGGGAATGCAAAGTCTTATTGGGAGAGAGGACGATGGAAAGTGTTATTGGGAGAAAGGGGATGTAAAGTGTTTTTGGGAGAGAGGGTGATACAAGGTGTTATTGGGAATGAGGGGGTTGCAAAGTGTTATTGTGAGATAGGAATATGCAAGGTGTTATTGGGAGAGGGGTTGCAAAGTGTAATTGGGAAAGAGGGGGATGTAAAGTGTTATTATGAGAGACGGAGCTGTCACGTGTTTTTGCGAGATAAGGGATGCAAAGTGTTATAGGGATAGAGGGGGATGAAAGTGTTATTGTGAGGGAGGGGGATGGAAAGTGCTATTGATAGAGAGGGGATGCAAAGTGTTATTGGGAGAGAGGGTGATACAAGGTGTTATTGGGAATGAGGGGGTTGCAAAGTGTTATTGGGAGAGAGGAAGATGCAAAGTGGTATTTGGAGATGGGATGCAAAGTGTTATTGGGAGAGAGGGGGATGCAGAGTGTTATGGGGATGGGGGATGCAAAGTTTTTTTGGTAGAGAGGGGGGTGCAATGTGTTATTGGGAGATTGGAAGATGCAAAGTGTTATTGGGAGAGGGGTGCAAAGTGTTATTGGGAGAGAGGGGGATGCATCGTGTTATTGGGTGAGAGGGAATGCGAAGTGTTATTGGGAGGGAGGGGAATGCACTCTGTAACTGGGAGAGTGAGGGATGCAAAATGTATTTGGGAGAGAGGGGGATGCAATGTGTTATTGCGAGAGAGGGGCATGCAAAGTGTTATTGGGAGAATGGGGATGAAAGTGTTATTGGGAGAGAATGGGGAGCAAAGTTTTGTTTCGAGAGGGGAGGTCGCATATGGTATTGGGAGGTAGGAGGATGCAAAGTGTTATTGGGAGAGGGTATGCAGAGAGTTTTTGAGAGAGAGGGGATGCAAAGTGTTATTGGGAGAGAGAAGGATGCAAAGTGTAATTGGGAGAGAAAGGGTGCAAAGTGTTATTGGGAGATAGGAAGATGCAAGGTGTTATTGTGAGAGGGGATGCAAAGTGTTATTGGGAGAGAGGGCTATGCAAAGTGTTTTTGTGAGACAGGTGGATGCAATGTGTTATTGGGAGAGAGGGGGGTGCAAAGTGTTATTGGAAGAGAGGGGGATGCAAAGTGTTATTGTGAGAGACGCAGGTGCAACGTGTTTATGCGAGATAAAGTATGCAAAGTGTTATTGGGATAAAGAGGGATGCAAAGTGATATTGTGTGAGAGGGGGATGCAAAGTGTTGCTTTGAGAAAGGGGATGCAAAGTGTTATTGGGATAGAGGTGGATCCGAACTGTTATTGGTAGATAGGTGGGTGCAAAGTGTTATCGTGAGAGACGGAACTGCAACGTGTTTTTGCGAGATAAGTGAGGCAAAGTGTTATTTGTATAGAGGGGATGTAAAGTGCTAATTTGAGAGAGGGGGATGGAAAGTGTTATTGGGAGAGAGGGGATGGAAACTGTTATTGGGAGAGAGGGGAATGCAAAGTGTTATTGGGAGAGTGGGGGATGCAAAGTGTTATTGGGATAGAGTGAGATGGAAATTGTCATTGGGAGAGAGCGGAATGCAAAGTGTTATTTGGAGAGAGGGGAATGCAAAGTGCTATTGGGAGAGTGAGTCATGCAAATTGTTTTTGGGAGAGAGGGGGATGCAAAGTGTTATTGGATGAATGTGGATGTAAAGTGTCATTGGGATAGAATGGGGTGCAAAGTCTTATTTGGAGAGAGGAGGCTGCATAGTGTTATTGGGAGATAGGAGGATGTAAATTGTTATTGCGAGAGGAGAGGGGATGCAATGTTTTATTGGGAGATACGAGGATGCAAAGTGTTATTGGGAGAGCGGAGGATGGAAAGTGTTATTGGGAGAAAGGGGATGTAAAGTGTTATTGGGAGAGAGGGGAATGCAAAGTGTTATTAGGAGAGAGGAGGATGCAAATTGTTATTGGGAGAGAGGGGGATGCAAAGTGTCATTCGGAGAGAGGGGGATGCAAAGTGCTATTGGGAGATAGGAAGATGCAAAGTGTTATTGGGAGAGGGGATGCAAAATGTTATTGGGAGAGAGGGGATGTAAAGTGTTATTGGGAGAGAGTGGAATACAAAGATTTATTGTGAGAGAGTGGGATGCAAAGTATTATTGGGAGAGAGGAAGATGCAAAGTGCTATTCGGAGAGGGGATACAAAGTGTTATTGGGAGAGAGGGGTATGGAAATTATTATTGGGAGAGAGGTGGATGGAAAGTGTTATTGGGAGAGAGGGGGATCCAAAGTGTTATTGGGAGAGAGGTGGATGCAAAGTGTTACTCGGAGAGACGAAACAGGAAAATGTTTTTGCGAGGTAAGGGATAAAAATTGTTATTCAGATAGAGGGGGATGCAAAGTGTTATTGTGAGAGAGGGGGATGGAAAGTGGTACTGGGAGAGAGGGGTGGAAAGTGTTATCGGGAGATAGGGGAATGCAAAGTGTTATTTTAAGAGTGGGGGATGGAAAGTGCTATTGGGAGAGAGTGAGATGCAAAGTGTTATTGGGAGAGGGGAATGCACAGTGTTACTGAGAGAGAGTGGAATGCAAAGTGTTAATGGGAGATACGAGGATGCAAAGTGTTATTGGGAGAGCGGAGGATGGAAAGTGTTATTGGGAGAAAGGGGAAATAAAGTGTTACTGGGAGAGAGGGGAATGCAGGGTGTTATTGGGAGAGAGGGAAATGCAAAGTGTTATTAGGAGGGAGGAGATGCAAAGTGTCATTCTGAGAAATGTGGATACAAATTGCTATTGGGAGAGAGGGGTCTGCAATGTGTTATTTGGAGATAGGAAGATGCAAAGTGTTATTGGGAGAGGGGATGCAAAATGTTATTGGGAGAGAGGTGTATCCAAAGTGTAATTAGGAGAGAGGTGGATGCAACATGTTATTGGGAGAGAGGGAATGCAAAGTGTTATTGGGATAGTTGGGGATGCTAAGTGTTATTTGGAGGAAATGAGATGCAAAGTGTTGTTAGGAGCGGAATTAAAAGTGTATCTGGGAGAGAGTGGTTTTGAAAGTGTTTTGGGTAGAGAAGGGAATGCAAAGTCTTATTGGGAGAGAGGAGGATGGAAAGTGTTATTGGGAGAAAGGAGATGTAAAGTGTTATTGGGAGAGAGGGTGATACAAGGTGTTATTGGGAATGAGGGGGTTGCAAAGTGTTATTGGGAGAGAGGAAGATGCAAAGTGGTATTTGGAGATGGGATGCAAAGTGTTATTGGGAGAGAGGGGGATGCAGAGTGTTATGGGGAGGGGGGATGCAAAGTTTTATTGGTAGAGAGGGGGGTGCAATGTGTTATTGGGAGATTGGAAGATGCAAAGTGTTATTGGGAGAGGGGTGCAAAGTGTTATTGGGAGAGAGGGGGATGCATCGTGTTATTGGGTGAGAGGGAATGCGAAGTGTTATTGGGAGGGAGGGGAATGCACTCTGTAACTGGGAGAGTGAGGGATGCAAAATGTATTTAGGAGAGAGGGGGATGCAATGTGTTATTGCGAGAGGGGGGCATGCAAAGTGTTATTGGGAGAATGGGGATGAAAGTGTTATTGGGAGAGAATGGGGAGCAAAGTTTTGTTTCGAGACAGGAGGTCGCATATGGTATTGGGAGGTAGGAGGATGCAAAGTGTTATTGGGAGAGGGTATGCAGAGAGTTTTTGAGAGAGAGGGGATGCAAAGTGTTATTGGGAGAGAGAAGGATGCAAAGTGTAATTGGGAGAGAAAGGGTGCAAAGTGTTATTGGGAGATAGGAAGATGCAAGGTGTCATTGTGAGAGGGGATGCAAAGTGTTATTGGGAGAGAGGGCTATGCAAAGTGTTTTTGTGAGACAGGTGGATGCAATGTGTTATTGGGAGAGAGGGGGGTGCAAAGTGTTATTGGGAAAGAGGGGGATGCAAAGTGTTATTGTGAGAGACGCAGGTGCAACGTGTTTATGCGAGATAAAGTATGCAAAGTGTTATTGGGATAAAGAGGGATGCAAAGTGATATTGTGTGAGAGGGGGATGCAAAGTGTTGCTTTGAGAAAGGGGATGCAAAGTGTTATTGGGATAGAGGTGGATCCGAACTGTTATTGGTAGATAGGTGGGTGCAAAGTGTTATCGTGAGAGACGGAACTGCAACGTGTTTTTGCGAGATAAGTGAGGCAAAGTGTTATTTGTATAGAGGGGATGTAAAGTGCTAATGTGAGAGAGGGGGATGGAAAGTGTTATTGGGAGAGAGGGAATGGAAACTGTTATTGGGAGAGAGGGGAATGCAAAGTGTTATTGGGAGAGTGGGGGATGCAAAGTGTTATTGGGATAGAGTGAGATGGAAATTGTCATTGGGAGAGAGCGGAATGCAAAGTGTTATTTGGAGAGAGGGGAATGCAAAGTGCTATTGGGAGAGTGAGTCATGCAAATTGTTTTTGGGAGAGAGGGGGATGCAAAGTGTTATTGGATGAATGTGGATGTAAAGTGTCATTGGGATAGAATGGGGTGCAAAGTCTTATTTGGAGAGAGGAGGCTGCATAGTGTTATTGGGAGATAGGAGGATGTAAATTGTTATTGCGAGAGGAGAGGGGATGCAATGTTTTATTGGGAGATACGAGGATGCAAAGTGTTATTGGGAGAGCGGAGGATGGAAAGTGTTATTGGGAGAAAGGGGATGTAAAGTGTTATTGGGAGAGAGGGGAATGCAAAGTGTTATTAGGAGAGAGGAGGATGCAAATTGTTATTGGGAGAGAGGGGGATGCAAAGTGTCATTCGGAGAGAGGGGGATGCAAAGTGCTATTGGGAGATAGGAAGATGCAAAGTGTTATTGGGAGAGGGGATGCAAAATGTTATTGGGAGAGAGGGGATGTAAAGTGTTATTGGGAGAGAGTGGAATACAAAGATTTATTGTGAGAGAGTGGGATGCAAAGTATTATTGGGAGAGAGGAAGATGCAAAGTGCTATTCGGAGAGGGGATACAAAGTGTTATTGGGAGAGAGGGGTATGGAAATTATTATTGGGAGAGAGGTGGATGGAAAGTGTTATTGGGAGAGAGGGGGATCCAAAGTGTTATTGGGAGAGAGGTGGATGCAAAGTGTTACTCGGAGAGACGAAACAGGAAAATGTTTTTGCGAGGTAAGGGATAAAAATTGTTATTCAGATAGAGGGGGATGCAAAGTGTTATTGTGAGAGAGGGGGATGGAAAGTGGTACTGGGAGAGAGGGGTGGAAAGTGTTATCGGGAGATAGGGGAATGCAAAGTGTTATTTTAAGAGTGGGGGATGGAAAGTGCTATTGGGAGAGAGTGAGATGCAAAGTGTTATTGGGAGAGGGGAATGCACAGTGTTACTGAGAGAGAGTGGAATGCAAAGTGTTAATGGGAGATACGAGGATGCAAAGTGTTATTGGGAGAGCGGAGGATGGAAAGTGTTATTGGGAGAAAGGGGAAATAAAGTGTTACTGGGAGAGAGGGGAATGCAGGGTGTTATTGGGAGAGAGGGAAATGCAAAGTGTTATTAGGAGGGAGGAGATGCAAAGTGTCATTCTGAGAAATGTGGATACAAATTGCTATTGGGAGAGAGGGGTCTGCAATGTGTTATTTGGAGATAGGAAGATGCAAAGTGTTATTGGGAGAGGGGATGCAAAATGTTATTGGGAGAGAGGTGTATCCAAAGTGTAATTAGGAGAGAGGTGGATGCAACATGTTATTGGGAGAGAGGGAATGCAAAGTGTTATTGGGATAGTTGGGGATGCTAAGTTTTATTTGGAGGAAATGAGATGCAAAGTGTTGTTAGGAGCGGAATTAAAAGTGTATCTGGGAGAGAGTGGTTTTGAAAGTGTTTTGGGTAGAGAAGGGAATGCAAAGTCTTATTGGGAGAGAGGAGGATGGAAAGTGTTATTGGGAGAAAGGAGATGTAAAGTGTTATTGGGAGAGAGGGTGATACAAGGTGTTATTGGGAATGAGGGGGTTGCAAAGTGTTATTGGGAGAGAGGAAGATGCAAAGTGGTATTTGGAGATGGGATGCAAAGTGTTATTGGGAGAGAGGGGGATGCAGAGTGTTATGGGGAGGGGGGATGCAAAGTTTTATTGGTAGAGAGGGGGGTGCAATGTGTTATTGGGAGATTGGAAGATGCAAAGTGTTATTGGGAGAGGGGTGCAAAGTGTTATTGGGAGAGAGGGGGATGCATCGTGTTATTGGGTGAGAGGGAATGCGAAGTGTTATTGGGAGGGAGGGGAATGCACTCTGTAACTGGGAGAGTGAGGGATGCAAAATGTATTTGGGAGAGAGGGGGATGCAATGTGTTATTGCGAGAGAGGGGCATGCAAAGTGTTATTGGGAGAATGGGGATGAAAGTGTTATTGGGAGAGAATGGGGAGCAAAGTTTTGTTTCGAGAGAGGAGGTCGCATATGGTATTGGGAGGTAGGAGGATGCAAAGTGTTATTGGGAGAGGGTATGCAGAGAGTTTTTGAGAGAGAGGGGATGCAAAGTGTTATTGGGAGAGAGAAGGATGCAAAGTGTAATTGGGAGAGAAAGGGTGCAAAGTGTTATTGGGAGATAGGAAGATGCAAGGTGTTATTGTGAGAGGGGATGCAAAGTGTTATTGGGAGAGAGGGCTATGCAAAGTGTTTTTGTGAGACAGGTGGATGCAATGTGTTATTGGGAGAGAGGGGGGTGCAAAGTGTTATTGGAAGAGAGGGGGATGCAAAGTGTTATTGTGAGAGACGCAGGTGCAACGTGTTTATGCGAGATAAAGTATGCAAAGTGTTATTGGGATAAAGAGGGATGCAAAGTGATATTGTGTGAGAGGGGGATGCAAAGTGTTGCTTTGAGAAAGGGGATGCAAAGTGTTATTGGGATAGAGGTGGATCCGAACTGTTATTGGTAGATAGGTGGGTGCAAAGTGTTATCGTGAGAGACGGAACTGCAACGTGTTTTTGCGAGATAAGTGAGGCAAAGTGTTATTTGTATAGAGGGGATGTAAAGTGCTAATGTGAGAGAGGGGGATGGAAAGTGTTATTGGGAGAGAGGGGATGGAAACTGTTATTGGGAGAGAGGGGAATGCAAAGTGTTATTGGGAGAGTGGGGGATGCAAAGTGTTATTGGGATAGAGTGAGATGGAAATTGTCATTGGGAGAGAGCGGAATGCAAAGTGTTATTTGGAGAGAGGGGAATGCAAAGTGCTATTGGGAGAGTGAGTCATGCAAATTGTTTTTGGGAGAGAGGGGGATGCAAAGTGTTATTGGATGAATGTGGATGTAAAGTGTTATTGGGATAGAATGGGGTGCAAAGTCTTATTTGGAGAGAGGAGGCTGCATAGTGTTATTGGGAGATAGGAGGATGTAAATTGTTATTGCGAGAGGAGAGGGGATGCAATGTTTTATTGGGAGATACGAGGATGCAAAGTGTTATTGGGAGAGCGGAGGATGGAAAGTGTTATTGGGAGAAAGGGGATGTAAAGTGTTATTGGGAGAGAGGGGAATGCAAAGTGTCATTCGGAGAGAGGAGGATGCAAATTGTTATTGGGAGAGAGGGGGATGCAAAGTGTCATTCGGAGAGAGGGGGATGCAAAGTGCTATTGGGAGATAGGAAGATGCAAAGTGTTATTGGGAGAGGGGATGCAAAATGTTATTGGGAGAGAGGGGATGTAAAGTGTTATTGGGAGAGAGTGGAATACAAAGATTTATTGTGAGAGAGTGGGATGCAAAGTATTATTGGGAGAGAGGAAGATGCAAAGTGCTATTCGGAGAGGGGATACAAAGTGTTATTGGGAGAGAGGGGTATGGAAATTATTATTGGGAGAGAGGTGGATGGAAAGTGTTATTGGGAGAGAGGGGGATCCAAAGTGTTATTGGGAGAGAGGTGGATGCAAAGTGTTACTCGGAGAGACGAAACAGGAAAATGTTTTTGCGAGGTAAGGGATAAAAATTGTTATTCAGATAGAGGGGGATGGAAAGTGTTATTGTGAGAGAGGGGGATGGAAAGTGGTATTGGGAGAGAGGGGTGGAAAGTGTTATCGGGAGATAGGGGAATGCAAAGTGTTATTTTAAGAGTGGGGGATGGAAAGTGCTATTGGGAGAGAGTGAGATGCAAAGTGTTATTGGGAGAGGGGAATGCACAGTGTTACTGAGAGAGAGTGGAATGCAAAGTGTTAATGGGAGATACGAGGATGCAAAGTGTTATTGGGAGAGCGGAGGATGGAAAGTGTTATTGGGAGAAAGGGGAAATAAAGTGTTACTGGGAGAGAGGGGAATGCAGGGTGTTATTGGGAGAGAGGGAAATGCAAAGTGTTATTAGGAGGGAGGAGATGCAAAGTGTCATTCTGAGAAATGTGGATACAAATTGCTATTGGGAGAGAGGGGTCTGCAATGTGTTATTTGGAGATAGGAAGATGCAAAGTGTTATTGGGAGAGGGGATGCAAAATGTTATTGGGAGAGAGGTGTATCCAAAGTGTAATTAGGAGAGAGGTGGATGCAACATGTTATTGGGAGAGAGGGAATGCAAAGCGTTATTGGGATAGTTGGGGATGCTAAGTGTTATTTGGAGGAAGTGAGATGCAAAGTGTTGTTAGGAGAGAGCGGAATTAAAAGTGTATCTGGGAGAGAGTTGTTTTGAAAGTGTTTTGGGTAGAGAAGGGAATGCAAAGTCTTATTGGGAGAGAGGAGGATGGAAAGTGTTATTGGGAGAAAGGAGATGTAAAGTGTTATTGGGAGAGAGGGTGATACAAGGTGTTATTGGGAATGAGGGGGTTGCAAAGTGTTATTGGGAGAGAGGAAGATGCAAAGTGGTATTTGGAGATGGGATGCAAAATGTTATTGGGAGAGAGGGGGATGCAGAGTGTTATGGGGAGGGGGGATGCAAAGTTTTATTGGTAGAGAGGGGGGTGCAATGTGTTATTGGGAGATTGGAAGATGCAAAGTGTTATTGGGAGAGGGGTGCAAAGTGTTATTGGGAGAGAGGGGGATGCATCGTGTTATTGGGTGAGAGGGAATGCGAAGTGTTATTGGGAGGGAGGGGAATGCACTCTGTAACTGGGAGAGTGAGGGATGCAAAATGTATTTGGGAGAGAGGGGGATGCAATGTGTTATTGCGAGAGAGGGGCATGCAAAGTGTTATTGGGAGAATGGGGATGAAAGTGTTATTGGGAGAGAATGGGGAGCAAAGTTTTGTTTCGAGAGAGGAGGTCGCATATGGTATTGGGAGGTAGGAGGATGCAAAGTGTTATTGGGAGAGGGTATGCAGAGAGTTTTTGAGAGAGAGGGGATGCAAAGTGTTATTGGGAGAGAGAAGGATGCAAAGTGTAATTGGGAGAGAAAGGGTGCAAAGTGTTATTGGGAGATAGGAAGATGCAAGGTGTTATTGTGAGAGGGGATGCAAAGTGTTATTGGGAGAGAGGGCTATGCAAAGTGTTTTTGTGAGACAGGTGGATGCAATGTGTTATTGGGAGAGAGGGGGGTGCAAAGTGTTATTGGGAGAGAGGGGGATGCAAAGTGTTATTGTGAGAGACGCAGGTGCAACGTGTTTATGCGAGATAAAGTATGCAAAGTGTTATTGGGATAAAGAGGGATGCAAAGTGATATTGTGTGAGAGGGGGATGCAAAGTGTTGCTTTGAGAAAGGGGATGCAAAGTGTTATTGGGATAGAGGTGGATCCGAACTGTTATTGGTAGATAGGTGGGTGCAAAGTGTTATCGTGAGAGACTGAACTGCAACGTGTTTTTGCGAGATAAGTGAGGCAAAGTGTTATTTGTATAGAGGGGATGTAAAGTGCTAATGTGAGAGAGGGGGATGGAAAGTGTTATTGGGAGAGAGGGGATGGAAACTGTTATTGGGAGAGAGGGGAATGCAAAGTGTTATTGGGAGAGTGGGGGATGCAAAGTGTTATTGGGATAGAGTGAGATGGAAATTGTCATTGGGAGAGAGCGGAATGCAAAGTGTTATTTGGAGAGAGGGGAATGCAAAGTGCTATTGGGAGAGTGAGTCATGCAAATTGTTTTTGGGAGAGAGGGGGATGCAAAGTGTTATTGGATGAATGTGGATGTAAAGTGTTATTGGGATAGAATGGGGTGCAAAGTCTTATTTGGAGAGAGGAGGCTGCATAGTGTTATTGGGAGATAGGAGGATGTAAATTGTTATTGCGAGAGGAGAGGGGATGCAATGTTTTATTGGGAGATACGAGGATGCAAAGTGTTATTGGGAGAGCGGAGGATGGAAAGTGTTATTGGGAGAAAGGGGATGTAAAGTATTATTGGGAGAGAGGGGAATGCAAAGTGTCATTCGGAGAGAGGAGGATGCAAATTGTTATTGGGAGAGAGGGGGATGCAAAGTGTCATTCGGAGAGAGGGGGATGCAAAGTGCTATTGGGAGATAGGAAGATGCAAAGTGTTATTGGGAGAGGGGATGCAAAATGTTATTGGGAGAGAGGGGATGTAAAGTGTTATTGGGAGAGAGTGGAATACAAAGATTTATTGTGAGAGAGTGGGATGCAAAGTATTATTGGGAGAGAGGAAGATGCAAAGTGCTATTCGGAGAGGGGATACAAAGTGTTATTGGGAGAGAGGGGTATGGAAATTATTATTGGGAGAGAGGTGGATGGAAAGTGTTATTGGGAGAGAGGGGGATCCAAAGTGTTATTGGGAGAGAGGTGGATGCAAAGTGTTACTCGGAGAGACGAAACAGGAAAATGTTTTTGCGAGGTAAGGATAAAAATTGTTATTCAGATAGAGGGGGATGGAAAGTGTTATTGTGAGAGAGGGGGATGGAAAGTGGTATTGGGAGAGAGGGGTGGAAAGTGTTATCGGGAGATAGGGGAATGCAAAGTGTTATTTTAAGAGTGGGGGATGGAAAGTGCTATTGGGAGAGAGTGAGATGCAAAGTGTTATTGGGAGAGGGGAATGCACAGTGTTACTGAGAGAGAGTGGAATGCAAAGTGTTAATGGGAGATACGAGGATGCAAAGTGTTATTGGGAGAGCGGAGGATGGAAAGTGTTATTGGGAGAAAGGGGAAATAAAGTATTACTGGGAGAGAGGGGAATGCAGGGTGTTATTGGGAGAGAGGGAAATGCAAAGTGTTATTAGGAGGGAGGAGATGCAAAGTGTCATTCTGAGAAATGTGGATACAAATTGCTATTGGGAGAGAGGGGTCTGCAATGTGTTATTTGGAGATAGGAAGATGCAAAGTGTTATTGGGAGAGGGGATGCAAAATGTTATTGGGAGAGAGGTGTATCCAAAGTGTAATTAGGAGAGAGGTGGATGCAACATGTTATTGGGAGAGAGGGAATGCAAAGCGTTATTGGGATAGTTGGGGATGCTAAGTGTTATTTGGAGGAAGTGAGATGCAAAGTGTTGTTAGGAGAGAGCGGAATTAAAAGTGTATCTGGGAGAGAGTGGTTTTGAAAGTGTTTTGGGTAGAGAAGGGAATGCAAAGTCTTATTGGGAGAGAGGAGGATGGAAAGTGTTATTGGGAGAAAGGAGATGTAAAGTGTTATTGGGAGAGAGGGTGATACAAGGTGTTATTGGGAATGAGGGGGTTGCAAAGTGTTATTGGGAGAGAGGAAGATGCAAAGTGGTATTTGGAGATGGGATGCAAAATGTTATTGGGAGAGAGGGGGATGCAGAGTGTTATGGGGAGGGGGGATGCAAAGTTTTATTGGTAGAGAGGGGGGTGCAATGTGTTATTGGGAGATTGGAAGATGCAAAGTGTTATTGGGAGAGGGGTGCAAAGTGTTATTGGGAGAGAGGGGGATGCATCGTGTTATTGGGTGAGAGGGAATGCGAAGTGTTATTGGGAGGGAGGGGAATGCACTCTGTAACTGGGAGAGTGAGGGATGCAAAATGTATTTGGGAGAGAGGGGGATGCAATGTGTTATTGCGAGAGAGGGGCATGCAAAGTGTTATTGGGAGAATGGGGATGAAAGTGTTATTGGGAGAGAATGGGGAGCAAAGTTTTGTTTCGAGAGAGGAGGTCGCATATGGTATTGGGAGGTAGGAGGATGCAAAGTGTTATTGGGAGAGGGTATGCAGAGAGTTTTTGAGAGAGAGGGGATGCAAAGTGTTATTGGGAGAGAGAAGGATGCAAAGTGTAATTGGGAGAGAAAGGGTGCAAAGTGTTATTGGGAGATAGGAAGATGCAAGGTGTTATTGTGAGAGGGGATGCAAAGTGTTATTGGGAGAGAGGGCTATGCAAAGTGTTTTTGTGAGACAGGTGGATGCAATGTGTTATTGGGAGAGAGGGGGGTGCAAAGTGTTATTGGGAGAGAGGGGGATGCAAAGTGTTATTGTGAGAGACGCAGGTGCAACGTGTTTATGCGAGATAAAGTATGCAAAGTGTTATTGGGATAAAGAGGGATGCAAAGTGATATTGTGTGAGAGGGGGATGCAAAGTGTTGCTTTGAGAAAGGGGATGCAAAGTGTTATTGGGATAGAGGTGGATCCGAACTGTTATTGGTAGATAGGTGGGTGCAAAGTGTTATCGTGAGAGACTGAACTGCAACGTGTTTTTGCGAGATAAGTGAGGCAAAGTGTTATTTGTATAGAGGGGATGTAAAGTGCTAATGTGAGAGAGGGGGATGGAAAGTGTTATTGGGAGAGAGGGGATGGAAACTGTTATTGGGAGAGAGGGGAATGCAAAGTGTTATTGGGAGAGTGGGGGATGCAAAGTGTTATTGGGATAGAGTGAGATGGAAATTGTCATTGGGAGAGAGCGGAATGCAAAGTGTTATTTGGAGAGAGGGGAATGCAAAGTGCTATTGGGAGAGTGAGTCATGCAAATTGTTTTTGGGAGAGAGGGGGATGCAAAGTGTTATTGGATGAATGTGGATGTAAAGTGTTATTGGGATAGAATGGGGTGCAAAGTCTTATTTGGAGAGAGGAGGCTGCATAGTGTTATTGGGAGATAGGAGGATGTAAATTGTTATTGCGAGAGGAGAGGGGATGCAATGTTTTATTGGGAGATACGAGGATGCAAAGTGTTATTGGGAGAGCGGAGGATGGAAAGTGTTATTGGGAGAAAGGGGATGTAAAGTATTATTGGGAGAGAGGGGAATGCAAAGTGTCATTCGGAGAGAGGGGGATGCAAAGTGCTATTGGGAGATAGGAAGATGCAAAGTGTTATTGGGAGAGGGGATGCAAAATGTTATTGGGAGAGAGGGGATGTAAAGTGTTATTGGGAGAGAGTGGAATACAAAGATTTATTGTGAGAGAGTGGGATGCAAAGTATTATTGGGAGAGAGGAAGATGCAAAGTGCTATTCGGAGAGGGGATACAAAGTGTTATTGGGAGAGAGGGGTATGGAAATTATTATTGGGAGAGAGGTGGATGGAAAGTGTTATTGGGAGAGAGGGGGATCCAAAGTGTTATTGGGAGAGAGGTGGATGCAAAGTGTTACTCGGAGAGACGAAACAGGAAAATGTTTTTGCGAGGTAAGGATAAAAATTGTTATTCAGATAGAGGGGGATGGAAAGTGTTATTGTGAGAGAGGGGGATGGAAAGTGGTATTGGGAGAGAGGGGTGGAAAGTGTTATCGGGAGATAGGGGAATGCAAAGTGTTATTTTAAGAGTGGGGGATGGAAAGTGCTATTGGGAGAGAGTGAGATGCAAAGTGTTATTGGGAGAGGGGAATGCACAGTGTTACTGAGAGAGAGTGGAATGCAAAGTGTTAATGGGAGATACGAGGATGCAAAGTGTTATTGGGAGAGCGGAGGATGGAAAGTGTTATTGGGAGAAAGGGGAAATAAAGTATTACTGGGAGAGAGGGGAATGCAGGGTGTTATTGGGAGAGAGGGAAATGCAAAGTGTTATTAGGAGGGAGGAGATGCAAAGTGTCATTCTGAGAAATGTGGATACAAATTGCTATTGGGAGAGAGGGGTCTGCAATGTGTTATTTGGAGATAGGAAGATGCAAAGTGTTATTGGGAGAGGGGATGCAAAATGTTATTGGGAGAGAGGTGTATCCAAAGTGTAATTAGGAGAGAGGTGGATGCAACATGTTATTGGGAGAGAGGGAATGCAAAGCGTTATTGGGATAGTTGGGGATGCTAAGTGTTATTTGGAGGAAGTGAGATGCAAAGTGTTGTTAGGAGAGAGCGGAATTAAAAGTGTATCTGGGAGAGAGTGGTTTTGAAAGTGTTTTGGGTAGAGAAGGGAATGCAAAGTCTTATTGGGAGAGAGGAGGATGGAAAGTGTTATTGGGAGAAAGGAGATGTAAAGTGTTATTGGGAGAGAGGGTGATACAAGGTGTTATTGGGAATGAGGGGGTTGCAAAGTGTTATTGGGAGAGAGGAAGATGCAAAGTGGTATTTGGAGATGGGATGCAAAGTGTTATTGGGAGAGAGGGGGATGCAGAGTGTTATGGGGAGGGGGGATGCAAAGTTTTATTGGTAGAGAGGGGGGTGCAATGTGTTATTGGGAGATTGGAAGATGCAAAGTGTTATTGGGAGAGGGGTGCAAAGTGTTATTGGGAGAGAGGGGGATGCATCGTGTTATTGGGTGAGAGGGAATGCGAAGTGTTATTGGGAGGGAGGGGAATGCACTCTGTAACTGGGAGAGTGAGGGATGCAAAATGTATTTGGGAGAGAGGGGGATGCAATGTGTTATTGCGAGAGAGGGGCATGCAAAGTGGTATTGGGAGAATGGGGATGAAAGTGTTATTGGGAGAGAATGGGGAGCAAAGTTTTGTTTCGAGAGAGGAGGTCGCATATGGTATTGGGAGGTAGGAGGATGCAAAGTGTTATTGGGAGAGGGTATGCAGAGAGTTTTTGAGAGAGAGGGGATGCAAAGTGTTATTGGGAGAGAGAAGGACGCAAAGTGTAATTGGGAGAGAAAGGGTGCAAAGTGTTATTGGGAGATAGGAAGATCCAAGGTGTTATTGTGAGAGGGGATGCAAAGTGTTATTGGGAGAGAGGGCTATGCAAAGTGTTTTTGTGAGACAGGTGGATGCAATGTGTTATTGGGAGAGAGGGGGGTGCAAAGTGTTATTGGGAGAGACGCAGGTGCAACGTGTTTATGCGAGATAAAGTATGCAAAGTGTTATTGGGATAAAGAGGGATGCAAAGTGATATTGTGTGAGAGGGGGATGCAAAGTGTTGCTTTGAGAAAGGGGATGCAAAGTGTTATTGGGATAGAGGTGGATCCGAACTGTTATTGGTAGATAGGTGGGTGCAAAGTGTTATCGTGAGAGACGGAACTGCAACGTGTTTTTGCGAGATAAGTGAGGCAAAGTGTTATTTGTATAGAGGGGATGTAAAGTGCTAATGTGAGAGAGGGGGATGGAAAGTGTTATTGGGAGAGAGGGGATGGAAACTGTTATTGGGATAGAGGGGAATGCAAAGTGTTATTGGGAGAGTGGGGGATGCAAAGTGTTATTGGGATAGAGTGAGATGGAAATTGTCATTGGGAGAGAGCGGAATGCAAAGTGTTATTTGGAGAGAGGGGAATGCAAAGTGCTATTGGGAGAGTGAGTCATGCAAATTGTTTTTGGGAGAGATGGGGATGCAAAGTGTTATTGGATGAATGTGGATGTAAAGTGTTATTGGGATAGAATGGGGTGCAAAGTCTTATTTGGAGAGAGGAGGCTGCATAGTGTTATTGGGAGATAGGAGGATGTAAATTGTTATTGCGAGAGGAGAGGGGATGCAATGTTTTATTGGGAGATACGAGGATGCAAAGTGTTATTGGGAGAGCGGAGGACGGAAAGTGTTATTGGGAGAAAGGGGATGTAAAGTGTTATTGGGAGAGAGGGGAATACAAAGTGTCATTCGGAGAGAGGAGGATGCAAATTGTTATTGGGAGAGAGGGGGATGCAAAGTGTCATTCGGAGAGAGGGGGATGCAAAGTGCTATTGGGAGATAGGAAGATGCAAAGTGTTATTGGGAGAGGGGATGCAAAATGTTATTGGGAGAGAGGGGATGTAAAGTGTTATTGGGAGAGAGTGGAATACAAAGATTTATTGTGAGAGAGTGGGATGCAAAGTATTATTGGGAGAGAGGAAGATGCAAAGTGCTATTCGGAGAGGGGATACAAAGTGTTATTGGGAGAGAGGGGTATGGAAATTATTATTGGGAGAGAGGTGGATGGAAAGTGTTATTGGGAGAGAGGGGGATCCAAAGTGTTATTGGGAGAGAGGTGGATGCAAAGTGTTACTCGGAGAGACGAAACAGGAAAATGTTTTTGCGAGGTAAGGATAAAAATTGTTATTCAGATAGAGGGGGATGGAAAGTGTTATTGTGAGAGAGGGGGATGGAAAGTGGTATTGGGAGAGAGGGGTGGAAAGTGTTATCGGGAGATAGGGGAATGCAAAGTGTTATTTTAAGAGTGGGGGATGGAAAGTGCTATTGGGAGAGAGTGAGATGCAAAGTGTTATTGGGAGAGGGGAATGCACAGTGTTACTGAGAGAGAGTGGAATGCAAAGTGTTAATGGGAGATACGAGGATGCAAAGTGTTATTGGGAGAGCGGAGGATGGAAAGTGTTATTGGGAGAAAGGGGAAATAAAGTATTACTGGGAGAGAGGGGAATGCAGGGTGTTATTGGGAGAGAGGGAAATGCAAAGTGTTATTAGGAGGGAGGAGATGCAAAGTGTCATTCTGAGAAATGTGGATACAAATTGCTATTGGGAGAGAGGGGTCTGCAATGTGTTATTTGGAGATAGGAAGATGCAAAGTGTTATTGGGAGAGGGGATGCAAAATGTTATTGGGAGAGAGGTGTATCCAAAGTGTAATTAGGAGAGAGGTGGATGCAACATGTTATTGGGAGAGAGGGAATGCAAAGCGTTATTGGGATAGTTGGGGATGCTAAGTGTTATTTGGAGGAAGTGAGATGCAAAGTGTTGTTAGGAGAGAGCGGAATTAAAAGTGTATCTGGGAGAGAGTGGTTTTGAAAGTGTTTTGGGTAGAGAAGGGAATGCAAAGTCTTATTGGGAGAGAGGAGGATGGAAAGTGTTATTGGGAGAAAGGAGATGTAAAGTGTTATTGGGAGAGAGGGTGATACAAGGTGTTATTGGGAATGAGGGGGTTGCAAAGTGTTATTGGGAGAGAGGAAGATGCAAAGTGGTATTTGGAGATGGGATGCAAAGTGTTATTGGGAGAGAGGGGGATGCAGAGTGTTATGGGGAGGGGGGATGCAAAGTTTTATTGGTAGAGAGGGGGGTGCAATGTGTTATTGGGAGATTGGAAGATGCAAAGTGTTATTGGGAGAGGGGTGCAAAGTGTTATTGGGAGAGAGGGGGATGCATCGTGTTATTGGGTGAGAGGGAATGCGAAGTGTTATTGGGAGGGAGGGGAATGCACTCTGTAACTGGGAGAGTGAGGGATGCAAAATGTATTTGGGAGAGAGGGGGATGCAATGTGTTATTGCGAGAGAGGGGCATGCAAAGTGGTATTGGGAGAATGGGGATGAAAGTGTTATTGGGAGAGAATGGGGAGCAAAGTTTTGTTTCGAGAGAGGAGGTCGCATATGGTATTGGGAGGTAGGAGGATGCAAAGTGTTATTGGGAGAGGGTATGCAGAGAGTTTTTGAGAGAGAGGGGATGCAAAGTGTTATTGGGAGAGAGAAGGACGCAAAGTGTAATTGGGAGAGAAAGGGTGCAAAGTGTTATTGGGAGATAGGAAGATCCAAGGTGTTATTGTGAGAGGGGATGCAAAGTGTTATTGGGAGAGAGGGCTATGCAAAGTGTTTTTGTGAGACAGGTGGATGCAATGTGTTATTGGGAGAGAGGGGGGTGCAAAGTGTTATTGGGAGAGACGCAGGTGCAACGTGTTTATGCGAGATAAAGTATGCAAAGTGTTATTGGGATAAAGAGGGATGCAAAGTGATATTGTGTGAGAGGGGGATGCAAAGTGTTGCTTTGAGAAAGGGGATGCAAAGTGTTATTGGGATAGAGGTGGATCCGAACTGTTATTGGTAGATAGGTGGGTGCAAAGTGTTATCGTGAGAGACGGAACTGCAACGTGTTTTTGCGAGATAAGTGAGGCAAAGTGTTATTTGTATAGAGGGGATGTAAAGTGCTAATGTGAGAGAGGGGGATGGAAAGTGTTATTGGGAGAGAGGGGATGGAAACTGTTATTGGGATAGAGGGGAATGCAAAGTGTTATTGGGAGAGTGGGGGATGCAAAGTGTTATTGGGATAGAGTGAGATGGAAATTGTCATTGGGAGAGAGCGGAATGCAAAGTGTTATTTGGAGAGAGGGGAATGCAAAGTGCTATTGGGAGAGTGAGTCATGCAAATTGTTTTTGGGAGAGATGGGGATGCAAAGTGTTATTGGATGAATGTGGATGTAAAGTGTTATTGGGATAGAATGGGGTGCAAAGTCTTATTTGGAGAGAGGAGGCTGCATAGTGTTATTGGGAGATAGGAGGATGTAAATTGTTATTGCGAGAGGAGAGGGGATGCAATGTTTTATTGGGAGATACGAGGATGCAAAGTGTTATTGGGAGAGCGGAGGACGGAAAGTGTTATTGGGAGAAAGGGGATGTAAAGTGTTATTGGGAGAGAGGGGAATACAAAGTGTCATTCGGAGAGAGGAGGATGCAAATTGTTATTGGGAGAGAGGGGGATGCAAAGTGTCATTCGGAGAGAGGGGGATGCAAAGTGCTATTGGGAGATAGGAAGATGCAAAGTGTTATTGGGAGAGGGGATGCAAAATGTTATTGGGAGAGAGGGGATGTAAAGTGTTATTGGGAGAGAGTGGAATACAAAGATTTATTGTGAGAGAGTGGGATGCAAAGTATTATTGGGAGAGAGGAAGATGCAAAGTGCTATTCGGAGAGGGGATACAAAGTGTTATTGGGAGAGAGGGGTATGGAAATTATTATTGGGAGAGAGGTGGATGGAAAGTGTTATTGGGAGAGAGGGGGATCCAAAGTGTTATTGGGAGAGAGGTGGATGCAAAGTGTTACTCGGAGAGACGAAACAGGAAAATGTTTTTGCGAGGTAAGGGATAAAAATTGTTATTCAGATAGAGGGGGATGGAAAGTGTTATTGTGAGAGAGGGGGATGGAAAGTGGTATTGGGAGAGAGGGGTGGAAAGTGTTATCGGGAGATAGGGGAATGCAAAGTGTTATTTTAAGAGTGGGGGATGGAAAGTGCTATTGGGAGAGAGTGAGATGCAAAGTGTTATTGGGAGAGGGGAATGCACAGTGTTACTGAGAGAGAGTGGAATGCAAAGTGTTAATGGGAGATACGAGGATGCAAAGTGTTATTGGGAGAGCGGAGGATGGAAAGTGTTATTGGGAGAAAGGGGAAATAAAGTGTTACTGGGAGAGAGGGGAATGCAGGGTGTTATTGGGAGAGAGGGAAATGCAAAGTGTTATTAGGAGGGAGGAGATGCAAAGTGTCATTCTGAGAAATGTGGATACAAATTGCTATTGGGAGAGAGGGGTCTGCAATGTGTTATTTGGAGATAGGAAGATGCAAAGTGTTATTGGGAGAGGGGATGCAAAATGTTATTGGGAGAGAGGTGTATCCAAAGTGTAATTAGGAGAGAGGTGGATGCAACATGTTATTGGGAGAGAGGGAATGCAAAGCGTTATTGGGATAGTTGGGGATGCTAAGTGTTATTTGGAGGAAGTGAGATGCAAAGTGTTGTTAGGAGAGAGCGGAATTAAAAGTGTATCTGGGAGAGAGTGGTTTTGAAAGTGTTTTGGGTAGAGAAGGGAATGCAAAGTCTTATTGGGAGAGAGGAGGATGGAAAGTGTTATTGGGAGAAAGGAGATGTAAAGTGTTATTGGGAGAGAGGGTGATACAAGGTGTTATTGGGAATGAGGGGGTTGCAAAGTGTTATTGGGAGAGAGGAAGATGCAAAGTGGTATTTGGAGATGGGATGCAAAGTGTTATTGGGAGAGAGGGGGATGCAGAGTGTTATGGGGAGGGGGAATGCAAAGTTTTATTGGTAGAGAGGGGGGTGCAATGTGTTATTGGGAGATTGGAAGATGCAAAGTGTTATTGGGAGAGGGTGCAAAGTGTTATTGGGAGAGAGGGGGATGCATCGTGTTATTGGGTGAGAGGGAATGCGAAGTGTTATTGGGAGGGAGGGGAATGCACTCTGTAACTGGGAGAGTGAGGGATGCAAAATGTATTTAGGAGAGAGGGGGATGCAATGTGTTATTGCGAGAGAGGGGCATGCAAAGTGTTATTGGGAGAATGGGGATGAAAGTGTTATTGGGAGAGAATGGGGAGCAAAGTTTTGTTTCGAGAGAGGAGGTCGCATATGGTATTGGGAGGTAGGAGGATGCAAAGTGTTATTGGGAGAGGGTATGCAGAGAGTTTTTGAGAGAGAGGGGATGCAAAGTGTTATTGGGAGAGAGAAGGATGCAAAGTGTAATTGGGAGAGAAAGGGTGCAAAGTGTTATTGGGAGATAGGAAGATGCAAGGTGTCATTGTGAGAGGGGATGCAAAGTGTTATTGGGAGAGAGGGCTATGCAAAGTGTTTTTGTGAGACAGGTGGATGCAATGTGTTATTGGGAGAGAGGGGGGTGCAAAGTGTTATTGGGAGAGAGGGGGATGCAAAGTGTTATTGTGAGAGACGCAGGTGCAACGTGTTTATGCGAGATAAAGTATGCAAAGTGTTATTGGGATAAAGAGGGATGCAAAGTGATATTGTGTGAGAGGGGGATGCAAAGTGTTGCTTTGAGAAAGGGGATGCAAAGTGTTATTGGGATAGACGTGGATCCGAACTGTTATTGGTAGATAGGTGGGTGCAAAGTGTTATCGTGAGAGACGGAACTGCAACGTGTTTTTGCGAGATAAGTGAGGCAAAGTGTTATTTGTATAGAGGGGATGTAAAGTGCTAATGTGAGAGAGGGGGATGGAAAGTGTTATTGGGAGAGAGGGGATGGAAACTGTTATTGGGAGAGAGGGGAATGCAAAGTGTTATTGGGAGAGTGGGGGATGCAAAGTGTTATTGGGATAGAGTGAGATGGAAATTGTCATTGGGAGAGAGCGGAATGCAAAGTGTTATTTGGAGAGAGGGGAATGCAAAGTGCTATTGGGAGAGTGAGTCATGCAAATTGTTTTTGGGAGAGAGGGGGATGCAAAGTGTTATTGGATGAATGTGGATGTAAAGTGTTATTGGGATAGAATGGGGTGCAAAGTCTTATTTGGAGAGAGGAGGCTGCATAGTGTTATTGGGAGATAGGAGGATGTAAATTGTTATTGCGAGAGGAGAGGGGATGCAATGTTTTATTGGGAGATACGAGGATGCAAAGTGTTATTGGGAGAGCGGAGGATGGAAAGTGTTATTGGGAGAAAGGGGATGTAAAGTGTTATTGGGAGAGAGGGGAATGCAAAGTGTTATTAGGAGAGAGGAGGATGCAAATTGTTATTGGGAGAGAGGGGGATGCAAAGTGTCATTCGGAGAGAGGGGGATGCAAAGTGCTATTGGGAGATAGGAAGATGCAAAGTGTTATTGGGAGAGGGGATGCAAAATGTTATTGGGAGAGAGGGGATGTAAAGTGTTATTGGGAGAGAGTGGAATACAAAGATTTATTGTGAGAGAGTGGGATGCAAAGTATTATTGGGAGAGAGGAAGATGCAAAGTGCTATTCGGAGAGGGGATACAAAGTGTTATTGGGAGAGAGGGGTATGGAAATTATTATTGGGAGAGAGGTGGATGGAAAGTGTTATTGGGAGAGAGGGGGATCCAAAGTGTTATTGGGAGAGAGGTGGATGCAAAGTGTTACTCGGAGAGACGAAACAGGAAAATGTTTTTGCGAGGTAAGGGATAAAAATTGTTATTCAGATAGAGGGGGATGGAAAGTGTTATTGTGAGAGAGGGGGATGGAAAGTGGTATTGGGAGAGAGGGGTGGAAAGTGTTATCGGGAGATAGGGGAATGCAAAGTGTTATTTTAAGAGTGGGGGATGGAAAGTGCTATTGGGAGAGAGTGAGATGCAAAGTGTTATTGGGAGAGGGGAATGCACAGTGTTACTGAGAGAGAGTGGAATGCAAAGTGTTAATGGGAGATACGAGGATGCAAAGTGTTATTGGGAGAGCGGAGGATGGAAAGTGTTATTGGGAGAAAGGGGAAATAAAGTGTTACTGGGAGAGAGGGGAATGCAGGGTGTTATTGGGAGAGAGGGAAATGCAAAGTGTTATTAGGAGGGAGGAGATGCAAAGTGTCATTCTGAGAAATGTGGATACAAATTGCTATTGGGAGAGAGGGGTCTGCAATGTGTTATTTGGAGATAGGAAGATGCAAAGTGTTATTGGGAGAGGGGATGCAAAATGTTATTGGGAGAGAGGTGTATCCAAAGTGTAATTAGGAGAGAGGTGGATGCAACATGTTATTGGGAGAGAGGGAATGCAAAGTGTTATTGGGATAGTTGGGGATGCTAAGTGTTATTTGGAGAAAGTGAGATGCAAAGTGTTGTTAGGAGAGAGCGGAATTAAAAGTGTATCTGGGAGAGAGTGGTTTTGAAAGTGTTTTGGATAGAGAAGGGAATGCAAAGTCTTATTGGGAGAGAGGAGGATGGAAAGTGTTATTGGGAGAAAGGAGATGTAAAGTGTTATTGGGAGAGAGGGTGATACAAGGTGTTATTGGGAATGAGGGGGTTGCAAAGTGTTATTGGGAGAGAGGAAGATGCAAAGTGGTATTTGGAGATGGGATGCAAAGTGTTATTGGGAGAGAGGGGGATGCAGAGTGTTATGGGGAGGGGGATGCAAAGTTTTTTTTGGTAGAGAGCGGGGTGCAATGTGTTATTGGGAGATTGGAAGATGCAAAGTGTTATTGGGAGAGGCATGCAAAGTGTTATTGGGAGAGAGGGGGATGCATCGTGTTATTGGGTGAGAGGGAATGCGAAGTGTTATTGGGAGGGAGGAGAATGCACTCTGTAACTGGGAGAGTGAGGGATGCAAAATGTATTTGGGAGAGAGGGGGATGCAATGTGTTATTGCGAGAGAGGGGCATGCAAAGTGTTATTGGGAGAATGGGGATGAAAGTGTTATTGGGAGAGAATGGGGAGCAAAGTTTTGTTTCGAGAGAGGAGGTCGCATATGGTATTGGGAGGTAGGAGGATGCAAAGTGTTATTGGGAGAGGGTATGCAGAGAGTTTTTGAGAGAGAGGGAATGCAAAGTGTTATTGGGAGAGAGAAGGATGCAAAGTGTAATTGGGAGAGAAAGGGTGCAAAGTGTTATTGGGAGATAGGAAGATGCAAGGTGTCATTGTGAGAGGGGATGCAAAGTGTTATTGGGAGAGAGGGCTATGCAAAGTGTTTTTGTGAGACAGGTGGATGCAATGTGTTATTGGGAGAGAGGGGGGTGCAAAGTGTTATTGGGAGAGAGGGGGATGCAAAGTGTTATTGTGAGAGACGCAGGTGCAACGTGTTTATGCGAGATAAAGTATGCAAAGTGTTATTGGGATAAAGAGGGATGCAAAGTGATATTGTGTGAGAGGGGGATGCAAAGTGTTGCTTTGAGAAAGGGGATGCAAAGTGTTATTGGGATAGAGGTGGATCCGAACTGTTATTGGTAGATAGGTGGGTGCAAAGTGTTATCGTGAGAGACGGAACTGCAACGTGTTTTTGCGAGATAAGTGAGGCAAAGTGTTATTTGTATAGAGGGGATGTAAAGTGCTAATGTGAGAGAGGGGGATGGAAAGTGTTATTGGGAGAGAGGGGATGGAAACTGTTATTGGGAGAGAGGGGAATGCAAAGTGTTATTGGGAGAGTGGGGGATGCAAAGTGTTATTGGGATAGAGTGAGATGGAAATTGTCATTGGGAGAGAGCGGAATGCAAAGTGTTATTTGGAGAGAGGGGAATGCAAAGTGCTATTGGGAGAGTGAGTCATGCAAATTGTTTTTGGGAGAGAGGGGGATGCAAAGTGTTATTGGATGAATGTGGATGTAAAGTGTCATTGGGATAGAATGGGGTGCAAAGTCTTATTTGGAGAGAGGAGGCTGCATAGTGTTATTGGGAGATAGGAGGATGTAAATTGTTATTGCGAGAGGAGAGGGGATGCAATGTTTTATTGGGAGATACGAGGATGCAAAGTGTTATTGGGAGAGCGGAGGATGGAAAGTGTTATTGGGAGAAAGGGGATGTAAAGTGTTATTGGGAGAGAGGGGAATGCAAAGTGTTATTAGGAGAGAGGAGGATGCAAATTGTTATTGGGAGAGAGGGGGATGCAAAGTGTCATTCGGAGAGAGGGGGATGCAAAGTGCTATTGGGAGATAGGAAGATGCAAAGTGTTATTGGGAGAGGGGATGCAAAATGTTATTGGGAGAGAGGGGATGTAAAGTGTTATTGGGAGAGAGTGGAATACAAAGATTTATTGTGAGAGAGTGGGATGCAAAGTATTATTGGGAGAGAGGAAGATGCAAAGTGCTATTCGGAGAGGGGATACAAAGTGTTATTGGGAGAGAGGGGTATGGAAATTATTATTGGGAGAGAGGTGGATGGAAAGTGTTATTGGGAGAGAGGGGGATCCAAAGTGTTATTGGGAGAGAGGTGGATGCAAAGTGTTACTCGGAGAGACGAAACAGGAAAATGTTTTTGCGAGGTAAGGGATAAAAATTGTTATTCAGATAGAGGGGGATGCAAAGTGTTATTGTGAGAGAGGGGGATGGAAAGTGGTACTGGGAGAGAGGGGTGGAAAGTGTTATCGGGAGATAGGGGAATGCAAAGTGTTATTTTAAGAGTGGGGGATGGAAAGTGCTATTGGGAGAGAGTGAGATGCAAAGTGTTATTGGGAGAGGGGAATGCACAGTGTTACTGAGAGAGAGTGGAATGCAAAGTGTTAATGGGAGATACGAGGATGCAAAGTGTTATTGGGAGAGCGGAGGATGGAAAGTGTTATTGGGAGAAAGGGGAAATAAAGTGTTACTGGGAGAGAGGGGAATGCAGGGTGTTATTGGGAGAGAGGGAAATGCAAAGTGTTATTAGGAGGGAGGAGATGCAAAGTGTCATTCTGAGAAATGTGGATACAAATTGCTATTGGGAGAGAGGGGTCTGCAATGTGTTATTTGGAGATAGGAAGATGCAAAGTGTTATTGGGAGAGGGGATGCAAAATGTTATTGGGAGAGAGGTGTATCCAAAGTGTAATTAGGAGAGAGGTGGATGCAACATGTTATTGGGAGAGAGGGAATGCAAAGTGTTATTGGGATAGTTGGGGATGCTAAGTGTTATTTGGAGGAAATGAGATGCAAAGTGTTGTTAGGAGCGGAATTAAAAGTGTATCTGGGAGAGAGTGGTTTTGAAAGTGTTTTGGGTAGAGAAGGGAATGCAAAGTCTTATTGGGAGAGAGGAGGATGGAAAGTGTTATTGGGAGAAAGGAGATGTAAAGTGTTATTGGGAGAGAGGGTGATACAAGGTGTTATTGGGAATGAGGGGGTTGCAAAGTGTTATTGGGAGAGAGGAAGATGCAAAGTGGTATTTGGAGATGGGATGCAAAGTGTTATTGGGAGAGAGGGGGATGCAGAGTGTTATGGGGAGGGGGGATGCAAAGTTTTATTGGTAGAGAGGGGGGTGCAATGTGTTATTGGGAGATTGGAAGATGCAAAGTGTTATTGGGAGAGGCATGCAAAGTGTTATTGGGAGAGAGGGGGATGCATCGTGTTATTGGGTGAGAGGGAATGCGAAGTGTTATTGGGAGGGAGGAGAATGCACTCTGTAACTGGGAGAGTGAGGGATGCAAAATGTATTTGGGAGAGAGGGGGATGCAATGTGTTATTGCGAGAGAGGGGCATGCAAAGTGTTATTGGGAGAATGGGGATGAAAGTGTTATTGGGAGAGAATGGGGAGCAAAGTTTTGTTTCGAGAGAGGAGGTCGCATATGGTATTGGGAGGTAGGAGGATGCAAAGTGTTATTGGGAGAGGGTATGCAGAGAGTTTTTGAGAGAGAGGGAATGCAAAGTGTTATTGGGAGAGAGAAGGATGCAAAGTGTAATTGGGAGAGAAAGGGTGCAAAGTGTTATTGGGAGATAGGAAGATGCAAGGTGTCATTGTGAGAGGGGATGCAAAGTGTTATTGGGAGAGAGGGCTATGCAAAGTGTTTTTGTGAGACAGGTGGATGCAATGTGTTATTGGGAGAGAGGGGGGTGCAAAGTGTTATTGGGAGAGAGGGGGATGCAAAGTGTTATTGTGAGAGACGCAGGTGCAACGTGTTTATGCGAGATAAAGTATGCAAAGTGTTATTGGGATAAAGAGGGATGCAAAGTGATATTGTGTGAGAGGGGGATGCAAAGTGTTGCTTTGAGAAAGGGGATGCAAAGTGTTATTGGGATAGAGGTGGATCCGAACTGTTATTGGTAGATAGGTGGGTGCAAAGTGTTATCGTGAGAGACGGAACTGCAACGTGTTTTTGCGAGATAAGTGAGGCAAAGTGTTATTTGTATAGAGGGGATGTAAAGTGCTAATGTGAGAGAGGGGGATGGAAAGTGTTATTGGGAGAGAGGGGATGGAAACTGTTATTGGGAGAGAGGGGAATGCAAAGTGTTATTGGGAGAGTGGGGGATGCAAAGTGTTATTGGGATAGAGTGAGATGGAAATTGTCATTGGGAGAGAGCGGAATGCAAAGTGTTATTTGGAGAGAGGGGAATGCAAAGTGCTATTGGGAGAGTGAGTCATGCAAATTGTTTTTGGGAGAGAGGGGGATGCAAAGTGTTATTGGATGAATGTGGATGTAAAGTGTCATTGGGATAGAATGGGGTGCAAAGTCTTATTTGGAGAGAGGAGGCTGCATAGTGTTATTGGGAGATAGGAGGATGTAAATTGTTATTGCGAGAGGAGAGGGGATGCAATGTTTTATTGGGAGATACGAGGATGCAAAGTGTTATTGGGAGAGCGGAGGATGGAAAGTGTTATTGGGAGAAAGGGGATGTAAAGTGTTATTGGGAGAGAGGGGAATGCAAAGTGTTATTAGGAGAGAGGAGGATGCAAATTGTTATTGGGAGAGAGGGGGATGCAAAGTGTCATTCGGAGAGAGGGGGATGCAAAGTGCTATTGGGAGATAGGAAGATGCAAAGTGTTATTGGGAGAGGGGATGCAAAATGTTATTGGGAGAGAGGGGATGTAAAGTGTTATTGGGAGAGAGTGGAATACAAAGATTTATTGTGAGAGAGTGGGATGCAAAGTATTATTGGGAGAGAGGAAGATGCAAAGTGCTATTCGGAGAGGGGATACAAAGTGTTATTGGGAGAGAGGGGTATGGAAATTATTATTGGGAGAGAGGTGGATGGAAAGTGTTATTGGGAGAGAGGGGGATCCAAAGTGTTATTGGGAGAGAGGTGGATGCAAAGTGTTACTCGGAGAGACGAAACAGGAAAATGTTTTTGCGAGGTAAGGGATAAAAATTGTTATTCAGATAGAGGGGGATGCAAAGTGTTATTGTGAGAGAGGGGGATGGAAAGTGGTACTGGGAGAGAGGGGTGGAAAGTGTTATCGGGAGATAGGGGAATGCAAAGTGTTATTTTAAGAGTGGGGGATGGAAAGTGCTATTGGGAGAGAGTGAGATGCAAAGTGTTATTGGGAGAGGGGAATGCACAGTGTTACTGAGAGAGAGTGGAATGCAAAGTGTTAATGGGAGATACGAGGATGCAAAGTGTTATTGGGAGAGCGGAGGATGGAAAGTGTTATTGGGAGAAAGGGGAAATAAAGTGTTACTGGGAGAGAGGGGAATGCAGGGTGTTATTGGGAGAGAGGGAAATGCAAAGTGTTATTAGGAGGGAGGAGATGCAAAGTGTCATTCTGAGAAATGTGGATACAAATTGCTATTGGGAGAGAGGGGTCTGCAATGTGTTATTTGGAGATAGGAAGATGCAAAGTGTTATTGGGAGAGGGGATGCAAAATGTTATTGGGAGAGAGGTGTATCCAAAGTGTAATTAGGAGAGAGGTGGATGCAACATGTTATTGGGAGAGAGGGAATGCAAAGTGTTATTGGGATAGTTGGGGATGCTAAGTGTTATTTGGAGGAAATGAGATGCAAAGTGTTGTTAGGAGCGGAATTAAAAGTGTATCTGGGAGAGAGTGGTTTTGAAAGTGTTTTGGGTAGAGAAGGGAATGCAAAGTCTTATTGGGAGAGAGGAGGATGGAAAGTGTTATTGGGAGAAAGGAGATGTAAAGTGTTATTGGGAGAGAGGGTGATACAAGGTGTTATTGGGAATGAGGGGGTTGCAAAGTGTTATTGGGAGAGAGGAAGATGCAAAGTGGTATTTGGAGATGGGATGCAAAGTGTTATTGGGAGAGAGGGGGATGCAGAGTGTTATGGGGAGGGGGGATGCAAAGTTTTATTGGTAGAGAGGGGGGTGCAATGTGTTATTGGGAGATTGGAAGATGCAAAGTGTTATTGGGAGAGGCATGCAAAGTGTTATTGGGAGAGAGGGGGATGCATCGTGTTATTGGGTGAGAGGGAATGCGAAGTGTTATTGGGAGGGAGGAGAATGCACTCTGTAACTGGGAGAGTGAGGGATGCAAAATGTATTTGGGAGAGAGGGGGATGCAATGTGTTATTGCGAGAGAGGGGCATGCAAAGTGTTATTGGGAGAATGGGGATGAAAGTGTTATTGGGAGAGAATGGGGAGCAAAGTTTTGTTTCGAGAGAGGAGGTCGCATATGGTATTGGGAGGTAGGAGGATGCAAAGTGTTATTGGGAGAGGGTATGCACAGAGTTTTTGAGAGAGAGGGAATGCAAAGTGTTATTGGGAGAGAGAAGGATGCAAAGTGTAATTGGGAGAGAAAGGGTGCAAAGTGTTATTGGGAGATAGGAAGATGCAAGGTGTCATTGTGAGAGGGGATGCAAAGTGTTATTGGGAGAGAGGGCTATGCAAAGTGTTTTTGTGAGACAGGTGGATGCAATGTGTTATTGGGAGAGAGGGGGGTGCAAAGTGTTATTGGGAGAGAGGGGGATGCAAAGTGTTATTGTGAGAGACGCAGGTGCAACGTGTTTATGCGAGATAAAGTATGCAAAGTGTTATTGGGATAAAGAGGGATGCAAAGTGATATTGTGTGAGAGGGGGATGCAAAGTGTTGCTTTGAGAAAGGGGATGCAAAGTGTTATTGGGATAGAGGTGGATCCGAACTGTTATTGGTAGATAGGTGGGTGCAAAGTGTTATCGTGAGAGACGGAACTGCAACGTGTTTTTGCGAGATAAGTGAGGCAAAGTGTTATTTGTATAGAGGGGATGTAAAGTGCTAATGTGAGAGAGGGGGATGGAAAGTGTTATTGGGAGAGAGGGGATGGAAACTGTTATTGGGAGAGAGGGGAATGCAAAGTGTTATTGGGAGAGTGGGGGATGCAAAGTGTTATTGGGATAGAGTGAGATGGAAATTGTCATTGGGAGAGAGCGGAATGCAAAGTGTTATTTGGAGAGAGGGGAATGCAAAGTGCTATTGGGAGAGTGAGTCATGCAAATTGTTTTTGGGAGAGAGGGGGATGCAAAGTGTTATTGGATGAATGTGGATGTAAAGTGTCATTGGGATAGAATGGGGTGCAAAGTCTTATTTGGAGAGAGGAGGCTGCATAGTGTTATTGGGAGATAGGAGGATGTAAATTGTTATTGCGAGAGGAGAGGGGATGCAATGTTTTATTGGGAGATACGAGGATGCAAAGTGTTATTGGGAGAGCGGAGGATGGAAAGTGTTATTGGGAGAAAGGGGATGTAAAGTGTTATTGGGAGAGAGGGGAATGCAAAGTGTTATTAGGAGAGAGGAGGATGCAAATTGTTATTGGGAGAGAGGGGGATGCAAAGTGTCATTCGGAGAGAGGGGGATGCAAAGTGCTATTGGGAGATAGGAAGATGCAAAGTGTTATTGGGAGAGGGGATGCAAAATGTTATTGGGAGAGAGGGGATGTAAAGTGTTATTGGGAGAGAGTGGAATACAAAGATTTATTGTGAGAGAGTGGGATGCAAAGTATTATTGGGAGAGAGGAAGATGCAAAGTGCTATTCGGAGAGGGGATACAAAGTGTTATTGGGAGAGAGGGGTATGGAAATTATTATTGGGAGAGAGGTGGATGGAAAGTGTTATTGGGAGAGAGGGGGATCCAAAGTGTTATTGGGAGAGAGGTGGATGCAAAGTGTTACTCGGAGAGACGAAACAGGAAAATGTTTTTGCGAGGTAAGGGATAAAAATTGTTATTCAGATAGAGGGGGATGCAAAGTGTTATTGTGAGAGAGGGGGATGGAAAGTGGTACTGGGAGAGAGGGGTGGAAAGTGTTATCGGGAGATAGGGGAATGCAAAGTGTTATTTTAAGAGTGGGGGATGGAAAGTGCTATTGGGAGAGAGTGAGATGCAAAGTGTTATTGGGAGAGGGGAATGCACAGTGTTACTGAGAGAGAGTGGAATGCAAAGTGTTAATGGGAGATACGAGGATGCAAAGTGTTATTGGGAGAGCGGAGGATGGAAAGTGTTATTGGGAGAAAGGGGAAATAAAGTGTTACTGGGAGAGAGGGGAATGCAGGGTGTTATTGGGAGAGAGGGAAATGCAAAGTGTTATTAGGAGGGAGGAGATGCAAAGTGTCATTCTGAGAAATGTGGATACAAATTGCTATTGGGAGAGAGGGGTCTGCAATGTGTTATTTGGAGATAGGAAGATGCAAAGTGTTATTGGGAGAGGGGATGCAAAATGTTATTGGGAGAGAGGTGTATCCAAAGTGTAATTAGGAGAGAGGTGGATGCAACATGTTATTGGGAGAGAGGGAATGCAAAGTGTTATTGGGATAGTTGGGGATGCTAAGTGTTATTTGGAGGAAATGAGATGCAAAGTGTTGTTAGGAGCGGAATTAAAAGTGTATCTGGGAGAGAGTGGTTTTGAAAGTGTTTTGGGTAGAGAAGGGAATGCAAAGTCTTATTGGGAGAGAGGAGGATGGAAAGTGTTATTGGGAGAAAGGAGATGTAAAGTGTTATTGGGAGAGAGGGTGATACAAGGTGTTATTGGGAATGAGGGGGTTGCAAAGTGTTATTGGGAGAGAGGAAGATGCAAAGTGGTATTTGGAGATGGGATGCAAAGTGTTATTGGGAGAGAGGGGGATGCAGAGTGTTATGGGGAGGGGGGATGCAAAGTTTTATTGGTAGAGAGGGGGGTGCAATGTGTTATTGGGAGATTGGAAGATGCAAAGTGTTATTGGGAGAGGCATGCAAAGTGTTATTGGGAGAGAGGGGGATGCATCGTGTTATTGGGTGAGAGGGAATGCGAAGTGTTATTGGGAGGGAGGAGAATGCACTCTGTAACTGGGAGAGTGAGGGATGCAAAATGTATTTGGGAGAGAGGGGGATGCAATGTGTTATTGCGAGAGAGGGGCATGCAAAGTGTTATTGGGAGAATGGGGATGAAAGTGTTATTGGGAGAGAATGGGGAGCAAAGTTTTGTTTCGAGAGAGGAGGTCGCATATGGTATTGGGAGGTAGGAGGATGCAAAGTGTTATTGGGAGAGGGTATGCAGAGAGTTTTTGAGAGAGAGGGAATGCAAAGTGTTATTGGGAGAGAGAAGGATGCAAAGTGTAATTGGGAGAGAAAGGGTGCAAAGTGTTATTGGGAGATAGGAAGATGCAAGGTGTCATTGTGAGAGGGGATGCAAAGTGTTATTGGGAGAGAGGGCTATGCAAAGTGTTTTTGTGAGACAGGTGGATGCAATGTGTTATTGGGAGAGAGGGGGGTGCAAAGTGTTATTGGGAGAGAGGGGGATGCAAAGTGTTATTGTGAGAGACGCAGGTGCAACGTGTTTATGCGAGATAAAGTATGCAAAGTGTTATTGGGATAAAGAGGGATGCAAAGTGATATTGTGTGAGAGGGGGATGCAAAGTGTTGCTTTGAGAAAGGGGATGCAAAGTGTTATTGGGATAGAGGTGGATCCGAACTGTTATTGGTAGATAGGTGGGTGCAAAGTGTTATCGTGAGAGACGGAACTGCAACGTGTTTTTGCGAGATAAGTGAGGCAAAGTGTTATTTGTATAGAGGGGATGTAAAGTGCTAATGTGAGAGAGGGGGATGGAAAGTGTTATTGGGAGAGAGGGGATGGAAACTGTTATTGGGAGAGAGGGGAATGCAAAGTGTTATTGGGAGAGTGGGGGATGCAAAGTGTTATTGGGATAGAGTGAGATGGAAATTGTCATTGGGAGAGAGCGGAATGCAAAGTGTTATTTGGAGAGAGGGGAATGCAAAGTGCTATTGGGAGAGTGAGTCATGCAAATTGTTTTTGGGAGAGAGGGGGATGCAAAGTGTTATTGGATGAATGTGGATGTAAAGTGTCATTGGGATAGAATGGGGTGCAAAGTCTTATTTGGAGAGAGGAGGCTGCATAGTGTTATTGGGAGATAGGAGGATGTAAATTGTTATTGCGAGAGGAGAGGGGATGCAATGTTTTATTGGGAGATACGAGGATGCAAAGTGTTATTGGGAGAGCGGAGGATGGAAAGTGTTATTGGGAGAAAGGGGATGTAAAGTGTTATTGGGAGAGAGGGGAATGCAAAGTGTTATTAGGAGAGAGGAGGATGCAAATTGTTATTGGGAGAGAGGGGGATGCAAAGTGTCATTCGGAGAGAGGGGGATGCAAAGTGCTATTGGGAGATAGGAAGATGCAAAGTGTTATTGGGAGAGGGGATGCAAAATGTTATTGGGAGAGAGGGGATGTAAAGTGTTATTGGGAGAGAGTGGAATACAAAGATTTATTGTGAGAGAGTGGGATGCAAAGTATTATTGGGAGAGAGGAAGATGCAAAGTGCTATTCGGAGAGGGGATACAAAGTGTTATTGGGAGAGAGGGGTATGGAAATTATTATTGGGAGAGAGGTGGATGGAAAGTGTTATTGGGAGAGAGGGGGATCCAAAGTGTTATTGGGAGAGAGGTGGATGCAAAGTGTTACTCGGAGAGACGAAACAGGAAAATGTTTTTGCGAGGTAAGGGATAAAAATTGTTATTCAGATAGAGGGGGATGCAAAGTGTTATTGTGAGAGAGGGGGATGGAAAGTGGTACTGGGAGAGAGGGGTGGAAAGTGTTATCGGGAGATAGGGGAATGCAAAGTGTTATTTTAAGAGTGGGGGATGGAAAGTGCTATTGGGAGAGAGTGAGATGCAAAGTGTTATTGGGAGAGGGGAATGCACAGTGTTACTGAGAGAGAGTGGAATGCAAAGTGTTAATGGGAGATACGAGGATGCAAAGTGTTATTGGGAGAGCGGAGGATGGAAAGTGTTATTGGGAGAAAGGGGAAATAAAGTGTTACTGGGAGAGAGGGGAATGCAGGGTGTTATTGGGAGAGAGGGAAATGCAAAGTGTTATTAGGAGGGAGGAGATGCAAAGTGTCATTCTGAGAAATGTGGATACAAATTGCTATTGGGAGAGAGGGGTCTGCAATGTGTTATTTGGAGATAGGAAGATGCAAAGTGTTATTGGGAGAGGGGATGCAAAATGTTATTGGGAGAGAGGTGTATCCAAAGTGTAATTAGGAGAGAGGTGGATGCAACATGTTATTGGGAGAGAGGGAATGCAAAGTGTTATTGGGATAGTTGGGGATGCTAAGTGTTATTTGGAGGAAATGAGATGCAAAGTGTTGTTAGGAGCGGAATTAAAAGTGTATCTGGGAGAGAGTGGTTTTGAAAGTGTTTTGGGTAGAGAAGGGAATGCAAAGTCTTATTGGGAGAGAGGAGGATGGAAAGTGTTATTGGGAGAAAGGAGATGTAAAGTGTTATTGGGAGAGAGGGTGATACAAGGTGTTATTGGGAATGAGGGGGTTGCAAAGTGTTATTGGGAGAGAGGAAGATGCAAAGTGGTATTTGGAGATGGGATGCAAAGTGTTATTGGGAGAGAGGGGGATGCAGAGTGTTATGGGGAGGGGGGATGCAAAGTTTTATTGGTAGAGAGGGGGGTGCAATGTGTTATTGGGAGATTGGAAGATGCAAAGTGTTATTGGGAGAGGGGTGCAAAGTGTTATTGGGAGAGAGGGGGATGCATCGTGTTATTGGGTGAGAGGGAATGCGAAGTGTTATTGGGAGGGAGGGGAATGCACTCTGTAACTGGGAGAGTGAGGGATGCAAAATGTATTTAGGAGAGAGGGGGATGCAATGTGTTATTGCGAGAGGGGGGCATGCAAAGTGTTATTGGGAGAATGGGGATGAAAGTGTTATTGGGAGAGAATGGGGAGCAAAGTTTTGTTTCGAGACAGGAGGTCGCATATGGTATTGGGAGGTAGGAGGATGCAAAGTGTTATTGGGAGAGGGTATGCAGAGAGTTTTTGAGAGAGAGGGGATGCAAAGTGTTATTGGGAGAGAGAAGGATGCAAAGTGTAATTGGGAGAGAAAGGGTGCAAAGTGTTATTGGGAGATAGGAAGATGCAAGGTGTCATTGTGAGAGGGGATGCAAAGTGTTATTGGGAGAGAGGGCTATGCAAAGTGTTTTTGTGAGACAGGTGGATGCAATGTGTTATTGGGAGAGAGGGGGGTGCAAAGTGTTATTGGGAAAGAGGGGGATGCAAAGTGTTATTGTGAGAGACGCAGGTGCAACGTGTTTATGCGAGATAAAGTATGCAAAGTGTTATTGGGATAAAGAGGGATGCAAAGTGATATTGTGTGAGAGGGGGATGCAAAGTGTTGCTTTGAGAAAGGGGATGCAAAGTGTTATTGGGATAGAGGTGGATCCGAACTGTTATTGGTAGATAGGTGGGTGCAAAGTGTTATCGTGAGAGACGGAACTGCAACGTGTTTTTGCGAGATAAGTGAGGCAAAGTGTTATTTGTATAGAGGGGATGTAAAGTGCTAATGTGAGAGAGGGGGATGGAAAGTGTTATTGGGAGAGAGGGAATGGAAACTGTTATTGGGAGAGAGGGGAATGCAAAGTGTTATTGGGAGAGTGGGGGATGCAAAGTGTTATTGGGATAGAGTGAGATGGAAATTGTCATTGGGAGAGAGCGGAATGCAAAGTGTTATTTGGAGAGAGGGGAATGCAAAGTGCTATTGGGAGAGTGAGTCATGCAAATTGTTTTTGGGAGAGAGGGGGATGCAAAGTGTTATTGGATGAATGTGGATGTAAAGTGTCATTGGGATAGAATGGGGTGCAAAGTCTTATTTGGAGAGAGGAGGCTGCATAGTGTTATTGGGAGATAGGAGGATGTAAATTGTTATTGCGAGAGGAGAGGGGATGCAATGTTTTATTGGGAGATACGAGGATGCAAAGTGTTATTGGGAGAGCGGAGGATGGAAAGTGTTATTGGGAGAAAGGGGATGTAAAGTGTTATTGGGAGAGAGGGGAATGCAAAGTGTTATTAGGAGAGAGGAGGATGCAAATTGTTATTGGGAGAGAGGGGGATGCAAAGTGTCATTCGGAGAGAGGGGGATGCAAAGTGCTATTGGGAGATAGGAAGATGCAAAGTGTTATTGGGAGAGGGGATGCAAAATGTTATTGGGAGAGAGGGGATGTAAAGTGTTATTGGGAGAGAGTGGAATACAAAGATTTATTGTGAGAGAGTGGGATGCAAAGTATTATTGGGAGAGAGGAAGATGCAAAGTGCTATTCGGAGAGGGGATACAAAGTGTTATTGGGAGAGAGGGGTATGGAAATTATTATTGGGAGAGAGGTGGATGGAAAGTGTTATTGGGAGAGAGGGGGATCCAAAGTGTTATTGGGAGAGAGGTGGATGCAAAGTGTTACTCGGAGAGACGAAACAGGAAAATGTTTTTGCGAGGTAAGGGATAAAAATTGTTATTCAGATAGAGGGGGATGCAAAGTGTTATTGTGAGAGAGGGGGATGGAAAGTGGTACTGGGAGAGAGGGGTGGAAAGTGTTATCGGGAGATAGGGGAATGCAAAGTGTTATTTTAAGAGTGGGGGATGGAAAGTGCTATTGGGAGAGAGTGAGATGCAAAGTGTTATTGGGAGAGGGGAATGCACAGTGTTACTGAGAGAGAGTGGAATGCAAAGTGTTAATGGGAGATACGAGGATGCAAAGTGTTATTGGGAGAGCGGAGGATGGAAAGTGTTATTGGGAGAAAGGGGAAATAAAGTGTTACTGGGAGAGAGGGGAATGCAGGGTGTTATTGGGAGAGAGGGAAATGCAAAGTGTTATTAGGAGGGAGGAGATGCAAAGTGTCATTCTGAGAAATGTGGATACAAATTGCTATTGGGAGAGAGGGGTCTGCAATGTGTTATTTGGAGATAGGAAGATGCAAAGTGTTATTGGGAGAGGGGATGCAAAATGTTATTGGGAGAGAGGTGTATCCAAAGTGTAATTAGGAGAGAGGTGGATGCAACATGTTATTGGGAGAGAGGGAATGCAAAGTGTTATTGGGATAGTTGGGGATGCTAAGTGTTATTTGGAGGAAATGAGATGCAAAGTGTTGTTAGGAGCGGAATTAAAAGTGTATCTGGGAGAGAGTGGTTTTGAAAGTGTTTTGGGTAGAGAAGGGAATGCAAAGTCTTATTGGGAGAGAGGAGGATGGAAAGTGTTATTGGGAGAAAGGAGATGTAAAGTGTTATTGGGAGAGAGGGTGATACAAGGTGTTATTGGGAATGAGGGGGTTGCAAAGTGTTATTGGGAGAGAGGAAGATGCAAAGTGGTATTTGGAGATGGGATGCAAAGTGTTATTGGGAGAGAGGGGGATGCAGAGTGTTATGGGGAGGGGGGATGCAAAGTTTTATTGGTAGAGAGGGGGGTGCAACGTGTTATTGGGAGATTGGAAGATGCAAAGTGTTATTGGGAGAGGCATGCAAAGTGTTATTGGGAGAGAGGGGGATGCATCGTGTTATTGGGTGAGAGGGAATGCGAAGTGTTATTGGGAGGGAGGAGAATGCACTCTGTAACTGGGAGAGTGAGGGATGCAAAATGTATTTGGGAGAGAGGGGGATGCAATGTGTTATTGCGAGAGAGGGGCATGCAAAGTGTTATTGGGAGAATGGGGATGAAAGTGTTATTGGGAGAGAATGGGGAGCAAAGTTTTGTTTCGAGAGAGGAGGTCGCATATGGTATTGGGAGGTAGGAGGATGCAAAGTGTTATTGGGAGAGGGTATGCAGAGAGTTTTTGAGAGAGAGGGAATGCAAAGTGTTATTGGGAGAGAGAAGGATGCAAAGTGTAATTGGGAGAGAAAGGGTGCAAAGTGTTATTGGGAGATAGGAAGATGCAAGGTGTCATTGTGAGAGGGGATGCAAAGTGTTATTGGGAGAGAGGGCTATGCAAAGTGTTTTTGTGAGACAGGTGGATGCAATGTGTTATTGGGAGAGAGGGGGGTGCAAAGTGTTATTGGGAGAGAGGGGGATGCAAAGTGTTATTGTGAGAGACGCAGGTGCAACGTGTTTATGCGAGATAAAGTATGCAAAGTGTTATTGGGATAAAGAGGGATGCAAAGTGATATTGTGTGAGAGGGGGATGCAAAGTGTTGCTTTGAGAAAGGGGATGCAAAGTGTTATTGGGATAGAGGTGGATCCGAACTGTTATTGGTAGATAGGTGGGTGCAAAGTGTTATCGTGAGAGACGGAACTGCAACGTGTTTTTGCGAGATAAGTGAGGCAAAGTGTTATTTGTATAGAGGGGATGTAAAGTGCTAATGTGAGAGAGGGGGATGGAAAGTGTTATTGGGAGAGAGGGGATGGAAACTGTTATTGGGAGAGAGGGGAATGCAAAGTGTTATTGGGAGAGTGGGGGATGCAAAGTGTTATTGGGATAGAGTGAGATGGAAATTGTCATTGGGAGAGAGCGGAATGCAAAGTGTTATTTGGAGAGAGGGGAATGCAAAGTGCTATTGGGAGAGTGAGTCATGCAAATTGTTTTTGGGAGAGAGGGGGATGCAAAGTGTTATTGGATGAATGTGGATGTAAAGTGTCATTGGGATAGAATGGGGTGCAAAGTCTTATTTGGAGAGAGGAGGCTGCATAGTGTTATTGGGAGATAGGAGGATGTAAATTGTTATTGCGAGAGGAGAGGGGATGCAATGTTTTATTGGGAGATACGAGGATGCAAAGTGTTATTGGGAGAGCGGAGGATGGAAAGTGTTATTGGGAGAAAGGGGATGTAAAGTGTTATTGGGAGAGAGGGGAATGCAAAGTGTTATTAGGAGAGAGGAGGATGCAAATTGTTATTGGGAGAGAGGGGGATGCAAAGTGTCATTCGGAGAGAGGGGGATGCAAAGTGCTATTGGGAGATAGGAAGATGCAAAGTGTTATTGGGAGAGGGGATGCAAAATGTTATTGGGAGAGAGGGGATGTAAAGTGTTATTGGGAGAGAGTGGAATACAAAGATTTATTGTGAGAGAGTGGGATGCAAAGTATTATTGGGAGAGAGGAAGATGCAAAGTGCTATTCGGAGAGGGGATACAAAGTGTTATTGGGAGAGAGGGGTATGGAAATTATTATTGGGAGAGAGGTGGATGGAAAGTGTTATTGGGAGAGAGGGGGATCCAAAGTGTTATTGGGAGAGAGGTGGATGCAAAGTGTTACTCGGAGAGACGAAACAGGAAAATGTTTTTGCGAGGTAAGGGATAACAATTGTTATTCAGATAGAGGGGGATGCAAAGTGTTATTGTGAGAGAGGGGGATGGAAAGTGGTACTGGGAGAGAGGGGTGGAAAGTGTTATCGGGAGATAGGGGAATGCAAAGTGTTATTTTAAGAGTGGGGGATGGAAAGTGCTATTGGGAGAGAGTGAGATGCAAAGTGTTATTGGGAGAGGGGAATGCACAGTGTTACTGAGAGAGAGTGGAATGCAAAGTGTTAATGGGAGATACGAGGATGCAAAGTGTTATTGGGAGAGCGGAGGATGGAAAGTGTTATTGGGAGAAAGGGGAAATAAAGTGTTACTGGGAGAGAGGGGAATGCAGGGTGTTATTGGGAGAGAGGGAAATGCAAAGTGTTATTAGGAGGGAGGAGATGCAAAGTGTCATTCTGAGAAATGTGGATACAAATTGCTATTGGGAGAGAGGGGTCTGCAATGTGTTATTTGGAGATAGGAAGATGCAAAGTGTTATTGGGAGAGGGGATGCAAAATGTTATTGGGAGAGAGGTGTATCCAAAGTGTAATTAGGAGAGAGGTGGATGCAACATGTTATTGGGAGAGAGGGAATGCAAAGTGTTATTGGGATAGTTGGGGATGCTAAGTGTTATTTGGAGGAAATGAGATGCAAAGTGTTGTTAGGAGCGGAATTAAAAGTGTATCTGGGAGAGAGTGGTTTTGAAAGTGTTTTGGGTAGAGAAGGGAATGCAAAGTCTTATTGGGAGAGAGGAGGATGGAAAGTGTTATTGGGAGAAAGGAGATGTAAAGTGTTATTGGGAGAGAGGGTGATACAAGGTGTTATTGGGAATGAGGGGGTTGCAAAGTGTTATTGGGAGAGAGGAAGATGCAAAGTGGTATTTGGAGATGGGATGCAAAGTGTTATTGGGAGAGAGGGGGATGCAGAGTGTTATGGGGAGGGGGGATGCAAAGTTTTATTGGTAGAGAGGGGGGTGCAATGTGTTATTGGGAGATTGGAAGATGCAAAGTGTTATTGGGAGAGGGGTGCAAAGTGTTATTGGGAGAGAGGGGGATGCATCGTGTTATTGGGTGAGAGGGAATGCGAAGTGTTATTGGGAGGGAGGGGAATGCACTCTGTAACTGGGAGAGTGAGGGATGCAAAATGTATTTAGGAGAGAGGGGGATGCAATGTGTTATTGCGAGAGAGGGGCATGCAAAGTGTTATTGGGAGAATGGGGATGAAAGTGTTATTGGGAGAGAATGGGGAGCAAAGTTTTGTTTCGAGAGAGGAGGTCGCATATGGTATTGGGAGGTAGGAGGATGCAAAGTGTTATTGGGAGAGGGTATGCAGAGAGTTTTTGAGAGAGAGGGGATGCAAAGTGTTATTGGGAGAGAGAAGGATGCAAAGTGTAATTGGGAGAGAAAGGGTGCAAAGTGTTATTGGGAGATAGGAAGATGCAAGGTGTCATTGTGAGAGGGGATGCAAAGTGTTATTGGGAGAGAGGGCTATGCAAAGTGTTTTTGTGAGACAGGTGGATGCAATGTGTTATTGGGAGAGAGGGGGGTGCAAAGTGTTATTGGGAAAGAGGGGGATGCAAAGTGTTATTGTGAGAGACGCAGGTGCAACGTGTTTATGCGAGATAAAGTATGCAAAGTGTTATTGGGATAAAGAGGGATGCAAAGTGATATTGTGTGAGAGGGGGATGCAAAGTGTTGCTTTGAGAAAGGGGATGCAAAGTGTTATTGGGATAGAGGTGGATCCGAACTGTTATTGGTAGATAGGTGGGTGCAAAGTGTTATCGTGAGAGACGGAACTGCAACGTGTTTTTGCGAGATAAGTGAGGCAAAGTGTTATTTGTATAGAGGGGATGTAAAGTGCTAATGTGAGAGAGGGGGATGGAAAGTGTTATTGGGAGAGAGGGAATGGAAACTGTTATTGGGAGAGAGGGGAATGCAAAGTGTTATTGGGAGAGTGGGGGATGCAAAGTGTTATTGGGATAGAGTGAGATGGAAATTGTCATTGGGAGAGAGCGGAATGCAAAGTGTTATTTGGAGAGAGGGGAATGCAAAGTGCTATTGGGAGAGTGAGTCATGCAAATTGTTTTTGGGAGAGAGGGGGATGCAAAGTGTTATTGGATGAATGTGGATGTAAAGTGTTATTGGGATAGAATGGGGTGCAAAGTCTTATTTGGAGAGAGGAGGCTGCATAGTGTTATTGGGAGATAGGAGGATGTAAATTGTTATTGCGAGAGGAGAGGGGATGCAATGTTTTATTGGGAGATACGAGGATGCAAAGTGTTATTGGGAGAGCGGAGGATGGAAAGTGTTATTGGGAGAAAGGGGATGTAAAGTGTTATTGGGAGAGAGGGGAATGCAAAGTGTTATTAGGAGAGAGGAGGATGCAAATTGTTATTGGGAGAGAGGGGGATGCAAAGTGTCATTCGGAGAGAGGGGGATGCAAAGTGCTATTGGGAGATAGGAAGATGCAAAGTGTTATTGGGAGAGGGGATGCAAAATGTTATTGGGAGAGAGGGGATGTAAAGTGTTATTGGGAGAGAGTGGAATACAAAGATTTATTGTGAGAGAGTGGGATGCAAAGTATTATTGGGAGAGAGGAAGATGCAAAGTGCTATTCGGAGAGGGGATACAAAGTGTTATTGGGAGAGAGGGGTATGGAAATTATTATTGGGAGAGAGGTGGATGGAAAGTGTTATTGGGAGAGAGGGGGATCCAAAGTGTTATTGGGAGAGAGGTGGATGCAAAGTGTTACTCGGAGAGACGAAACAGGAAAATGTTTTTGCGAGGTAAGGGATAAAAATTGTTATTCAGATAGAGGGGGATGGAAAGTGTTATTGTGAGAGAGGGGGATGGAAAGTGGTATTGGGAGAGAGGGGTGGAAAGTGTTATCGGGAGATAGGGGAATGCAAAGTGTTATTTTAAGAGTGGGGGATGGAAAGTGCTATTGGGAGAGAGTGAGATGCAAAGTGTTATTGGGAGAGGGGAATGCACAGTGTTACTGAGAGAGAGTGGAATGCAAAGTGTTAATGGGAGATACGAGGATGCAAAGTGTTATTGGGAGAGCGGAGGATGGAAAGTGTTATTGGGAGAAAGGGGAAATAAAGTGTTACTGGGAGAGAGGGGAATGCAGGGTGTTATTGGGAGAGAGGGAAATGCAAAGTGTTATTAGGAGGGAGGAGATGCAAAGTGTCATTCTGAGAAATGTGGATACAAATTGCTATTGGGAGAGAGGGGTCTGCAATGTGTTATTTGGAGATAGGAAGATGCAAAGTGTTATTGGGAGAGGGGATGCAAAATGTTATTGGGAGAGAGGTGTATCCAAAGTGTAATTAGGAGAGAGGTGGATGCAACATGTTATTGGGAGAGAGGGAATGCAAAGTTTTATTTGGAGAGAGGGGAATGCAAAGTGTGGGAGAGAATGGGGAGGAAAGTTTTTTTTTTCGAGAGAGGAGGTTGCAATGGGATTGGGAGATAGGAGGGTGCAAAGTGTTATTGTTATAGGGTATGCAAAGTGGAATTGGGAGAGAGGTGGATGCAAAGTGTTATTGGGAAAGAGGGAATGCAAACTGTTATGTGGAGAGAGGGGAATGCAAAGTGTTATTGGGAGAAAGGTGGATGCAAATTGTTTTGGGGAGAGAGGGGGATGCAAAGTGTTATTGGGAGAGAGGTTCCTTGAAAGTGTTATTGGGAGATAGGAAGATGCAACGTGGTATTGGGAGAGGGGATGCAAAGTGTTAATTTTAGAGAGGATAATGAAAAGTGTTATTGCGATAGAGGGAGATGCAAAGTGTCATTGTGAGAGATGGGGCTGCAAAATGTTATTAGGTGACGGGGGTGCAAAGTGTTATTGGGAGAGAGGGGGATGCAAGGTGTTGTTAGGAGAGATGGGGGCTTCACAATGCTATTGATATATACGAATATGCAAATTGTTATTTAGAGAGGGGATGCAAAGTGTTATTGGGAGAGAGGTGGATGCAAAGTGCTTTTGGGAGAGAGGTGGATGCAAAGTGATTTTGGGAGAGAGGGGATGCAAAGTGTTATTCGGAGAGCAGGCGGCTGCAAAGTGTTTTTGGGAGAAAGGAAGATGCAAAGTGTTATTGGTAGATGGGATGCAAAGTATTATTGGGATAGAGGGGTTTTCAAAGTGTTGTTTGGAGAGAGTTGGATGCAAAGTGTTATTTAGAGAGAGGGGGATGCAAAGTGTGATTGGGAGAGAGGGCGATGCAAAGTGTTATTGGGATAGAGGGGGATGCAAAGTGTTATTGTGAGAGAGGGGGATGCAAAGTGTTATTGTGAGAGAGGGGGCTGCAAAGTGTTATTGGGTGATGGGAAGATGCAAGGTGTTTTTGAGAGAGGGGATTCAAAGTGTTTTTGGGAGAGAGGTGTATGCCATGTGTTTTTGTTAGAGACGGGGATGCATCGTGTTATTGGGAGAGAGGGAATGTAAAGTGTTATTTGGACAGAAGGGAATGCAAAGTGTTATTGGGAGAGTGAGGGATGCAAAATGGTTTTGGGAGAGAGGGGGACGCAAAGTGTTATTGTGAGAGAAGGGAATGCAAAGTGTTATTGGGAGAAAGGCGATGTAAAATGTTGTTGGGATAGAATGGGGAGGAATGTTTTATTTCGAGAGAGGAGGCTTCATATGGCATTGGGAGATAGGAGGATGAAACGAGTTATTTGGAGAGGGGATGCAAAGGTTTTTTGGGAGAGAGGGGAATGGAAAGTGTTATTGGGAGAGAGGAGGAGGAAAATGTTATTGGGAGAGAGGTGTATCCAAAGTGTTATTGCGAGAGAGTGGGACGTAAAGTGTTAGTGGGAGAGAGGGGAATGCAAAGTGTGATTGAGAGAGAGTGGGATGCAAAGTGTTATTGGGAGAGAGGAAGATACATAGTGCTATTCGGAAAGGGGATGGAAAGTGTTATTGGGAGAGAGGGGGATGCAAAGTGTTACTGGGAGACAGGGTGATGCAAACTGTTACTGGGAGAGAAGGGGATACAAAGTGTTATTATGAAATGGGATGCAAAGTGTAACTGGGAGAGAGGTGGATGCAAAGTGTTATTGGGAGAGAGGGGTATGCAAAGTGTTACTGGGATAGAGGTTAATGCAAAGTGTTATTGGGAGAGAGGGGGATGCAAAGTGTTATTAAGAGAGAGGGGGATGCAAAGTGTTATTGGGAGAGAGGGGATGCAAAGTGTTTTTGGGAGAGAGGGGAATGCAAAGTGTTATGGGGAGAGTTGGAGTTCCAAGTGTTAGTGGGAGAGAGTGAGATGCAAAGTGTTAATGAGAGAGAGGAGAATGCAAAGTGTTATTGGGAGAGAGTGGAATGCAAAGTTTTGTTGGGATAGAGGAATGCAAAGTGCTATTAGGAGAGAGGAGGATGCAAAGTGTTATTGAGAGAAACGGGAGTGCAAAGTGTTATTGGGAGAGAGGGGGCTGCGAAGTGTTATTCTGAGAGAAGGGGATGCAAAGTGTTATTGGAAGATAGGGGGCTGCAAAGTGTGATTGGCACATAGGAAGATGCAAAGTGTTATTGGGAGAGAGGATGCAAAGTGTTATTGGGAGAGAGGGGTATCTATAGTGTAATTGGGAGAGACGTGGATGCAAAGTTCTATTCGGAGAAAGCGGGATGTAACGTGTTATTGGGAGAGATGGAATGCAAAGTGTTAATGAGTGAGAGGGGAATGCAAAGTGTTGTTGGGAGAATGTGGAATGCAAAATGTTTTTGGGAGAGATGGGGATGCAAAGTGTTATTGGGAGAAAGTGGGATGAAATTGTTATCGTGCGAGAGGGGGATGCAAAGTGTTATTTGGAGAGAGTTGATGTAAAGTGTTAATGGTAGAGAATGGGATGCAAAGTGTTATTTGGAAAGAGGAGGCTGCATAGTGTTATTTAGAGATAGGAGGATGTAAATTGTTATTGGGAGAGGAGAGCGGATGCAATGTGTTATTGGGAGAGAGGGGGATGCAGAGTGTTATGGGGAGGGGGGATGCAAAGTTTTATTGGGAGAGAGGGGCTGCAAAGTGTTATTGTGAGATAGGAATATGCAAGGTGTTATTGGGAGAGGGGTTGCAAAGTGTTATTGGGAGAGAGGTGGATGAAAAGCGTTATTATGAGAGACGGAGCTGCCACGTGTTTTTGCGAGATAAGGGATGCAAAGTGTTATTGGGATAGAGGGGGATGAAAGTGTTATTGTGAGGGAGGGGGATGGAAAATGTTATTGATAGAGCGGGGATGCAAAGTGTAATTGGGAGAGAAGGGAATGCAAAGTGTTATTGGGATAGTTGGGGATGCTAAGTGTTATTTGGAGGAAGTGAGATGCAAAGTGCTATCAGGAGAGAGCGGAATTAAAAGTTTATCTGGGAGAGTGGTTTTAAAAGTGTTTTTGGGAGAGAAGGGAATGCAAAGTCTTATTGGCAGAGAGGAGGATGGAAAGTGTTATTGGGAGAAAGGGGATGTAAAGTGTTATTGGGAGAGAGGGTGATACAAGGTGTTATTGGGAATGAGGGGGTTGCAACGTGTTATTGGGAGAGAGGAAGATGCAAAGTGGTATTTGGAGATGGGATGCAAAGTGTTATTGGGAGGGAGGGGATGCAAAGTGTTATTGGGAGAGAGGGGGGTGGAATGTTTTATTGGGAGAGAGTTTGCTGCAAAATGTTATAAGGAGATAGGAATATGCAAAGTGTTATTGGGACAGGGGATGCAAAGTGTTATTGGGAGTGAGATGGATGCATATTGTTTTTGTGAGAGAGATGGATGCAAAGTGTTATTCGGAGAGAGGAGACTGCAAAGTGTTATTGGGAGATATTAAGATGCAAGGTGTTATTGGGAGAAGAGATGCAAAGTCTTATTAGTAGATAGGGGGATGCAAAGTGTTATTGGGAGAAGGTTGATGTAAAGTGTCATTGGTAGAGAATGGGGTGCAAAGTGTTATTGGGAGAGAGGGGGATGCAAACTGTTATTGGGAGAGAGGGGGATGCAAGGTGTTATTGGGAGAGAGGGGCTGCAATGTGTTATTGGGAGATAGTAAGATGCAAAGTGTTTTTTGGAGATGGGATGCAATGTATATTTCGGAGAGAGGGGGATGCAAAGTGTTATTGGGAAAGAGGGGGTTGCATCGTGTAATTGGGAGAGAGAGAATGCAAAGTGTTTTTAGGACAGAGGGGAATGCAATGTGTTATTGGGAGAGTGAGGGATGCAAAATGGTTTTGGGAGAGAGGGGGATGCAAAGTGTTATTTTGAGAGAGGGGAATTCAAGGTGTTATTGTTAGAAAGGGGATGTAAAGTGTTATTGGGAGTGAATGGGGAACAAAGTTTTATTTCGAGAGAGGAGGCTGCATATGGTATTGGGAGATAGGAGGATGAAAAGTGTTATTGGGAGAGGGGATGCAAAGATTTTTCGGACAGAGGGGGATACAAAGTGTTATTGAGAGAGAGGAGGATGCAAAGTGTTATTGAGAGAGAGGAGGATGGAAAAAGTTATTCTGAGAGAGGGGTATCGAAAGTGTTATTGGGGGAGAAGGGGCTGCAAAGTGTTATTGGGAGATAGGAAGATGCAAGGTGTTATTGGGAGAGGGGATGCAAAGTGTTATTGGGAGAGAGGGGTATCCAAAGTGTAATTGGGAGAGAGGTGGATGAAAAGTGTTATTGGGAAAGAGGGAATGCAAACTGTTATTTGGAGAGAGGGGAATGCAAAGTGTTATTGGGAGAGATGTGGATGCAAATTGTTTTGGAGAGAGCGGGGGACGGAAAGTATTATTGGGAGAGAGGAGGCTTGAAATTGTTATTGGGAGATAGGAAGATGCAAAGTGTTATTGGGAGAGGGGATGCAAAGTGTTAATTTTAGAGAGGTTGATGAAAAGTGTTACTGCGATGGAGGGAGATGGAAAGTGTCATTGTCAGAGATGGGGCTGCAAAGTGTTATTGGGAGAGGGGGTGCAAAGTGTTATTGGGAGAGAGGGGAAGCAACGTGTTGTTCGGAGAGATGGGGGCTTCAAAATCTTATTGATAGATAGGAAGATGCAAATTGTTATTGGGAGAGGGGATGCAAAGTGTTACTGGGAGAGAGGTGGATGGAAAGTTCTTTCGGGGGAGAGGTGGATGCAAAGTGCTTCTGGGAGAGAGGGGGATGCAAGGTGTTATTCGGAGAGCAGGGGGCTGCAAAGTGTTATTGGGAGATTGGAAGATGCAAAGTGTTATTGGTAGAGAGGAATTTGCAAAGGGTTGTTAGGAGAGAGTTGGATGCAAAGTGTTATTTAGAGAGGGGGGATGCAAAGTGTTATTGGGAGAGAGGGGGATGCAAAGTGTCATTGGGATAGAGGGGGATGCAAAGTGTTATTGGGAGAGAGTGGGGATACAAAGTGTTATTGGGAGAGAGGGGATGCAAAGTGTTATTGGGAGAGAGGGGAATGCAAAGTGTTATTGGGAGAGTTGGGGATGCTAAGTATTATTTGGAGGAAGTGAGATGCAAAGTGTTATTTGGAGAGAGCGGAATGCAAAGTGTATCTGGGAGAGAGTGGTTTGCAAAGTGGTTTTGGGAGAGAAGGGATTGCAAAGTGTTATAGGGAGATTAGAGGATTCAAAGTGTTATTAGGAGAGAGGAGGATGGAAACTGTTATTGGGAGAAAGGGGATGTAAAGTGTTATTGGGAGAGAATGGGGTGCAAAGTGATATTTGGAGAGAGGAGGCTGCATATGTTTTTGGGAGATAGGAGGATGCAAAATGTTATTATGAGAGGGGGATGCAAAGTGTTTTTGGTAATGAGGGGGATGAAAAGTATTATTGGGAGATAGGAAGATGGAAAGTGGTAATTTGAGATGGGATGCAAAGTGTTATTGGGAGAGAGGGGGATGCAATGTTTTATTGGGAGGGAGTTTGTTGCAAAGTGTTATCAGGAGATTGGAATCTGCAAAGTGTTATTGGGACAGGGGATGCAAAGTGTTATTGGGAGAGAGGTGGATGCAAATTGTTTTTGTGAGAGAGGTGGATGCAAAGTGTTATTGGGTGATGGGAAGATGCAAAGTGGTATGTGGAGATGGGATGCAAAGTGTTATTGGGAGGGAGGTGGATGCAAAGTGTTATTGGGAAAGAGGGGAATGGAATGTTTTATTGGGAGAGAGTTTGCTGCAAAGTGTTATAAGGAGATAAGAATATGCAAAGTGTTATTGGGACATTGGATGCAAAGTGTTATTGGGAGTGAGGTGGATGCATATTGTTTTTGTGAGAAAGGTGGATGCAAAGTGTGATTCGGAGAGAGGGAACTGCAAAGTGTTATTGTTAGATAGGAAGATGCAAGGTGTTATTTGGAGAAGGGATGCAAAGTGTTATTGGTAGAGAGGGGGATGCAAAGTGTTATTGGGAGAAAGTTGATGTAAAGTGTTATTGTTAGAGAATGGGGTGCAAAGTGTTATTAGGAGAGAGTGGGATGCAAAGTGTGATTGGGAGAGAGGGGGATGCAACGTGTTTTTGCGAGATACGGGATACAGTGTGTTATTTTAATGGAGTGAGAGAGTGGGATGCAAAGTGTTATTGGGAGAGAATGGGATGCAAAGTGTTATTGGGAGAGAGGGGAATGGAAAGTGCTATTGGGAGAGAGGAGGATGCAAAATGTTATTGGAAGAGAGCAGTATGCAAAGTGTTGTTAATAGAGAGTTGGATGCAAAGTGTTATTGGGTTAGAGGAGGATGCAAAGTGTTATTGGGAGAGAGTGGGATGCAAGGTGCTATTGGGAGAGAGGGGCTGCAATGTGTTATTGGGAGATAGGAAGATGAAAAGTGTTTCTCGGAGACAGTGGGATGCAAAGTGTTATTGGGAGAGAGGGGGATGCATCGTGGTATTGGGAGAGAGGGGAATGCAAAGTGTTATTTGGATAGAGGGGAATGCAAAGTGTTATTGGGAGAGTGAGGGATGCAAAATGGTTTTGGGAGAGAGGGGGATGCAAAGTGTTATTGGGAGAAAGGGAATGTAAAATGTTGTTGGGAGAGAATGGTGATTAAAGTTTTATTTCGAGAGAGGGGTATCCAAAGTGTTATTGGGAGAGAGGGGGATGTAAAGTCTTATTCGGAGAGAGGGGAATGCAAAGTGTGATTGGGAGAGAGTGTGATGCAAAGTGTTATAGGGAGAGAGGAAAATGCAAAGTGCTATTCGGAGAGAGGTTGCGAAGTGTTATTGGGAGTTAGGGGTATGCAGAATGTTATTGGAAGAGAGGGGGCTGCAAATTGTTATTGGGAGACATGGGGATGCAAACTGTTATTGGGATAGATGGGGCTGCAAAATGTTATTGGAAGATAGGAAGATGCAAAGTGTTATTGGGAGATGGGATGCAAACGTGTTAATGGGAGAGAGGTGGATGCAAAGTGTTATCGGCAGGGAGGGAGATACAAAGTGTTATTGTGAGAGATGGGGCTGTAAAGTGTTATTCTGAGTCAGGAAGATGGAAAGTGTTATTGTGAGAGGGGTATGAAAAGTGTTACTGGGATAGAGGTGGATGGAAAGTGTTATTGGGAGAGAGGGGGATGCAAAGTGTTATTGGTAAAGAGGGGGATGCAAAGTGTTATTGGGAGAGAGGGGATGCAAAGTGTTTTTGGGAGAGAGGGGAATGCAAAGTGTTATTTGGAGAGTTGGAATTGCAAGTGTTAGTGGGAGAGAGTGAGATGCAAAGTGTTATTGAGAGAGAGTGGAATGCAAAGTTTTATTGGGATAGAGGAAATGCAAAGTGTACTTGGGAGAGAGGAGGATGCAAAGTGTTACTGGGAGAGGAGGGATGCAAAGTGTTATAGTGAGAGACGGGATTGCAAAGTGTGACTGGGAGAACGGGGGATTCAATGTGTTATTCTGAGAGAAGGGGATGCAAAGTGTTATTGGAAGATAGGTATCTGCAAAGTGTCATTGGCACATAGGAAGATGCAATGTGTTATTGGGAGAGGCGATGGAAAGTGTTATTGGGAGAGAGGGGTATCTATAGTGTTATTGAGAGAGAGAGGTGGATGCAATGTTCCCTTCGGAGAAAGGGGGATGGAACGTGTTATTGGGAGTGAGGGAATGCAAAGTGTTAATGGGAGAGAGGGGAATGCAAAGTGTTATTGGGAGAATGTGGAATGCAAAATGTTTTTGGGAGAGAGGGGGATGCAAAGTGTTTTTGGGAGAAAGTTGATATAAAGTGTTATTGGGAGAGATTGGGGTGCAAAGTTTTATGTGGAAAGAGGAGGCTGCATATTTTTATTGAGAGATAGGAGGATGTAAATTGTTATTGGGAGAGGAGAGCGGATGCAATGTGTTATTGGGAGAGAGGGGGATGCAATGTGTTATTGAGAGAGAGGGGGATGCAAAGTGTTATTGGGAGAGAGGAGGCTGCAAAGTGTTATTGTGAGATAGGAAGGTGCAAGGTGTTATTGGGAGAGGGGATGCAAAGTGTTATTGGGAGAGAGGGGCAACGTGTTTTTGCGAGATAAGGGATGCAAAGTTTTTTTTGGGATAGAGAGGGATGCAAAGTGTTATTGTGAGAGACGGGGATGCAAAGTGTTATTGGGAGAGAGGGGATTCGAATTGTTATTGGGAGAGAGGGGAATGCAAAGTGTTATTGGAAGAGTTGGGGATGCTAAGTGTTATTTGGAGGAAGTGAGATGCAAAGTGTTATTTGGAGAGAGCGGAATGCAAAGTGTATCTGGGAGAGAGTGGTTTGCAAATTGTTTTGGGGAGAGAAGGGAGAGCAAAATGTTATTGGGAGATTGGAGGTTTCAAAGTGTTATTGGGAGAGAGGAGGATGGAAAGTGTTATTGAGAGAAAGGGGATGTAAAGTGTCATTGGGAGAGAATGGGGTGCAAAGTGATATTTGGAGTAAGGAGGCTGCATATGTTATTGGGAGATAGGAGGATGCAAAGTGTTATTGGGAGAGAGGGGGATGCAAGGTGTTGTTGGGAATGAGGGGGCTGCAAAGTTTTATTGGGAGAGACGATGATGCAATGTGGTATTTGGAGATTGCATGCAAAAAGTGTTATTGGGAGGGAGGGGGATGCAAAGTGTTATTCTGAGAGAAAGGGATGGAATGTTTTATTGGGAGAGAGTTTGCTGCAAAATGTTAGCAGGAGAGAGGAACATGCAAAGTGTTATTGGAACAGGGAAAGCAAAGTGTTATTGGGAGTGAGGTGGATGCATATTGCTTTTGTGAGAGATATGGTTGCAAAGTGTTATTGGGAGAGAGGGGACTTCAAAGTGTTATTGGGAGATAGGAAGATGCAAGGTGTTTTTGGGAGTGGGGATGCAAAGTGTTATTGGGAGAGAGGGGGATGCAAGGTGTTATTGGGAGAAAGTTGATGTAAAGTGTTATTGGGAGAGAATGGGGTGCAAAGTGTTATTTGGAAAGAGGATGATGAATAGTGTTATTGAGAGATAGGATGATGTAAATTGTTATTGGGAGAGGAGAGGTGATGCAATGTGTTTTGGGATAGAGGGGGATGGAGAGTGTTATTGGGAGGGAGGGGGATGCAATGTGTTATTCAGAGAGAGGGGCTGCAAAGTGTTATTGTGAGATAGGAAGATGCAAGGTGTTTTTGGGAGTGGGGATGCAAAGTGTTATTGGGAGAGAGGGCGATGCAAAGTGTTATTGGGAGAGAGGGGATGCAAAGTGTTATTGGGAGAGAGGGGAATGCAAAGTGTTTTTGGGAGAATGAGGAGTGCAAAATGTTTTTGGGAGAGAGGTGGATGCAAAGTGTTATTGGGAGAGAGTGGGATGAAAGTGTTATCGTGAGAGAGGGCGATGCAAAGTGTTATTGGGAGAAAGTTAATGTAAAGTGTTATTGGGAGAGAATGGGGTGCAAAGTGGGAGAGAAGAGGGGATGCAATGTGTTATTGGGAGAGAGGGGATGCATAGTGTTATTGGGAGGGAGGTGGCTGCGAAGTGTGATTGTGAGATAGGAAGATGGAAGGTGTTATTGGGAGAGCGGATGCAAAGTGTTATTGGGGGGAGAGGGGGATGCAAAGTGTTATTGGGAGAGAGTGGATGCAAAGTGTTATTGGGAGAGAGGTGTATGCAAAGTGTTATTGGGAAAGAGGTGGATGCAAAGGGTTTTTGGGAGAGGGGAGATGCAAAGTGTTATTGGGAGAGAGCTGGATGCAAAGTTTTATTGTGAGAGACGGAGCTGCAACGTGTTTTTACGAGAAAAGTGATGCAAAGTGTTATTTTAATAGAGTGATAGAGGGGGATGCAAATTGTTATGGTGAGAGAGAAGGATGCGAAGTGTTGTTGGGAGGGAGTGGATGCAAAGTGTTATTGGGAGGGAGTGGATGCAAAGTGTTATTGGGAGAGTGGGGGATGCGCCGTGTTATTGGGAGAGGGGATGCAAAGTGTGATTGGGAGAGAGGAGGATCTATACTGTTATTGGGAGAGAGGTGCCTGCAAAGTTCCATTTGGAGAGAGGGAGATGGAACGTGCTATTGGGAGAGAGGGAATGCAAAGTGGTATTGGGAGAGAGGGGAATGCAAAGTGTTATTGGGAGAATGAGGAATGCAAAATGTGTTTGGGAGAGAGGTTTATGTAAAGTGTTATTGGTGGAGAGTGCTATGAAAGTGTTATCGTGAGAGAGAGGGATGCAAAGTGTTATTGGGAGAAAGCTGATGTAAAGTGTTATTGGGAGAGAATGGGGTGCAAAGTGTTATTTGGAAAGAGGAGGATGCATAGTGTTATTGAGAGAAAGGAGGATGTAAATTGTTATTGGGAGAGGAGAGGTGATGCAATGTGTTATTGGGAGAGGGGGGGACGCAAAGTATTATTGGGAGAGAGGATGATGCAAAGTTTGATTGGAAGATGCGGATGCAAAGTGTTATTGGGAGAGAGGGGTTCAAAAGTGTTATTGGGAGAGAGGGGGATGCAAAGTGTTATTGGTAGAGAGGGGGGATGCAGTGTGTTATTGGGAGATAGGAAGATGCAAGGTGGTATTTGGAGATGGGATGCAAAGTGTTATTGGGAGGGAGGGGGATGCAAAGTGTTATTGGGAGATAGGGGGATGCAATGTTTTATTGGGAGAGAGTTTGCTGCAAAGTGTTATCAGGAGATAGGAATATGCAAAGTGTTATTGGGACAGGGGATGCAAAGTGTTATTGGGAGTGAGGTGGATGCATATTGTTTTTGTGAGAGAGGTGGTTGTAAAGTGTTATTGGGAGAGAGGGGGCTGCAAAATGTTATTGGGAGATAGGAAGATGCAAGGTGTTATTGGGAGAGGGGATTCAAGGTGTTATTGGGAGAGTGGTGTATGCAAAGTGTTATTTGGGGAGAGGTGGACGCAAAGTGTTATTGGGAGGGAGGGGGATGCAAAGTCTTATTGGGGGAGAGGGGGATGCAAAGTCTTATTGGGAGAGAGGGGGCTGCAAAGTGTTATTGGGAGATAGGAAGATGCAAGGTGTTATTGGGAGAGGGGATGCAAAGTGTTATTGGGAGAGGGGGGATGCAAAGTGTTATTGGGAGACAGGGGGATGCAATGTTTTATTGTGAGAGACGGAGCTGCAACGTGTTTTTGCGAGATAAGGGATGCAAAGTGTTATTTTAATAGAGTGATGGAGGGGGATGCAAAGTGTTATTGTGAGAGAGGGGGATGCAAAGTGTTATTGGGAGAGAGTGGAGGGAAAGAGTTATTGGGAGAGAGTGGATGCAAAGTGTTATTGGGAGAGAGGTAAATGCAAAGTGTTATTGGGAGATTGGTGGCTGCAAAGTTTTATTGGGAGAGAGTGATATGCAAAGTGTTATTGTGAGAGAAGGGAATGCAAAGTGTTATTGGGAGATAGGAGGATGCAAAGTGTTATTGGGAGAAAGGAGGATGCAAAGTGTTATTGGGAGAAAGGGGATGTAAAGTGTTATTGAGAGAGAATGGGATGCAAAGTGTTATTGGGAGATAGGAGGATGCAAAGTGTTTTTGGGAGACAGGGGGTTGCAAATTGTTATTGGGAGATAGGCAAATGCAAAGTGTTATTGGGAGAGGGGGTTGCAAAGTGTTATTGGGAGAGAGGGGGATGCAAAGTGTTATTGGGAGAGAGGATGATGCAAATTTTTATTGGGAGATGGGGATGGAAAGTGTTATTGGGAGAGAGGGGTTGAAAATTGTTATTGGGAGAGAGGGGGATGCAAAGTGTTATTGATAGAGAGGTGGATGCATAGGTTATTGGGAGAAAGGGGATGAAAAGTGTCTTGCTTTATTCTAGTAATGATGGAGTACAAAGCTACCGAAACAAATTCTCCACGTCATAAACAGGTTATTTTTCAAGTCATAGATAGGTGGTAAAAGTAGATTTTGTGTTGATTTATCATTTTTAGATTATATATAAAAATACATAATAATGGCTCCGAAACCAAAGAGCCTTAACCCTAGAAATATGTTAAAATTATATTTTTGGAGGATATTTAGGAAATCAGAAATTTAATTTACCTTTATAATGAATATGCTATTTACAAATTATTATTATTATTATTATTATTAGCGCACATACAACACAAATAATTCATAATCTAACCTTAAACAGGTGAGAAAAATATACCTTTTTTAAAACAATTTAGTCTTTGAAAGTTATCAAATACACTGACACGTTATATGATTTGTTATTATGAATTTTACAGAAACATTATAAAGACGGTTTTATTCAGACTGCATGTTTTTGTAATGAATGGCATATAATTAAAATTATTGGTAAATCTATATTTTGTTAACATTACATTATTATGATTCACATAATTTTGCCACTGTAGTTTCGTCCCGTTTATGTTAATTTTGCTGAATATAGCGGTTGGTATCTTGCACGTTGTATATAGGATTGATGTACCGAGTTTTAGTTTACCTGTGAGCCGTTCCAACCCGACACACGTGGATGAACATTAGACTTTTGCGCAACAAGGTGTAAATAAAAATAACATTTTTTATTATTGCACTCACCGATGTCGACTTTATATTTCCAGATTACAAACGTTTCCAGCGACAGACCAAAATTTGGTTTCAAATTTTCAAGGTTATGAAGGGTTAAATAATATTCCGCTAGTTTGTAATTACGTACAATCATTGGAATACGAGGTGGAGAATGATTATTAGAAGACCTGACACAAACTATAATAGCCATATGATCGTCTTTCGTGTTAAGCATAACATTGTAATGTAAACTCAGATAGCATTTTACCACTGTGGCCTTTTTTATAACTGGAAGTTGATGGAAAAGATCATTAAATTATTTAGTATTAAACATTATCAAATGTAATTACCAATGAAATAATTAAGTGTTAGAAAGTATGTATATTTTTTCTTAGTCCTAAGAGATGATTGTGGTCAAAATTCTTTGAAAAATTACCTTTCTTTACCACCCATTATATCATTGGCGCCATCGTATGCAAGAAGTATTTTGACCAATTCGTAGTTTGTCCTGAGTGGAAACTCCTGTCCAGTAAGGTTGATGAAGTATTTCCATGATTTGTGTTTATGCAGTAAGTTCCTCATGCAAGTCAGGTCAGCATCTAGAACTGAAAGTGTACCCCACTGAACATCATATAATTTAGAAGCAATGAACACATTTTCAAAACAGGATGCAATGCTTGTCATTGCGTCTTTCACGTCATGTGCAGCTTTTCTGTCCACGTGTATACAATATATATTCTGAGGTCTGTATATCGCTCGAAGGAGTCTCTCTGCCTGATAAACATCTTTGTACATCAATATGCTGAAGGCCAATGGAAAGGTTTCTTCCACTGACGTTAGTGAGCTCATGATATATCCTCTTTTCTCTAGAAAAGAATCGCAATGTTTGGTCATATTGATATACTCTGTGTCACTTATAGGTTTTGGCTTAAAGATTTCCATAAGTGTATACGTCTTTTTCATCTCAGTGGAATCTCCATCAAATAATTTCCTACAGCTGACAATATTCAATGGCTTCATATTTTCAAAACCACCCCCGCTAAATGGAATGATTCTTTCGATCTGAATTTCACCAGCTGCTTTCAGATTATGAAGGCTATGAGAAGCAGGTGACAAGAAATATATATATACACCATGTTGCACAAAAAAGAGGGACACAACTATGGCAACTATAAAGCACCACACTCGTTTCAAATTCATCTGTTAATCACTTTCTGTGGGTCCGATTGAAAGTAACACAAACCTGAAAATGTAATTAAGTAGTGAGAGTTAGCAACTAATGAAGTTGATCATAATTAGATCCTAGAAAAATAAAAAGTTAGATATCATTCATATATATATATATATATATATATATATATATATATATATATATATATATATATATATATATATATATATATATATATATATATATATCTGTGTGTGTGTGTGTGTGTATGTGTATACAGTGGAATGATATCTAATTTGAACATTGAAAATTGCTAAAGACCATTTAAATACACCTATGATGTATCTTCATTTATAACATTATGTACTAAACCAATATTGTTATGCACACACCAAGATTTGTACAGATCATACGAACATTTCTCTGCCTTAATATTTTATCAAAATATATTCTTTTGGAAAAATAGGTCTTTTTTAACTGCCTCAAACACAATAATTTAAAAGTCGTAGAAACGTATACAAAATTCAAATATTTTTTCACATATTGATCTATGTAGATCCATCTGCCAAAATAGAAATGTATTAATATACGTATTGGAAGATTAACTAATTTGTTTCCATGTTTAGAATCAAATGTCACAAGTCTTTTTAACCAAAGACAATTTTAAAACATTAACGCACATTCGCTGAATTTAGTTTTGTACATTATATTTGTTTAAAAAATTAATATTACGTCGACTCGTAAGAAATTATTACAAAATGTAGATAATTCGTGTAGTATTTTTATAGAAGTATTAGATGATGCCTTAAAATGAATTATTGTTGTTTTCGTCCCTAATGTTTATAGTTTAATTTGATAGCGTCATAGACATTTATCTTTGTAAATATGAAAAACGAAGAATTCAGAACAGTCGCTTTCGAAATTGTATTTTGAGTAATATGGGATATTTAAATTTGTTATAATTTCAAGCAGTATTGTCCCAATCTTGTTAGCATATGTGTTAGAACCGGAAAATGTAAAAGCATCCATGTTAAAAACGTTAAAGCCAAATATAACAAAATCGAATTCAATGTGAGTGATGTGTCTGAGCCTTCTAAAGCAATAGCCATCTACAGTAAGGAAAGTGTCAACAGCCACCAAGGCGCAGTAAAGTGTCAATAGCCACCAAGGCGCAGTAAAGTGTCAATAGCCTCCAATTCACAGTGAAGTGTCAATAGCTACCAAAAGTTAGTGAGTGTCAATAGCCAATCATAATGTGATTTGAAATGAGTTTGTCCAAACTATCTGCAAACAAAATAGAAGTATAGCTTGAGAGTGATACGTTTTTGGAATTGTTGTATCTCTAATCTAACTCAGACTTAAAACTGGAAAGCTTGAATACTATGTCAATAAAGAGTATCATCATCATCATCATCATCTCCTTCCCTACACGAATACATGACATAAGTATTCAGTAGAATAAAACACTTCATTGCAGTCATAAAACTTATACAAGGTTACAAACAAATGTCAATCACGAAAGAAATAACCGAACTATACAGCCTGCCATCCTGTGGTGGAACCCAATAATAGGTTGCAGAAGTGATATAAATGATCTTTAGCACATTAAAATGTAAATCAAAACATACAGTAGCATTATCATGATACAGGTTGTGTAAACTATAAAATATAATATTAAATTTCAAAATATTAAAATTATATGCGTCATTAAATTTAGCATGAATTTTAAAGTTGTACTTACGGAACATAATGTGAATATTGCATTACAATGCATGCATAATGACATAAGAATAAAATATGTTCTTTGTCAACTACACACGCTGGTAGCCATTTACAGATAAATTAATTCAGTTGCAGCTTATCTTTTTCTTTAAATAACTCAACATGTGGGAATTGTGAAATGTTATCAGTCACAAAATCCAAACACAAATTCTGAAACACGTCATATAAGGCCTGGCAACACAAATATGGCGTATCAAGTCTGCAAAAACATTGGCACGTAAATACACGATAAAGCTGTGTTTTAGGAACAACAGTCGCTGTTCAAGCTATATAAGTAAATACCATACCGTTTAGTCATGTTTTAGCCTGCCATACTAAATAATGTCACAGGATACACGTATCGAATGAAACCTTTCAAAATCTGTATAATTTAAAGCAGATACTGATGTAAATATCCAGGTACTGATGCAAATAATCAAATATATAATCATGCAAATAACAAGTTAGGTACTTGTACAAATAACCACATATTGATGCAAAACAGAATCAGGTACTGATGCAAATAATCCGTAAGATGTTGATGCTAATAACGAGTTAGATACTGGTGCAGATAACCAGCTAGATAATGATGCAAATAACCAGTTAGATACTGGTGCAAATAACCAGTTAGATACTTATGCAAATAACCAATTAGATACTGATTCATGATAACCATTTAGATTCCGGTGTAAATAAATAGCTATATACTGATGCAAATAACCAGTTAGATACTACTGACAAAAATCATTTGGATACTGGTGCAAATAAGCAGTTAGATACTGATGCAAATAACCAGTTAGATACTGGTAAAAATTACTTAGATAATAGTGAACGAAACCCATTTAGATAATGGCGCAAATAACCAGTCAGATACTGATGCAAATAACCAGTTAGAAACTAGTTAGATAAAACCATTTAGATACTTGTGCGAATATCCAGTTTGATACTGATGGAAAAAAAAACTATTTAAAGAGATGTAAATAACCAGATACTGATGCAAATGAGACTTCTTTAGTCTATCATAAGTATTTGAAATTAACCGATATTTTGACTTGCATCCGTTCTAAATAATGCAAAATCGCGCATTGTAAAACAAACGTTGCAAATAATGAACTCGATACTGATGAAAATAACGAGTTAGATACTGATGAAAATAACCAGTTAGGTACTGATACAAATAACGAGTTATATAACCCTGTAAATAATCAGTTAGGTATTGATGTAAATAAGGAGTTAATAATTATTTAGATACTGATGCCAATAACGAGTTAGACACTGATGCAAAAAACCTGTTAAAAGCAGTTGTAAATAGCCAGATACTGATGCAAATGAAACTTCTTCAGTCTATCGTAAGTATTTGAAATTATCCGATAGCTTGACTTGCATCCGTTCGAAATGATGTGAAATCGCGCATTGTTAAACAAACGTGTTATATGTATATCCTTATGCATCAATTATATCATGTGAAAAGAAAAAAACTTTAGTTTTCTTCTATAAATTTCGGACTGCGCTGATGTCCAACCAAGCCCTCAAAAGTGCAATGTCTGATCTTATATGTGTTGGGAAGCCTTGTCCATATTTGGTAAAATAAATCCATTCTCTATTCCATGAAGAGATCTCTTTATGAAATACTACACCACATTTCACTACCATAAACATTGAAGGACATACTACTAATTCGAATCATTTGCAGCAACGGAAGATTTAAAACTAGATGCATTGATGCCGATACCAAAGGAACATTACAAATGACTTTTCTTTGACGCCCCTTTAATGGGTCACGTAGAGTAAGCTGTAAGTTAATCCGTTCTCCAGATTAGCATCAGTCAAATATAACGATCTCAGGTATCATATGATATTGTCATAATTCTTGGATGTCACACTGCCAATAACAACATATAACTCTGTGGCACTAAGCTCAAGTTGCCACGTGTTACTCAAGTTATATTTAGATATATATAATATGGATCCAATATTTGTTCGAAATTCACAACCCTCAAACTAGACTAGTAAGCCATTTAGAAATATTGTAAACATCAATGTTGACCAAGCTACTCCTTTCTTAACTAATTGGCCAATTGGCAAGCAGGCCGAAAATGTCCATTGACAGGAAAAGTTCATATTAAGAAATATCACAAGAGATTTGCCCGTAACGCCCATCGTGAAAAATTTTAAACGAAAGCAGTTGTGCGATATTGTGTATAATGTCGTTCATTTATCAAGAAAAATATTGAAATCCGTGAAATATACGCTACCTTACATTGTACTGATAGCAACAACAGTGTAACTCACAGCTGCGTAGCCTAATCCCATATTATGATGAACCATGTGCTATGAACTAGGAATGCTAGAATTAATATCTTGAACCAAGTGACCATCTGTTCGTTAATATATTTCTCAAACTGTTTTGTAGATAACATGCCTATAATTTTCGAGAGAGTTTTTAATTAACATTTCTGTTACCTCTGCATAGGGGTATTAATCACCATTTTTCGCAAACTACAGGTATGTAGACTGATCAATCATAAGAGTAAATACAGTTGTCATTCTACGAGGTAGTCACTACCAAGTATCAAATGTTCATTACAAAATCGAGCATTGTCAGGTGCTTCGGATTTCCTCAGAATCACAAAATGATCAATCCTCGTTTTCGCTGGTATGAATGTATATCGGGACCACTGCGTATTGTTAAATGACCAGCACCCGATAAATCATTTTTTCTGAAGAACTCGCGAATGCATCTGGTTCAGTTTGAACATAAAGATCTCCAAACAGTTTTAGATTACATTAAAATTGCGCTCTTCAAAATCTGTTAAAAACAGGGTGAGACATATACGTTACCAAATTTTTCAGCAATATACCCTTCCTTAATAAAGATATTCAGAAATGTACTTATAATATTAGGTAAAGCCTTTCTTACATGTTGGCAATACATGCTGAACCGGTCTTACAACATGCATTTAAAACGGAAAGAACCTTCAGTTCTTTAAGTAGTTTTAACTTATCACTCACGTAGATACAAGTTTTGCCTCTTCCGTTTGAGAAGGTACATTCTCAATCATGTTAAACAACTTTAATTCTCTCGCAAACTTCTACCTAGTGTCTCTAAATATCGCTTACAATTTTCAACATTATAGACTAGTCAGATCCTGAGTTTGTCTTATTTACTACACTCACGAGGCGTAATTGTTGTTTAGACAACAGTTATTTCGCATCCAGCAAATTCATCTGTTTTATATATCTGTTATATCTGTTATATATATAATGTATGAAAACAAGTATATATATATATATATATATATATATATATATATATATATATATATATATATATATATATATATAAAAGACATTATGAATATAGTAAATAGAAATAACTGAAGACTGACATGTTTCAACGGGTACACCTTTTCAGAGTAACAACTGAACAAAGAAATATTCACATCATCCTGTATTTTATCAATTTGATTAATTTTGTAAAAGTAATTTATTTCACAGATAAGATGAAGCTCTAGTTTAAATAAATAGGACTTCAAAATACATTTGATTATTATTAGACCGAAATATAATCTCCATTTTACTCATGCTCTAGATAAGTGTACTAACCTATACGCCTTGTCTAGACAAGTGTTCTGACCTAGACGCCTGCTCTAGACAAGTGTACTGACATAGCTTCCTGCTCTGACATCGCCACTTGCTCTTTGCATTGGACCGGAAATAAACGCTGGCTTTTGCATATATATTGACATAAACGCTTGATCTGATCATACGAATTGACATGGACGCCTACTCTTGGCAATGTGTACTGACGCAGACGCTTGCACTTGTCATATGTAGTGATATCGACGCATGTAATACATATATAGCGTTACTGAAAATGTACTAAATACGCAAAGGTCGACCAATTAATCATGTTATATTTTGACCCTTCCATGCAACGAACGCATCGAATCGCTTAATACGGCATATAACCTGTAAATAAAACCTGGCTAAAATTGCATGTAAAACTCATGATATATATATATGTATGTGTGTGTGTGTGTGTGTGTGTGTGTGCGCGCACGCGCATGTGTGAGTGTGAGTGGGACGTTCTGAAGAACAGGTGTGGAAACTGGAAAGTTGAATCATAGCAATAAACGAGAAGAAATTCATCCATTATAGCAATTCCAAAAATGGGATAGAACTAACAATACGCAAACAATAAATATGATTAGAAACATAAATCTTCAGTACATGATGAAACCTCTTTATTGCAATCATGAAACGAAAGCGAATCTAGACTCATTAATATACAATAGACACTGCGGTTGCTAAGTAACAGTTAAAACAAGCATTTTTTGCAGCATTTGTCAAATAACAGCTCAACATTTCTTCCGAGAGCACTATACATTACTTAAAAAACTTACTGATTACCACTTATAATCATTATTTAAGATAATTATGAATACATTAACATATACCGTTCCTTGTACGTATACCAAAACGTTACTGTTATATTTACGAGTCTTACTTTAATCCGTTTGCACTCAGAATATCCTGAACATATTCTTTAGGAAAAGGTCTCTCAGGCTAAAAACTTTAAAGCGGGATCTGCCGCATAATGCAGGTATTTATTGAGTGTTTTAGACAGTCACTGAAAACCAAATCCTCGAGTATTACCTTGTTAGGACTAAGCGGGGGGAGGGAGGAGTTGATCACGTTTTGCACAATGATTAAAATGGGTCGTAAGTGGAATGGCAGATAGCGGTATTGAGAGCAAGATAGTTTAATCTTGATAAGAAGTGGCAAGATAAAGCAAGGATATTGAGTTCTAACATAAATATAATACACGAGATGACAAGGTAAAACAAGGGTAACATAATTACGATATACGAAGTGGTAACGAAAAACAAGGGTATCGAGTGATAACATTATTATAATACACAAGATGGCTATGTAAAACAAGGATATCAAGCGCTAACATAATTATGATATACGAGATGGCAAAGTGTAACAACCGTACCGAATGATAATATAATTATGACATACGAGACAGCAAGGTGAAAGAACTATATTGAGTGGTAACACTAATAATATACGAGAAGGCAAGGTTAAAGAAGGTTAACAATTGGTAACATAATTATGATAGACAAAAAGGCAAGGTGATGCAAGGGTAGCAAGTGGTAGCAAAAGTATGATATACGAGACGACAAGGTAAAACAATGCCATTATAATTATGATATACGAGGTGGGAACGGAAAACAAGGGTACCGACTCGTAACATAATTAAGAGATACGGGAAGGCAAGGTGAAACGAGGGTATCGGGTGATAACATGATTATGATACACGAGATGGCAAGGTGAATCAAGGGTATCAAGTGGTAACATGATTATGATACACGAGATGGCAGGGTGAATCAAGGGTATCAAGTGGTAACATGATTATGATACACGAGATGGCAAGGTGAATCAAGGGTATCAAGTGGTAACATGATTATTATACACGAGATGGCAAGGTGAATCAAGGGTATCAAGTGGTAACATGATTATGATACACGAGATGGCAAGGTGAATCAAGGGTATCAAGTGGTAACATGATCATGATACACGAAATGGCAAGGTGAATCAAGGGTATCAAGTGGCAACATGATTATGATACACGAGATGGCAAGGTGAATCAAGGGTATCAAGTGGTAACATGATTATGATACACGAGATGGCAAGGTGAATCAAGGGTATCAAGTGGTAACATGATTATGATACACGAGATGGCAAGGTGAATCAAGGGTATCAAGTGGTAACATGATTATGATACACGAGATGGCAAGGTGAATCAAGGGTATCAAGTGGCAACATGATTATGATACACGAGATGGCAAGGTGAATCAAGGGTATCAAGTGGCAACATGATTATGATACACGAGATGGCAAGGTGAATCAAGGGTATCAAGTGGCAACATGATTATGATACACGAGATGGCAAGGTGAATCAAGGGTATCAAGTGGCAACATGATTATGATACACGAGATGGCAAGGTGAATCAAGGGTATCAAGTGGTAACATGATTATGATACACGAGATGGCAAGGTGAATCAAGGGTATCAAGTGGTAACATGATTATGATACACGAGATGGCAAGGTGAATCAAGGGTATCAAGTGGCAACATGATTATGATACACGAGATGGCAAGGTGAATCAAGGGTATCAAGTGGTAACATGATTATGATACACGATATGGCAAGGTGAATCAAGGGTATCAAGTGGTAACATGATTATGATACACGAGATGGCAAGGTGAATCAAGGGTATCAAGTGGCAACATGATTATGATACACGAGATGGCAAGGTGAATCAAGGGTATCAAGTGGCAACATGATTATGATACACGAGATGGCAAGGTGAATCAAGGGTATCAAGTGGTAACATGATTATGATACACGAGATGGCAAGGTGAATCAAGGGTATCAAGTGGCAACATGATTATGATACACGAGATGGCAAGGTGAATCAAGGGTATCAAGTGGTAACATGATTATTATACACGAGATGGCAATACAAATCAAGGGTATCAAGTGGCAACATGATTATGATACACGAGATGGCAAGGTGTATCAAGGGTATCAAGTGGTAACATAATTATGATACAAGTCATACCAAACATATAAAAAAATGTGCAAACAGATGCCTCGCTAGGCGCTCAGCATTAAGATGTTAGTGTTAGGATCTCACATCCTGGTGTCTGTATAACGTGACTGGGTGGAACATCATGCTACATGTCTGCAGCATCACGATATGTGTCTGTGGCATGATGTCATCATTAAAACCTGACACTGCAGACATCGTACTGATATGACTAAAAAGTTGGTAAGGCTACTTTACAAATTCAAATCACACACACACACACACACACACCAACTGCACAAGATGGTTTTACACTGGCAAAACGTAATATACACTGGTGTCGCTTATTTGTACCACACAGTTCAAACACATGGAGCTGAGGCGAGGGACATTACTCAAGGGACAGTACTCACCGGTACTCAAGACGTATCCGAACACTAATGCTTGAATCGAGGTCCTTTGACGGCATTGTTTGCTAGACTTTATTACCAACTAGTATAACAACATACAGTCAAATATGCTGACATCTTATGCAAATGCCAATTTTTAACATCAGTTAAAAAGTCCTGCACTGATTTAGTCAGACCCTCCTTGGTGCCGAAAGAAGGAGCTCTTTGACCTGTACGGTTGTAGATTGGTTTCTTCATTATCGTTTTACGCAGTTTTATAAATAATAGGTCTTTAGCATTCTTATAAAATTTTCCAAGATAATTTGCAATGCTGAAATAATTTCTAGCGACACTAACTTTACGTTTTTTGACACTATTTAAATAACTTTGTGTTCGATACATGATTTTTCGTCGCCATTCTTTCACATTCGACTATTATATAACGGATACTTGTTGTGGAAAGGTAGGAACAGATATGCGATCCATGAAGGAGCTTGATTTTGACTCTAACTTATGTTCAAGCCAGATCGGAATTAGCGAGACGGATATACATCAATAATAACCCATATCTCTGTGAGCGTACCTATAGAATCTTAACTAAACATATTATTTAATATTTCTGACACGTTTGTTGACTGTGTCGTCTAAAACAAAAGACAACAAATATGTTCACTCTTCTATTCATCTATATATTTATTTTAATGTTTTTTTTTTTATTTCATAACGTTTCACGAAAGTTATTTTATTACCAAACTGCACTCGTGGGGAATGGAGTGGAGATTTTTGAAAGAGCTCTTAGTTGCATGGTCGGGGAAGAAACTATTTATCTGCACCAAACGTGTTTTGTAGTACCTTTACAATATGGTCATGTGTATATACACTTCCGAACCACTATTCACAAGTACTGAGGAACGTTTATTGATATATACGATACCAGTTTCACAAAGGAATTATGTGGACACCAAATAAGCATAATAAAGATACCGCCTGTAATGTTTCAAACTTAAAATCCATGTACAGATGTGAAATTCACACACGTATCACTTTTCGACGTCATAATGCTCAAACAGTTCGTTTGAACTCCGACCTTTCCGTATAGGAATAAAATGTTATGTACATCGATGGTATTCCAGGCCATTCATAAAACTTTAAAAAGAGATCAGTATGAGAACTTAACAACGAACGTAATCTAGGTCATTGATAATAGTGGACGAAGGTTTCAGGATAAGAATTTAAGATACAGTCAAGCAGGTCAAATAACTTTGAAAACTTAGAGACACAAGTAAAACATAGTATTGCTAACGACTTTTTAAGGATTGAAAGCTATAATAAACTTACCAAGTGTGCCTGAAATAGCCACGGAGGGGAGAAATGGTCTATATTTCACATAAACTATTTATAAACATTGGTGTAACGTACTCGTCCGTATAAAAAAATCTTGAAGGCTTATCAGTATAAATTTTTGCAAAAGTTTTAAATATGCTTTATTTGTAATTTCAAACACACACACATGCACACACACCATTTCTGTACTGGGATTTGCATAACATCTGCCTTGAACATTTCTATCAACATTGTAAGTTAGGTGATCTCAGGGTCAAATATAAAACTCCCAGAGATGTTATTACCCTAAGCAACATACAAAACATATAAATGACCACAACAGAGTCTAGCTATTGCTCAACTTTTATAAGTTCAATTAAGGATGCAGAGAGTGATCAAATTATATATATATATATATATATATATATATACCTTATACTAAGTGCCATACTACTTGCAGCAAAGCCTTACCCGCTGCCTCTATTGCAACACAGTCCAGGACATCAGGACAGTTGCCAGAGTACGTGAAGCTGAGTTTTATCTAGTAGTCAAGTGAAATGTTGATGGATCATCTGTATCAACAACACAGTGTGACCGTGCGTCCAAGCTAATTCTACCGATGCAATCTGTTCCCCGTATAAAATAATACCTGAACAAGTACAACAGAATATCAGGACCTAAGGTTGGAATACAACTTGTAGATAATGGAAAAAAATGGCAGATGCATGGAATACATCTTAAAAGCATCATCATCAGGCATACTCTCATTACAATGGACCCTAAATGCAAATTTCTAAGGAGATAAATGGGGAGTCTGTTAGAAAATAATAATTCAGTGTGTAATGTTTAACTGAATTACCGATAAAGTAAGTACGTGCACACAAGCAAGACTGCCACACGTCAATGTTGGACTTGCAGTCAGTGTTCAGTTCTGCCTATAGTTAATACAAAAGCGCAACTTATTATATCTAACATGGATATACCAGCAATAGCCAGAAACAGCATGTGGTCAGCGTGTAAAGAACCGTGCGGCTGAAAAAGAATTATAGAAACCATTAATGTAAAGCGTGGACATGAACTCAGTACAGTACACATTGCAGTCGATGACACATACAATGGGATAATCATAGTAAGTTGCAAAAGCTCGGCCAAAATGTTTCACTAGCTATGGTCAACGCATGTGAAATAATGACTGTCCAACAGTATACGGTAAGTGCTTGGACCCAAAATATACCTTTCCGGACTGGAGCTTGATTGAAATGACTAGGAATGAATATGCAATGCCCAGGTTTTCAACCACAGTTACAGCAAGCTTATCAGCCTTTGCCACGCTGTCATAATATATAAGAAAGGAAGTTAGTGATCTGCTTGCTCTACGATGTGCATTTATAAAATATGTCACCACAGACGAAGATCCTAGATCAGCTTAATGGATTCGACTATGCCCTTCAAACTCTTGATCCCGTGTGATGAGTACAACGGCAAGCTGACCCTGTTCATTTGAAACAAGCTTTAACATAGAAAATTGTAACACTGACATGTCCTCTAGAATAATGCGTGTAGAAAAATGGCAGCACATATAGCAATCGGCTAGAATACAAAACCTAGATGTAATAGGATTCTAAAGGAGCTAATGAAACATCTTAGTAAACACTTACCGACTGAATCCACTCTGCTATGGTATGGTGAAGACTGTTCACGATATAGGTATTACCGGAATAACGGTTTACCTCGGTATTTTCTTCAGGTGGTATGTACCACATTATTTTACACTATACTGGTACGTCAGTAGTTTCCGCCGGTAAGGAACGTATGGGAATTCCCGAGAAATATTGTTACGACTTTAATGATATTAGTAGGGAATGGGGATACTAGAGCCTCAATGGGAATTATCATTACAGAGACCCCTGGGACACTCTAGCCTCAATGGAAATTTAACATGGAGAAAAATCGTGGGACACTCTAGCCTCAAGGGGAATTTAACATGGGAAAAAGTCTTGGGTCACTCTAGCCTCAAGGGGAATTGAACATGGTGAAAAAATCGTGGGTCACTCTACGTACAAAGGGAATTTAACATGAGGAATAGAGTTTGGGCTTGTCTAGGGACAAGGGGAATTGAACATGGGGGAATAAAGTGTGTGTCTATCTAGGGACTAGGGGAATTTAACATATGGAAATGGAACATGGTGGGTCTGTATAGCGCCAAGGGGAATTGAACATGGTGGGATTGTCTAGGGACAATGATGGTAGAGGGTCAAACACAACAGAGACAGAAACATACATACACTAGTGCAAGCGTGAGATTTATATATAAAGCATTACCAAGACCTGAAATCTTGCTGGGGTGTTGAAAAATTTGCATAATTGTAATGATGCTATAAATAGCTATAATCAAGGAAATGCTCAACGACAAAATGGATGTGACTAAAAGTAACGCTAAAATGACGAAATTGTCCCAGAATTTAAAGGAAAATAAACATATCCCCGAAAATTAAGTTACAATGGTTTAGACTAAAATGGATAAAATTAGTAACTACTTACAATATCAACTTCTGTGACGATCGTGGATAAATACCTATGTATCTATAATCAGCTGAAATTCCTATGAAATCCCACTATCTATTTATAGCTCCAACTTGTGGGTTTTTCCTTTGGAAAATCCCACTATCTTTTTATAGCCTCAGCCTGAGTGACGTTCCTGTTGATGAATTCTAGTATATATGTATAGCTACAAAATGTGGAAATCCACAAGTCGATATTTATAGTCTCAAATTTTCAAGCGTCAGTGACGTCACTGTACTGAACACTAGGGGATAAATGGCAACAGTGTTGCAAGTGGCTGACCTGAATACGCGCTACTGTAGGTAGGTAGGTAGAGTGTATCTGATAGGGATAAAGTGAGTTTTATAGGGACAAACAGAGACCAATACACACACACACACACACACACACACACACACACAACATACGCGCGCAGACACACTCACACACACACACACACACACACTATAAAATAGATAAAATTAGTAACTACTTACAATATCAACTTCTGTGACGATCGTGGATAAATACCTATGTATCTATAATCAGCTGAAATTCCTATGAAATCCCACTATCTATTTATAGCTCCAACTTGTGGGTTTTTCCTTTGGAAAATCCCACTATCTTTTTATAGCCTCAGCTTGAGTGACGTTCCTGTTTATGAATTCTAGTATATATTTATAGCTACAAAATGTGGAAATCCCCAAGTCGATATTTATAGTCTCCAAATTTCCAGCGTCAGTGACGTCACTGTACTGAACACTAGGGATAAACGGCAACAGTGTTGCAAGTGGCTGACCTGAATACGCGCTACTGTAGGTAGGTAGGTAGAGTGTATCTGATAGGGACAAAGTGAGTTTTATAGGGACAAACAGAGACCAATACACACACACACACAACATACGCGCGCAGACACACTCACACACACACACAGAGGGAAGAGGAAAAAACAAACCCAAAATATACTATCCACACTCGGGAGGAAGAAAAAAAAAAACAACCAAATATACTATCTACACAACGTACGCGAACACACACACATACACACACACACACACACACACAGAGAGGGAAGAGGAAAAAACAAACCCCAAATATACTATCAACACAGAAGGGAGATAATACAAACCCCAAATAAACTATCCACACAAACGTACGCGAACGCATACAAACCCCAAATATACTATCAACACAACGTCGCTAACGCATACAAACTCCAAATATGCTATCCACACTCGGGAGGAAGAAGAAAAAAACAACCAAATATACGATCTACACAACGTACGCGAACACACACACACACACACACACACACACACAGAGGGAAGAGGAAAAAACAAACCCCAAATATACTATCAACACAGAAGGGAGATAATACAAACCCCAAATAAACTATCCACACAAACGTACGCAAACGCATACAAACCCCAAATATACTGTCCACACAACGTCGCTAACGCATACAAACCGCAAATATACTATCCACACTCGGGATGAAGAAGAAGAAAAACAACCAAATATGCGATCTACACAACGTACGCGAACACACACACACACACACACACACACACACACACACACACACGCACACCACAGAGGGAAGAAGAAGAAAACCATTATACACTATCCACACGCAGTGAAGAAATAACCCTTTATATATATATACTATCAACAGAGAGTGAAGAAAATAACCCATTATATTCCATCAACACAGAGTGAAGAAGAAAAAGTTTTCTGAAAGCACCTAAGCCCTCACCTGCAATGACCAACTCTGCCAAACACCTACACCCACCCACCCCCACTCCCAACACTACAAAACCCATTTAACCCGTTATTTTATGGCATCAGTGTGTGATTTAGGAAACATCAAGACACAAAATGATGGAAAATAGACTGACTATTGTTTACGGATTTGCATGCCTAAAGAGCGTGCGTGAAGGAAAACATCTTTCCATTTCAATTCTAACTAAAACATGATCCAGAGGGATAGAGAGAGGTGAAAGAGCACAATTTCATAAAGTGTGAGTAAAAACAAAACACGCCATCCTTATTATACAATGTCAAGACCAAGAGACACTTACGTTTTCTTTCTGGTCTATTCTCTTTTAGAAGGTAGTATGAAATTTCACATCAGGGCCAACGCATCGGCTCACATTGTCAATTTTTCCATTTCCATGTTTTTACTGGCACAAGTTCTTCATCATCTTCAATTTCTTCTTCTTCTGAATCCCTCTTCTCTGTTTCGTCTTGTTTTTGTTTCTTCTCTTTTCTCGTAGGGCACTCTGAATTCCAGTGTCCTTTCTCCTGACAACGATATTAGGTATCTTGACTTTTGTCTCTCTTTCTTAGACGAAGCAGGTATTCTGGAGACAAATACCCATTTACCTTTGCAGATATAGCAAACTTCATTAGCACTTACACACTTTTGTATGACTCTCATCAAATCAACGACCAAAAGAGTAAGTTTTGTTGCCACTTTCGCATGTGAATTATGCTTTCGTATGACTTTTAGCAAATATTTGACCAGCAGGTCGATCTGTGCTGACTCTTCCATCTTCTTGATCGCTTGAGAGCGGAATGAATACTCTGACGCTAAGACACTCTCCTTATATACATGGACCTGCTGCGTATGAAACCTAGTCAAATGTAATTTTGCAATAAGATGAAACGATTTCATTGAGGAAGTAAAAAGCAATGATGTACCGTATCGCCTCACACAAAACCTGAAGTTTTAGTTCAAATCCGTGTCAGCGATTTCGAAGACGACATAACTGAGCTTTAATCAATGCTCTCCAATTATGCCACAAAACCACGAGTCCTGATTCACGCCAAAAGAAATTTCGTTCGGTCCATAAAAAATAGTATCACATCTGAGAAACGCAAAAACGAACTTCCAGAAAACTGAGAACGACGGCTTACACCTACAACGTAAATGTGTGAGTTCAAGTAGTGCGTAAAACTTAGTCAAATTAGATTTTTATAGTCAAGACGAAACGATCTCTTTTCGAACAAGAAAGCAGACACCAAGCGACAATGGCGATCCGTGTCACACAACACTTTTCAAAATGTATATTATCAGAGGTTTGTTCTAGCGATCTGCACGGTTAAATTAAATGTTGATGTATTTTGCAATAAGACGGACACAATTTCCATGGGATCGCCCATGGTACGATTGTTCGTGCATTAGTTTAATTTTTAAAAATATTTTTTTATATAAATCGCCTACAGGATAGACCCAGTAAAGCATGGCCATTCTCGTCACTGTCTGAATAGCTACTCAAGTCAATTCGAAGCGAACGCGGTAAGAAAATAAGTATAACCAATGAAATGGCTTACAACGGGTGATGCATTGTTTTGTTCTAGGGCTGTGTGGCATAATAATCCCTATGTTCTTGCGTTGTTACCATTACAGTGCAGACAGACTGAAATGTGAACTTACAAGCCCTCTTTGTGTGTGTTGTACCATTTCCTCTTACCACATCAAAATACTGAGCGTCACAGTATTGGTTCGCGTTTTCAAGCTGACCATTTTTTTATATCTCACTTAAACATTTCGACATAAACACTCACATCGATAGAGTCAGAACAGACGTGTTACAGTATTGAGGGGCATGTTATCTTTTCTTTTTCAAACTAATAAATTTGGGGTTTGTATGAAGTAAAGAACCGAAAGTACAGTGAAACTCAAGGATGATGACCCAATCTGTCTGTTTATTGATGCGTGTATTTACTTAAGAAGAAATATGACCTCTAAAACACAAAGAGATACGGCAAGCATGATTAGATTAAACACAACGATGTTTTCCTTCACGCCCGTGTAATTTAGAGTTTCAATCGTCTTTGAAGACAAACTTGGTCTCCTTTTGTAGGGCTTGAATTAAAAAAACTGAAAAATCTTAAGCACTTTGCTATAGATAATTTCATCAACAGACCAAACAACATAAATACCGTTACAACAATAGAAAGCCTTAAATCTTCTATCAAAAAGAAATGCATGAAAAAAATTAAAGATTAACGATAACTAACCAATGAAACCGAATTTAACAAAGGCAATGACATGTGAAGAAATGCCTCTCACTTTGGAAAGGTAGGCGAATGTACTCTGTCATGCACCGTCAACTTGAAAAAAATTATAAACAGAGAGAAACCTGAATTCAAAATTCAGTTGTTTCTTTTTCTTCAAAATTATTTCGTTTCTTTTTTCTTTTTTTTTTTTTGGAACAAATCTAAGCACTAATATAGAGTGGAAAAGGGAAAATGCACATACAAGCTTTGATATTTCTGAAAAAGGAGGGGATATTCCTAACGTTCATAACTACCTATATATGCTTGGACTTGTCTGTGACTTATCCACAAAACAAGATATACATATTTCTGGTCAAGCTGCAAGTGTGTGCGTGTTTTTGAAAATGGTAAAAATTGGATATACAATTTTCTCGTGACACTTATAAAGTGAAGAGTCTGTGCAAGTGTCAAAAGCCAAAGTCATATAAGTTTTGTATTTTGTACGGCTTGTAAAGATTTCTACTTTAGAAAATGTGAAGTATCACAAGTTATTATCACAAACAGAAGTGGAACATAGGGGCTTGCAAGAAAGAAAATAACCCAGACAGTTGGTGTCATCAAGAGTGCTAGAGACGGTACCCGAACTTGCTTGCCTGCTTACTTGAATTAAAGTGATTTTCGCTCTAATGGAGCATGTATCACTGGTTTAATAACGCACCGCGTGATTTTTAATTACTCCTGGGGAAGGAAAGAGAGCCTCATCCCTCAGGCTTTTATGTACTCACAGACTATTTTTAAATTTAGCCACTCAGGTGTAGGACTAACTAGTCCTTAACAACCTGACTGAAAGACTTTAAACATGAGTGGGAATCGTCTCACCACACACTCATTTTTCTGTCCGAGCGTGGTAAAGGAGGAAAAAGGTGCTCAGCAAGACAGCCATGGATGTTAAGTACTCACCAAAACGCTAGCCCGTACTTATTTCAAATCAAGTCCCGTTTTTGCTAATGGACAATAAAAGGTACCAATAATGTGTTAACCACCTGTGCAATTAGTTCAAATCTAACGAGTCTGTTAAATTTCCTACTTTCTAACATATCTGTCTAATATTAGTACTTAGTGTACATAAAAATAGCCATACTGATCTTATTTAAAATTATTATGTCTAAGCGACATATACCAGTTTGGTCACTGTTAGGTTTAAAAAGTTAAGTTTGTTGTGGTGTTCCAATGGGTCAAGTTTGTTTCGAGAATAGTTTAGTCAAGGAGGGATACCAAGCCAAATATGGTTCCCTATTTAATAAAAAGCAATCTTTTGGAGCCCTAAAAAAAGTCTGTTTTTTCTGTTAGAAGGTAACACGTCTCTCTTTTGCTTTCACGTTCTTTCCCGCACTCCTAGTCTCATGATTCTTGATATCAGGAAATGCGTAGCCATGATGGGCGGTAATGTAAGCAACGGTTTCTACCAGTTGACTGTGGGGGTATCCAGTGTAGGCTTGTCTGTAGAATTGGGGAAGAACTCTGACCCCTAATCCCCATTGAGAAGGTCTTGGTTTAAAGGTGTCTAGAGATTTGTAGGCAACGTATTGTATGGCTGTAATAAACTGCCCTGCTATGTTGACGTCATACAATGCTTGATCTAGCCCCATTTCGGTGTACTTCTCAACGAGGGTCAGCGTCCCCCTCCTCCTCAACCGCCTCAATTTCCTCTTCTGGTTCTGATACTAATTCTTCAGTTGAGGTAGATAGTTTCAAATCCGCTGCTATGGTGTCTGTCGCTGTTATTGTTGTTGTAGTTGTTCTTTCAGCTGAGATTGCCTGTAGCATCGGAGTGAGAAAAGAACGTAGTGCCTCCGATAATTACATCTGAGTTTGCCATACCGTTTGTGTAACATAATTGGACCTTTGTTTTGCCACCACTCTTTCCGGGACGGGTTGTTTGTTAGGTATAGTCGGCTGTTGACTAGCTGTTATTTGTGTTCTCGAGGTGGGTGGAGTGCTAACTGGCTAGGTCTGCATTTCTTGCTCCCGCTGCTGTTGCGTATATTTCTTCCCTCCACACCGAGTTCTGGACCTAATTCTTTAAATTTCGTTGTACCCGAACTTACATTATCCATATTATCACCAACAAAAGAAAACAAAACGCACAGACCTAAAAGAAACACTCATTCACTTTTTACAGAACATTACTATTTTTAAAATTTTGATAAGCGACGGAAACGAACAACTTAGAGTCACACTTTCTAACCAAGATAAAGAAATCATGTGCTGATAGACTCACTTCTGTATTTTTTCTTCTAACTGACTAACGTATCATAGGCAATGGAATGTGATTTCTTTTCGAGAGTATGGGGTAGCCCTGAAATTTTTTTTTGGGAAGTTGAAGCTATGGCGATCGCTTAGGTTATAAGATGACGGCCTCCTCTGACGACAGGCTTTCTCACAGGATAAGGTCTGCTTCTTCGGAAAGAGAAGAAGAACTCTTTGGTGTCGATAAAACTGTTAACAAAGCCTCTGCCAGGTTCATGCTGCTGCTGCTGTTGCTGCTCTCTCTGCTGTTTATGAAGTCTGTACTTCTCCGTCCATTCTTCTTTCTCCTTCTTGAATTCCTCCTTGAAAAGCTCTTCTTTCAGGTCTTCAGTGACTTTCAACATTATGATATTGTCTATTTCTTCAGGTCTCGGTATCAGACTTGTCATGACCCTATGCAAATTCACATAGGCTTCGTTCAACTTGGCTTATCTTGAGCACATCTTCGTAGGAAGATGAGTCGACAATGGATGGACAGACTGGAGACACAACACAACACAACACAACATTTTTGAATTCAATACGCTATGATACGTTAGTCCGTAGTACGTAGTACGTACTAACGTATCAAAGCGTATTGAGTTCAAAAATGTTGTGTTGTGTTGTGTTGTGTCTCCAGTCTGTCCATCCATTGTCGACTCATCTTCCTACGAAGATGTGCTCAAGATAAGCCAAGTTGAACGAAGCCTATGTGAATTTGCATAGGGTCATGACAAGTCTGATACCGAGACCTGAAGAAATAGACAATATCATAATGTTGAAAGTCACTGAAGACCTGAAAGAAGAGCTTTTCAAGGAGGAATTCAAGAAGGAGAAAGAAGAATGGACGGAGAAGTACAGACTTCATAAACAGCAGAGAGAGCAGCAACAGCAGCAGCAGCATGAACCTGGCAGAGGCTTTGTTAACAGTTTTATCGACACCAAAGAGTTCTTCTTCTCTTTCCGAAGAAGCAGACCTTATCCTGTGAGAAAGCCTGTCGTCAGAGGAGGCCGTCATCTTATAACCTAAGCGATCGCCATAGCTTCAACTTCCCAAAAAAAAATTTCAGGGCTACCCCATACTCTCGAAAAGAAATCACATTCCATTGCCTATGATACGTTAGTCAGTTAGAAGAAAAAATACAGAAGTGAGTCTATCAGCACATGATTTCTTTATCTTGGTTAGAAAGTGTGACTCTAAGTTGTTCGTTTCCGTCGCTTATCAAAATTTTAAAAATAGTAATGTTCTGTAAAAAGTGAATGAGTGTTTCTTTTAGGTCTGTGCGTTTTGTTTTCTTTTGTTGGTGATAATATGGATAATGTAAGTTCGGGTACAACGAAATTTAAAGAATTAGGTCCAGAACTCGGTGTGGAGGGAAGAAATATACGCAACAGCAGCGGGAGCAAGAAATGCAGACCTAGCCAGTTAGCACTCCACCCACCTCGAGAACACAAATAACAGCTAGTCAACAGCCGACTATACCTAACAAACAACCCGTCCCGGAAAGAGTGGTGGCAAAACAAAGGTCCAATTATGTTACACAAACGGTATGGCAAACTCAGATGTAATTATCGGAGGCACTACGTTCTTTTCTCACTCCGATGCTACAGGCAATCTCAGCTGAAAGAACAACTACAACAACAATAACAGCGACAGACACCATAGCAGCGGATTTGAAACTATCTACCTCAACTGAAGAATTAGTATCAGAACCAGAAGAGGAAATTGAGGCGGTTGAGGAGGAGGGGGACGCTGACCCTCGTTGAGAAGTACACCGAAATGGGGCTAGATCAAGCATTGTATGACGTCAACATAGCAGGGCAGTTTATTACAGCCATACAATACGTTGCCTACAAATCTCTAGACACCTTTAAACCAAGACCTTCTCAATGGGGATTAGGGGTCAGAGTTCTTCCCCAATTCTACAGACAAGCCTACACTGGATACCCCCACAGTCAACTGGTAGAAACCGTTGCTTACATTACCGCCCATCATGGCTACGCATTTCCTGATATCAAGAATCATGAGACTAGGAGTGCGGGAAAGAACGTGAAAGCAAAAGAGAGACGTGTTACCTTCTAACAGAAAAAACAGACTTTTTTTAGGGCTCCAAAAGATTGCTTTTTATTAAATAGGGAACCATATTTGGCTTGGTATCCCTCCTTGACTAAACTATTCTCGAAACAAACTTGACCCATTGGAACACCACAACAAACTTAACTTTTTAAACCTAACAGTGACCAAACTGGTATATGTCGCTTAGACATAATAATTTTAAATAAGATCAGTATGGCTATTTTTATGTACACTAAGTACTAATATTAGACAGATATGTTAGAAAGTAGGAAATTTAACAGACTCGTTAGATTTGAACTAATTGCACAGGTGGTTAACACATTATTGGTACCTTTTATTGTCCATTAGCAAAAACGGGACTTGATTTGAAATAAGTACGGGCTAGCGTTTTGGTGAGTACTTAACATCCATGGCTGTCTTGCTGAGCACCTTTTTCCTCCTTTACCACGCTCGGACAGAAAAATGAGTGTGTGGTGAGACGATTCCCACTCATGTTTAAAGTCTTTCAGTCAGGTTGTTAAGGACTAGTTAGTCCTACACCTGAGTGGCTAAATTTAAAAATAGTCTGTGAGTACATAAAAGCCTGAGGGATGAGGCTCTCTTTCCTTCCCCAGGAGTAATTAAAAATCACGCGGTGCGTTATTAAACCAGTGATACATGCTCCATTAGAGCGAAAATCACTTTAATTCAAGTAAGCAGGCAAGCAAGTTCGGGTACCGTCTCTAGCACTCTTGATGACACCAACTGTCTGGGTTATTTTCTTTCTTGCAAGCCCCTATGTTCCACTTCTGTTTGTGATAATAACTTGTGATACTTCACATTTTCTAAAGTAGAAATCTTTACAAGCCGTACAAAATACAAAACTTATATGACTTTGGCTTTTGACACTTGCACAGACTCTTCACTTTATAAGTGTCACGAGAAAATTGTATATCCAATTTTTACCATTTTCAAAAACACGCACACACTTGCAGCTTGACCAGAAATATGTATATCTTGTTTTGTGGATAAGTCACAGACAAGTCCAAGCATATATAGGTAGTTATGAACGTTAGGAATATCCCCTCCTTTTTCAGAAATATCAAAGCTTGTATGTGCATTTTCCCTTTTCCACTCTATATTAGTGCTTAGATTTGTTCCAAAAAAAAAAAAGAAAAAAGAAACGAAATAATTTTGAAGAAAAAGAAACAACTGAATTTTGAATTCAGGTTTCTCTCTGTTTATAATTTTTTTCAAGTTGACGGTGCATGACAGAGTACATTCGCCTACCTTTCCAAAGTGAGAGGCATTTCTTCACATGTCATTGCCTTTGTTAAATTCGGTTTCATTGGTTAGTTATCGTTAATCTTTAATTTTTTTCATGCATTTCTTTTTGATAGAAGATTTAAGGCTTTCTATTGTTGTAACGGTATTTATGTTGTTTGGTCTGTTGATGAAATTATCTATAGCAAAGTGCTTAAGATTTTTCAGTTTTTTTAATTCAAGCCCTACAAAAGGAGACCAAGTTTGTCTTCAAAGACGATTGAAACTCTAAATTACACGGGCGTGAAGGAAAACATCGTTGTGTTTAATCTAATCATGCTTGCCGTATCTCTTTGTGTTTTAGAGGTCATATTTCTTCTTAAGTAAATACACGCATCAATAAACAGACAGATTGGGTCATCATCCTTGAGTTTCACTGTACTTTCGGTTCTTTACTTCATACAAACCCCAAATTTATTAGTTTGAAAAAGAAAAGATAACATGCCCCTCAATACTGTAACACGTCTGTTCTGACTCTATCGATGTGAGTGTTTATGTCGAAATGTTTAAGTGAGATATAAAAAAAATGGTCAGCTTGAAAACGCGAACCAATACTGTGACGCTCAGTATTTTGATGTGGTAAGAGGAAATGGTACAACACACACAAAGAGGGCTTGTAAGTTCACATTTCAGTCTGTCTGCACTGTAATGGTAACAACGCAAGAACATAGGGATTATTATGCCACACAGCCCTAGAACAAAACAATGCATCACCCGTTGTAAGCCATTTCATTGGTTATACTTATTTTCTTACCGCGTTCGCTTCGAATTGACTTGAGTAGCTATTCAGACAGTGACGAGAATGGCCATGCTTTACTGGGTCTATCCTGTAGGCGATTTATATAAAAAAATATTTTTAAAAATTAAACTAATGCACGAACAATCGTACCATGGGCGATCCCATGGAAATTGTGTCCGTCTTATTGCAAAATACATCAACATTTAATTTAACCGTGCAGATCGCTAGAACAAACCTCTGATAATATACATTTTGAAAAGTGTTGTGTGACACGGATCGCCATTGTCGCTTGGTGTCTGCTTTCTTGTTCGAAAAGAGATCGTTTCGTCTTGACTATAAAAATCTAATTTGACTAAGTTTTACGCACTACTTGAACTCACACATTTACGTTGTAGGTGTAAGCCGTCGTTCTCAGTTTTCTGGAAGTTCGTTTTTGCGTTTCTCAGATGTGATACTATTTTTTATGGACCGAACGAAATTTCTTTTGGCGTGAATCAGGACTCGTGGTTTTGTGGCATAATTGGAGAGCATTGATTAAAGCTCAGTTATGTCGTCTTCGAAATCGCTGACACGGATTTGAACTAAAACTTCAGGTTTTGTGTGAGGCGATACGGTACATCATTGCTTTTTACTTCCTCAATGAAATCGTTTCATCTTATTGCAAAATTACATTTGACTAGGTTTCATACGCAGCAGGTCCATGTATATAAGGAGAGTGTCTTAGCGTCAGAGTATTCATTCCGCTCTCAAGCGATCAAGAAGATGGAAGAGTCAGCACAGATCGACCTGCTGGTCAAATATTTGCTAAAAGTCATACGAAAGCATAATTCACATGCGAAAGTGGCAACAAAACTTACTCTTTTGGTCGTTGATTTGATGAGAGTCATACAAAAGTGTGTAAGTGCTAATGAAGTTTGCTATATCTGCAAAGGTAAATGGGTATTTGTCTCCAGAATACCTGCTTCGTCTAAGAAAGAGAGACAAAAGTCAAGATACCTAATATCGTTGTCAGGAGAAAGGACACTGGAATTCAGAGTGCCCTACGAGAAAAGAGAAGAAACAAAAACAAGACGAAACAGAGAAGAGGGATTCAGAAGAAGAAGAAATTGAAGATGATGAAGAACTTGTGCCAGTAAAAACATGGAAATGGAAAAATTGACAATGTGAGCCGATGCGTTGGCCCTGATGTGAAATTTCATACTACCTTCTAAAAGAGAATAGACCAGAAAGAAAACGTAAGTGTCTCTTGGTCTTGACATTGTATAATAAGGATGGCGTGTTTTGTTTTTACTCACACTTTATGAAATTGTGCTCTTTCACCTCTCTCTATCCCTCTGGATCATGTTTTAGTTAGAATTGAAATGGAAAGATGTTTTCCTTCACGCACGCTCTTTAGGCATGCAAGTCCGTAAACAATAGTCAGTCTATTTTCCATCATTTTGTGTCTTGATGTTTCCTAAATCACACACTGATGCCATAAAATAACGGGTTAAATGGGTTTTGTAGTGTTGGGAGTGGGGGTGGGTGGGTGTAGGTGTTTGGCAGAGTTGGTCATTGCAGGTGAGGGCTTAGGTGCTTTCAGAAAACTTTTTCTTCTTCACTCTGTGTTGATGGAATATAATGGGTTATTTTCTTCACTCTCTGTTGATAGTATATATATATAAAGGGTTATTTCTTCACTGCGTGTGGATAGTGTATAATGGTTTTCTTCTTCTTCCCTCTGTGGTGTGCGTGTGTGTGTGTGTGTGTGTGTGTGTGTGTGTGTGTGTGTGTTCGCGTACGTTGTGTAGATCGCATATTTGGTTGTTTTTCTTCTTCTTCATCCCGAGTGTGGATAGTATATTTGCGGTTTGTATGCGTTAGCGACGTTGTGTGGACAGTATATTTGGGGTTTGTATGCGTTTGCGTACGTTTGTGTGGATAGTTTATTTGGGGTTTGTATTATCTCCCTTCTGTGTTGATAGTGTATTTGGGGTTTGTATGCGTTCGCGTACGTTTGTGTGGATAGTTTATTTGGGGTTTGTATTATCTCCCTTCTGTGTTGATAGTATATTTGGGGTTTGTTTTTTCCTCTTCCCTCTGTGTGTGTGTGTGTGTGTGTGTGTGTGTGTGTGTGTGTGTGTGTGTGTGTTCGCGTACGTTGTGTAGATCGTATATTTGGTTGCTTTTTCTTCTTCCTCCCGAGTGTGGATAGCATATTTGGAGTTTGTATGCGTTAGCGACGTTGTGTGGATAGTATATTTTGGGTTTGTATGCGTTCGCGTACGTTTGTGTGGGTAGTTTATTTGGGGTTTGTATTATCTCCTTCTCTGTTGATAGTATATTTGGGGTTTGTATGCGTTCGCGTACGTTTGTGTGGATAGTTTATTTGGGGTTTGTATTATCTCCCTTCTGTGTTGATAGTATATTTCGGGTTTGTATGCGTTCGCGTACGTTTGTGTGGATAGTTTATTTGGGGTTTGTATTATCTCCCTTCTGTGTTGATAGTATATTTGGGGTTTGTTTTTCCTTTTCCTCCGTGTGTGTGTGTGTGTGTATGTGTGTGTGTGTGTGTGTGTGTGTGTGTGTTCGCGTACGTTGTGTAGATCGTATATTTGGTTGTTTTTTCTTCTTCCTCCCGAGTGTGGATAGCATATTTGGAGTTTGTATGCGTTAGCGACGTTGTGTGGATAGTATATTTTGGGTTTGTATGCGTTCGCGTACGTTTGTGTGGATAGTTTATTTGGGGTTTATATTATCTCCCTTCTGTGTTGATAGTATATTTCGGGTTTGTATGCGTTCGAGTACGTTTGTGTGGATAGTTTATTTGGGGTTTGTATTATCTCCCTTCTGTGTTGATAGTATATTTGGGGTTTGTTTTTTCCTCTTCCCTCTGTGTGTGTGTGTGTGTGTGTGTGTGTGTGTGTGTGTGTGTATCTGTGTGTGTTCGCGTACGTTGTGTAGATCGTATATTTGGTTGTTTTTTTTTTCTTCCTCCCGAGTGTGGATAGTATATTTTGGGGTTTGTTTTTTCCTCTTCCCTCTATGTGTGTGTGTGAGTATGTCTGCGCGCGTATGTTGTGTGTGTGTGTGTGTGTGTGTGTGTGTATTGGTCTCTGTTTGTCCCTGTAAAACTCACTTTATCCCTATCAGATACACTCTACCTACCTACCTACAGTAGCGCGTATTCAGGTCAGCCACTTGCAACACTGTTGATGTTTATCCCTAGTGTTCAGTACAGTGACGTCACTGACGCTGGAAATTTTGAGACTATAAATATCGACTTCGGGATTTCCACATTTTGTAGCTATAAATATATACTAGAATTCATAAACAGGAACGTCACTCAAGCTGAGGCTATAAAAAGATAGTGGGATTTTCCAAAGGAAAAACCCACAAGTTGGAGCTATAAATAGATAGTGGGATTTCATAGGAATTTCAGCTGATTATATATACATAGGTATTTATCCACGATCGTCACAGAAGTTGATATTGTAAGTAGTTACTAATTTTATCCATTTTATAGTGTGTGTGTGTGTGTGTGTGTGTCTGCGCGCGTATGTTGTGTGTGTGTGTGTGTGTGTGTGTGTATTGGTCTCTGTTTTTCCCTATAAAACTCACTTTATCCCTATCAGATACACTCTACCTACCTACCTACAGTAGCGCGTATTCAGGTCAGCCACTTGCAACACTGTTGCCATTTATCCCCTAGTGTTCAGTACAGTGACGTCACTGACGCTGGAAATTTTGAGACTATAAATATCGACTTCGGGATTTCCACATTTTGTAGCTATACATATATACTAGAATTCATAAACAGGAACGTCACTCAAGCTGAGGCTATAAAAAGATAGTGGGATTTTCCAAAGGAAAAACCCACAAGTTGGAGCTATAAATAGATAGTGGGATTTCATAGGAATTTCAGCTGATTATATATACATAGGTATTTATCCACGATCGTCACAGAAGTTGATATTGTAAGTAGTTACTAATTTTATCCATTTTAGTCTAAACCATTGTAACTTAATTTTCGGGGATATGTTTATTTTTCTTTAAATTCTGGGACAATTTCGTCATTTTAGCGTTACTTTTAGTCACATCCATTTTGTCGTTGAGCATTTCCTTGATTATAGCTATTTATAGCATCATTACAATTATGCAAATTTTTCAACACCCCAGCAAGATTTCAGGTCTTGGTAATGCTTTATATATAAATCTCACGCTTGTACTAGTGTATGTATGTTTCTGTCTCTGTTGTGTTTGACCCTCTACCATCCTTGTCCCTAGACAATCCCACCATGTTCAATTCCCCTTGGCGCTATACAGACCCACCATGTTCCATTTCCATATGTTAAATTCCCCTAGTCCCTAGATAGACCCACACTTTATTCCCCCATGTTCAATTCCCCTTGTCCCTAGACAAGCCCAAACTCTATTCCTCATGTTAATTTCCCCTTGTACGTAGAGTGACCCACGATTTTTTCACCATGTTCAATTCCCCTTGAGGCTAGAGTGACCCAAGACTTTTTCCCATGTTAAATTCCCCTTGAGGCTAGAGTGTCCCACGATTTTTCTCCATGTTAAATTTCCATTGAGGCTAGAGTGTCTCAGGGGTCTCTGTAATGATAATTCCCATTGAGGCTCAAGTATCCCCATTCACTACTGATATTAACAGCCCGTTTTCATTATTAGTGACCAAATAGTTCAAAGTCTTTGTTTTTACAAAACGGTTAAAATTGACACAAAGTAATAATAAATATTACAAAGGTAATTATATCTATGATCCTTTAATCACATAATTGTCGCGTGTGCCAACGTGGCACCCAAACGGAACGTTGCGAAACATATTCTCGACCATTCGCAAATTGAATAACAACCAAGGAACATCAGCTGTTACAAAATGGTAGGATTCTGTTGTTAAATTTTGATGTCCTACATCATCTCATTAGATGCATGTAGTAGATCAAGTCAATAGGGAAGCTGAATGTCAAAAGAATTATCAAAGGAAACCAGATATTCTGAAAAGGAAACTTATTCAGCAGGAAAATATGATTTCTAAAGATTTGCGATATACGCAGTTAAATAGGAGCCAATCAGATTACGGTATGGGACAGATGAAGCCCAATCCTCAAAAAGTCCCCAAGGAATGCATAATTTAGTTAATTTTTATTCAGTGTGAGGATGAACCATTTTATGGACGAACATTTACTTATGGACAATTGTCATCCAGCGCTTAAAAATAAATGAACATTTTTAATATTTTTAGGATGACTTATAAGTAAGTTCGAATTGATTAATGTATGTGATTCATTGTGATGATCAGTAAGTGATTTATGAATTATGTACTGATGCGTGAAATGTAATATCATTATTTATAAATGTTATTGATTACGTATGAAGTGTGTCTTTTTTGTCTACATTCTAATGAAGTAGGTACGGAGATCATTACTTCTTTACATGTGACTCAGTCGACAGGTGATGCAAAGAGATTTGTGAGAGAGATGACTCATTTACAGGCTTTATCTCCATCTTCTGACTTAAAACTATGTAACTGAGTATGTTGTTCATTTAATATAGGAAGATAATGCTGACTTAGACTTTATGACACCATAGCCAGATGACTTTAGTTCATGTTAAATAGAGCAAATTAGCTCCTGGTACAAAATTGCTTCCCAGTATTTCTTGAAAAAGCCCCCTATTTTGTACGGTTAGTACGACAAGGTAGAGACATTGAAAGTTAAGAGTCAATTAAGAATATTAGATCTGATTGTTTACCTCATCATGCTACAGTATGATTGATATAACGAGGAAAAACTTAAATTGAATATTACAATATTACAGTTAATTTTTAGATTTCAAACAAGACGTTTAAAGTATTAAATTGTATTTCTGTCTAATTTTTCACAATGTCTAACACAACTGTGTGATTTTACAGACATAGCAGCAAGGGAGGTGAACAGACCTTTTTGTAGAGGCGTCCAAATACCTAAATAAACCTTCCTTAAAAAAGGAATTAATAACCTTAAAAGTCAAAATGACTAACTACATTGAGGATTTCCTCTTGGATGGGTAGTCATATTATTTCTCCGGCCGTAACCTAGTTTAGTAACGAATATATTATAAAAATTGAACCAACCTGAGGTCGCACCTCCCCTGCTGCTGTTAATTTATCCAAAAATTTTATCAAGAACCGCAGGATATCTTGTTTTGGGATCATGTAAATTTATTGTTATAAATCCGTGTGAAGTAGCTTGCGCTCGTGAAAAGAAGTTTCTAAATTTAATCATATCCATGTCACCACCAGACCAAGTTTGATGAATAGTTCGCAACGTATGAGTATCGACTAAATTAAACACAACTAAAATATTACAGTTATCTCTTATCACTTTTGGTATTTGTACATATCGTTGAGTAACATAGATCACATCAGTGTTTTTGTGTCTACCTCGAGAAAAAACCTATCTGGATTTGATTGTTTGTCCAGCATCACATCATCATATACAACCAAATTATTAATAAATCCGTCTAAATCATCTACGGATGGTGCTTCATCAATATCTGTTATAAACTCGATAACATCGTTATCTTTATCCAATAATCCTGCGTTTTCATTTAAATCTTTAAGCACATCATAAAATCTCTGGTCATCTACAGACGGGGCTACCAAATACAACTTATCCCATTTTAGCCATCTCATTATAAGATTAAGTAACAACTGTGTCTTTCCACTTCCAGATGGTCCTATCATTATCGTTCTGATGGAATTCGGTAACGCAGGATGGTGCTTGACAGGTTCTCGTTTTCGAGTCGCTGAGAAACCAATTATATCCATGTTATATAAGTACATGAATCTATATTGTTTACGTTGTAGAACTAAAACCCCAATTAATGATCTATCCACGGTTACAACAAAAAATGCGAGAATAGCATATGGTGGAAAATGTGCAGTATGTAACAGAAAATAGTTTTCTTTTTTTTACCTAAAAATGATGGTGGTGATATTGCTAAATTAAAGTCAAAGTTCCCGGGTATTCCTTGGGCTAAATACCCAGGAAAAAATCTGCCAGGATATAATTATTGCGGTCCTGGTACTCGACTCGATATCACGCTTGATAATCATGATCAACCAAAACCAGGTGAATATCCTATAAATGATATTGATAAAGCATGTCACATTCACGATGTAGCGTATAAAAGCAAAAACCTACAAGACAGACATATTGCAGATGTGAAGTTGATTCAATCATTAAATTCTATAAAAAATAAAAATATTTGTGAATCATTATCTAACTGGTTAGTAAAATCCGCGATGAAAGGTAAATTAGCGCTAGGGGCTGGTAATGTATAAATGGAATTGATTTATTATTCTCCAAGAGGATACTGGAGGGGTAAAGCAGCAATTAGTAAACTCGCTGATGCAGCAAAAGTCAAACATTCTACTGCTAAAGCGTGGTTATCCAAACAGGCAATACGGCAAATTTATCAACCACCACCGAAACGAACTCAGCACGCGTATTTCGATGTTAGTGTTCCTAATGAAATTCACTGGGCTGATATTCTGTTTTTGCCACACGATACCGTTAAAATCCAATGACGTCAAATAACATACAAGTACGCGCTAACTGTAGCTGATGTTGCAAGTAGATACAGAGAAGCAGGACCGTTGTCAACAAAGACACCAACTGAAGCAGCTTCTGCGTTTGAACGAATTTATCAACGAATGGGTTGCAAGATTACCAAGTGTGATAACCGCATTAAATAATGAGATTACTCGAACAACCAACATGAATCCCATTCATGCAATTACAAAAAAATATACCCGTACAACGACGTGATTTTTCAGCGCAGCCAGTATTAGGTAATGTTACTTTAAGATATTTATATGAACCCGGTGAACTTGAAGGTGGTAAAAAAAAGAGCGACTGATCCCATCTGGAGTATTACGACGCACAAGATATCTAACATAACAAGATCTACTGGTAGACCTGCAATCTACAGAATGGATTCAACTGCTCCTCAACGTGGATTTACACGTGAGCGATTACAAATAATTCCTGAAGACAATCAATTACCACCGCAATCACTTAACTAGCACCCCGACGTCGATTACACTCAAGACATGTCAACATCACATTTTCGCGTGTATGGCCAAGACGATTATCTTTTCTATCTACAGTAAATTGTCTTGGATTATTATTCGAGTACTGCCACATCATTATACAATTACAACTCGCACAATGATTATTCTACCGTTTTTTCAGAGTGTTGATAAATTCAACATCAAGATCAAAATGGGGTTTATTTTTTTTTGTCAATTTGCTTATAACCAGCTAATTTATTTTCTTATTATATCATTGTCAACATCATCATTGATAATTGTAACGTCCATGATAATTCTATGCAGCTGAGATATTCTTCTGACTCTGGATACTGCGAGATAAACTAAATTTGACAACTCCATACGATCATCTATAACCCAGACAACTATATTGGTAACAGTTAACCCTTGAGATGAATTAATCGCCATTGCGTATCCTAGTGTCCATGGAGATTTATCAGCGCGTACAGCATCTTCAACAACATTGACATCAACTGCGACAATATCATTAAGAACGAGATTTTGTTTCTTCCTTGACTCTACTGGTATATCAACGTCAATATTCTGCCGCCGTTTATCTGCTGGTCGGTAACTGGCAACGTTGGAAACTTTTCTTTATGCAACTGAAACAACAGCTGCTGAAGTGTATCATGAACTATCTTTCTACTTGCCACCATCAAATCGTTTGGTCTCCACGTTTGCAGAAAGTCGTTCATTGAAGTTTCTGAAAATTTTTTCACGCATAATTTCACATTGAATTTTATTCGGTTGTAGTCTGATTAATTTTTTAAACTGTTTTAATTCTGCATCAAGTGTTCTATGGTCATCGATATAAAACGAATCTGTAGCGACTCTGACAGCTAACTTAGAAACTCTATTTATCATCGATAATAAATTTATCGAAACGTACGCTAACATTGATGATCTTAAATGAGTAAACTGCGGTGACTGACCGTCTATATAGCTCACAATTGTACCCAATTTAGTTCCATTTGACAAAAAAGTTATTTCTCGACTTATAAACGTGTTTCTACTCGTAGTATCAGCGATTATAAAATCTAACTCAGCATCGTCCATAATTAATCTTGTACAATGTCGTTTATGATCATATGACCCTCCTTGGGTGAACTTGACAATTATTTTTCTACCAAGATCTTTCATAATTTTATTCTCATAATCAGTTTTCTCGGGGTTTTCGTCATCAGAATATTTCTTTTGTTGTGGTAACCAAACTTCGGTTTGTTTCCGGCATGGTATAATTGCTTCACTGATCGTCAGCGATATTAACATCGCACAATCAAGCATATATCGTAATAGTACTATTGGTGCCCACGTTTTGTCTGAAAAATGTTTTCCAAACTAAACAAAACAAATCGTTTGGAGATCTTTAGCAAGTTCGAACGATTCGATATAAGCAAATCCAGTTAGGTCAAAATCCGGTAATGGTCCATTTATAGATACTCGTGTCATTTCGTGTGTCGGATGACCGAATCTCTTAAAATATACAGAGCAATCTCCGTATCCGAGAAAACTTCCCGGATAACATGCAACCATATCAAACGAAATAACATATTTATGGTCGTATTTAGTATTCCAAAGTCCACTGTGTCCGTATTCGACAAAGCTCGATATTATATCATCAAGAAAATCAAATCAAGTCGGTTTCCACGAATTTTTCTTTCTAGCAAAATGAGCCGCAACTGACGGAACAGTAAAACGATTGTTCAATAGTTCGTCAGTATCATCAGTATATTGCAGCGCAAGATTTTTCATTTTCTCGTGGAGAAGATCTGTTCGATAAATAACGCCATTAGGTCGTACAAACTGATCAAACTTGCTTTTTTCTTCCATATCTGATTCTTCGTTCTCAGAACTCTGAAATAACCATAATGACACAGGATAGCTTTTACTTATTTCGTTAATAACATCAAACATGTCTCCGCGATAGAATTTAACAGTTCTATTTCGTGGAAACACCGTTACTGCGCTAGTTCACGCGTGTGCGTTATGATCAATAATTTCAATCGAAGCTCCTTTTGATTTATATTTTGATTCATATAATATTTCTCCTGTTATTGTTTTTACGATAATTGGGAATTTTAGTTATTTCCCTAACTCAGCGACATCTTTGATAGACGCCCCGCTATCTTTAACCATTTCTCCCCACTCGTTTATTATTTTACGTCTTTTATCCGTTATACCGTTTTCACGAGTCGAAACGGTAAAATGCTCCGTTACTCGTTCGGCTATACAGTTTATTTTTGAAAATATCGGTTTCAGATTATCAACGCTGGGTGTTTCATTTATCGGATAGATTCCATAAATAACTGCGGTTACTGGATACGCTCGCTCGTAATACGGTTTGTCAATACCAGTCAACATTCCTGGTTTGGAATCATTACTTAGTATGATAGTTTTTTTTATTAGCATAGACATGATCATATTTGTCACGGATAATCCAATTATATGTTTCTGTTAGCACGACAAATTTTATTCTGAAAATATATTTTCGATTGCTTTGGTATTCATCAAAGAGGTAGTTAATGATAGTTGCTGCTCGTTTGTCATTCATCGTAGCGTCAATGACACCTTCGGTGTTGCGTATAATTTTGAACGTCGACCATGCATGAGATGCACCATCTGTGTGAAATTCTTTCTTGGCGCCGTGAATTTTATTAATCAAACTTTTATTTTTCAGATCAACCAGATCTCGCATCGGTAAGTCGGGAAATATCCTGTCGAGATTAAATTTATCTGCTTTCCAGGACTTGATTCTGGATAATCTATCGATTTCGTTCATATTATATTTCAAACAAATATTTAAATTTAAATGCTATGCATACAATGTCTCGATGCAAATGGTTGATGATCGGTTCATTACTTACTTGTAATAAATCCTGTAAAAAGGAATTCTGGGGACAACACTTGCAGTGCATTCGTGGTGGAAGTCTAGGACCAATACCATGTCTACGATGTGGTGTCGGAGTACGAGGAAAAACACAATTATGCGCAAATTGTAGTGGAAAAGTATCGAGAACTTAAAGGATACTATGATAAAAAAATAATTACGGTGACAGAGCTAAAAATCCGTAAAGGACTATCTAAATAAGTTTTCAGGCAAATTATGATTTAAACAAATAATATTACATATATGGAGCAAAACATAAATCCTCAGAACAACCCTTTACAGAATCTTCAGGCTATTACACAAAATTAAAATTCTGCACGGGGAGGGACAGGTAAATACATAAAGGGTCCTAGAGCGATTAAATCCTTCAATATAGAGACCGGTAAAGAGAAAATGTTTCAATCAATGAACGCTGCTGCGAGATATTTTGATATTCATCCGTATTCAGTAAAAAAAGTCGCAAATTTTTTTTTCAATATCAATAATGGAGACAAACTGTCATCTTTAGGAAGTAAATACCTCGAATTATATTTATTATCTATTTAATTTTTTATTTTTTGGGTCAGCAATCTCCACCCATATACTACTTATTTTTCAACTTGAGCGAAGGGAGATAATTCTGTAATATATCTTTCTCCGTAGATTGTGATTTTTGTAGTCCTAATTTGTTAGTTAGCCATCTACATTAATATCAGTAATGTAACTTAATTACATAACAGTTCAAATTAGTTAAAAGATATTTATGGTTTCTTAGAAAATAGAAAAATAAATGCGGTTACATTGTACAGTTACGAGATAAATGTATTTTATCGAGGCAGAACACGCTATAACATTTATATTTACAGTGTGTTCAGAAGCCGCCGTTATATCTATCTTGTGCAGAATCTGTTCAGAAACTGCTGTTATATTTATCTTGTGCAGAAGAAATATTTAGAAACCGCTGTTCGAGTACAACCGCTGTTTGAGTACAGAAACCGATCTGTATGTAACTATATATATTAATTTCTGAATCATATATCTGTCAGATGCTTCAGTAGCTCATTGCTAGAGCAGGGAACCATGAAACTTGAGGTCTGGCAATCGAGTCCCATGACTGACAACTGACGGTGGTTAAGTATATTTGTGTTTTTTATAACTAATTGGGAGCTCAGCCGAAACTCAACAGGAAAAACACCCTTCCACCATGTCACTACGTGGTGGATACATATTTTTGTATCATCCACAGGCTGATTCTTGGGGCGTGTGTGAAAAAATATATTGAGTGTAGAAAATAACCCCGTATATGTTGTGATTGTCCTTAATGTCGTGCTGTCCTTAATTAAGATTTATATGTTGTACTGTCCTTAGAAATAAGTTATACATTAATTAAGATTTATATGTTGTACTGTCCTTAGAAATAAGTTATACATTAATTAAGATTTATATGTTGTACTGTCCTCTAAACTTGTTAGAATGCGGTGGCAGGCTAGGAGTTTATATGAGGATTATATGTTGCATTGTCCTTATGTGTATCCTCTAAACTTGTTAGAATGCGGTGGCAGGCTAGCAGTTTATATGAGGATTGTATTGTCCTTATGTGTATCCTCTGATTGTGGGCAGTCATCCCGAAAGTGGGTTTACGGGAAGGACATGATATAGTTTACATTTCAAATCAAAATATATATATACATAGGTTGTATTTCTTACATAGTAATTATGTATATGTTGAAAATAAGTATATATACTTATGTTATAGTCCTATTCATGTTTTCGGTTCGTGGGCAGATATATAAATTTCATGGGCAGTTTTGACCTTTAGGTTGAAGTTGACAAAGTAACTGCCCAAAAATACGTTCACGAAGAACAAACATATAGCATTCTGCCCGCGAATACGCCTACGGGAACAATATATAGCGTACTGCCCACAAATATGTTTACAAGTAACAAATATATAGCATGACTTTCCGGTGTGCGCGCGCAAAATGGTTGTCAGGACACGACGATAAACATTAATCTATTAGAGCATCTTTTGCAATGGCCAGCGTACATATAGCGGACGTGAGGTTCGTTTTTCACAGCTTGTTTGAAATAAATGGATGATTATATATCCAGTGTAACAACTTGTCTTGACAGCTTATGGATGCTAATGTTTGACATTTATTGTGAAGATGATTGTTCACTGCTTGTCGATGAATTCGTAGCTTCTGTAGCAGCAGAGAGGGTGAACAGACCACTTAAGGGAATGGTCACCTTTATGTTTAGACCAAAAAAAAAACAGTGACCACTCATAGAGGTCAATACCACGTCTACGATTATTGTTTGTCCCAAACAGAACCGTAGACGCCCCCTCTCTGCTGCTCAATAATCCTGGGAATCTTCATCTGAATCCTGGGAATCTTCATCTGTTTCATCTTTATTTGTTTTATGTTTCAAGTAATATTCAAGTTCTGATGGTGGTTTTTCTATTTTTGGATTTATGTTCTTTCTTTTTTTGTAATATATCATCAAACTTCTGTATCGATCTCCACCGCAATTTTTGCAAATCTGATATAATCCTCTAACGCCGTTGTTACAACCAACACAACTTCGTGGACCAGCATGAAGGTTTTTCTTTATAAGATAATTATGTTTCTTGCAATATTTTTTATCACATTTGTTAGTGGTTCCTTGACGCAGCCACGTACAATTGTTCATTATATTAATGATATCAGTTTAATTTTATCATCACCTTGTTATAATAATTAAATTATTATGTTATAATAAAATGGTATATCCGGAATCTTATACTGCAAGGATAGCTCGAGAACGATTAGAAGCAATTAAAAAATTTCTTCCTGTTAGAGATTCATTTAGAAAAAATCTACAAGCGCAGCAAGAAGCTCAAGTTGAGTACGAAGAAGAAACTAAAAAACTGTTTAAGCCCGTCACTGCAGCTACTGAGAAAGTTACAACTGTCATCAAAGAAGATCTTCTTCCGGTATCAAAACAAACTGCGGCGCAGACTGAAAAAATAGCAAGAAGAACTAAACAGACAAAAAAGATTTTACGAGATCTCCCACCTGGCATAGCCAGGGAAATAGCTGCGGCTCAACCTCCACCTGTCGGTGAGGAAATACTTGAAAAAATTGGAAAACTTCGTACTGAAGTCGCCGACGTGAGAAAAAAACATGTATCTGAATCCAAACCAGTAGGAGAAAACTTAGAATTAATTGCAAGATTTAACGAAGGGGTTGTTGATGATATTAGAAATACTGAAAGAGAAAAATTACCTGAGATGATATTATTTGGTATATTTAATAAATCTAGTATTTTAAAACCACGTCATGAAAAAGTAAATGATGATAATTTCATTAAATGGATATATCGCGTATATTACAACAAAAAACAAGCTAGAGGTCCAGAAGACAAAAGTCTTCATGAAGAAGTAAAAAGACTTTATGAAGAGAGAATAAAACAACTAGGACAAGAACAACCACCTTTACGTAAAATTTCCGCGCCAGAAATGACATTTACACCGACAGATTCACCACATGGATTTCGAAGAAGTGACTCCCCGGTCTTCGCTGAAGTACTTTCTCCGGTAATGCAACCACCAGTATTTAAAACACCTCAAGATGAACCTAAAACAGGATCTGGTTTATGTCCTGATAATATCCTCAATGACGTGTCACGGTTAGAGGTTCTCATAGGGGGAAAACGTGCCGGAAATAATTCACCAGAAATAAACAATGAAGCAGCTGATATTTGCCAGCGATTATTTCGCGGCGGCATCATGGATATCGGCGTTTACCGAGAACTTATTGATGAGCTCGTTGATGATTAGTCACCGCGATTAGATAAATGGTAAATAAAATAAGATGATCATACACAATAATCATCGTAAACCCGTACAGGTCAGAGCGGTAAACTCACGATTACCAATCTATAGTGTTATTTACGGGGATGGACTTGGTGATGTCATTCGGGGATTATTCACAAGGATAGCTCCAAAAGCAGCACCCGTTGCAAAACAATTATTGATGAAAGCTGTTGATATTGTTCGTGAAAAAGCTCCTGGAGCAATTATCAATGTTGCTGGTAGGGCATTCTCGGCGATCAAAGATAGACTAGCACGATTATTGCGACGAAAACGACAACCACCGGTGAAATTGGCAAGTACTGAAATTATGCCCGCAGACGTAAGTAAAATAATAAATCAGGCTGCAAATCAAAAACTAGCGGCGATATCTGAAGAAGCAGAAAAAAATATAACAGCAAATTTAATAGCAGGAAGCGGTCTTCGTCGACGATGATTTAGATCATCATTTGAAAAATGGTAACTATAATAAAAAATGTTCAAGCGCGAATCAGACCCAGCATTTGACATGGAAGCACCTGTCCTTAAAGATGAATCTATGCGTGATTATCAGTTTTATTCTTATGACGCAAGACAACCAAATCAGCGGGGGAGAATCGAATTACAGGTTCATGATACGAGTAGATATTTCTTGCCCGCTGAGGCGTTTATTGAAGTAGAAGGTAGACTTGTAACGAATGTTGTAGCTAATACGCCATATGGTGCCAATTTGCGTGTTGGTTTTGTCAACAACGGGATTATGGCGTTGTTTGATAGCGCCACATACATGATTGATGGAAAAAATATTGAATCAGTTCAGAAAGATGTTGATGTTGCCACAACAATAATTGGTCTAGCGAGATATTCTGACGACTTTATAAGATCGGCTGGTCCAACAATGATGTTTGCCAAGGATATTACTAACCACGCTGATCATGTTCAGTATACCAAAATACGAACACCACAAAATACTGCAGTTGATCCACAACCAGTTGATTTTGAGCACGAAGATAGATCAGGTGCTGATTTTGATATTATAGGAAGCGTTAATGCGACTTACAACCTGGGATTTGCAACACGCCGAGCAGCGTTGTCGGGAGATAATAGAAATTTTTCGTGTGCAATTCCATTATCTCACATCTTTGGATTTTGCAGAAATGTTAGAAAGGTCATCTTTGGAGCTAAACACACAATTGTGCTCGTAAGAAAAGGTGATGATAATGATGCAATCTGGCGAGGTGCTGGTGTTGCTGATGGTAAAGTAAATATATCAAAACTTTCATTGTGGATGCCAGTAATGACTCCATCTATTACTGAGGAACAAAAATTACTATCTTTTATGGATCAAGGTGGTAAATCGTTGCTATCATGGTTAACAGTAACCACAGATGCTGCTCAAAGCAATATTAATGGTTTATTTACATGGCATATAGCATCACAACAGGGTGTTTCTGCACCACGACATATTTTTATTGCGCTGCAAAATAATGACCGGACGAATAATCAAGAACATTCACATATGATATTTGATAACCTTGGAGTTAATGAAGTTTCCTTGCGGATAAATGGACATCAAGAACCGGCTGAGGATATATTGTTAAATTTTGAACAAAATCATGTAACGCGTGCATATCATCGTTTGATGTCATTTATGGGACGTGATCAAAATATAGATACCGGTTTGCAAATATCACAATTAGATTTTAGAACTTTATATCCGATTTATTATTTTTCGCTAGAACATCTTGATTTATCCAAACAATCTGTTGTTGATATACACTTTCGAGCTCATGTTACTAACCCACCACCTGGTGGTGCCTTCTACAGAGCAATCGCGGTTATATTTAGCGATAAAGCCATGTTACTCGAAGGTGGTAGTGGTCGAATGAGAGTCGTTGATGCACCAGTGGAAAATCTTTGATCACCATTTGGAAAATGGCAAGTATTTATCATAAAATGCCATATCAACACGTTAGTGTCAGTCTGACTCACGGTCAGATTAAAAACCTTCAATCAAATTCAGCAAAAAACTGCGGAATGAAAATATCACTAAAGCGAGATCAGATCACGGGTGGTCAAAATAAACTATCATTATCAGAGCGCCAGCTTAAACATTTCAACGACGCTAAACAATCAAAAACAGGCGTCAAACTCAATCTCTCTGAGGGTGCGGTTAAAGACTCAATTAAAACAGGCGGTATATTTCCACTTCTCGCAGCGCTACCAGCGATAATAGCTGCTGCTGCTCCAGCCGTAGCAAAAGCAGCCGCGTTAGGTGCTGTTGGAACAGCTGCTGGAATGGCTCTAAAGAAAGCAACAGGGCAAGGGTACAAAAAAAAGGGACGCGGCTTAAGATTGCCAGGATCTCGTTGGGGAAGAGGCCTGAGACTTCCACGTTAGACGTTCCAGCATCAAATTTTGATTTACTTGATGCCGCTAAAAATTAAAAATAAAAGCCTTTAGAGGTGTTTTCATGCGAGATCAATTATCAAAACAACCAAACAAACTCGAAACGGGTATTATTAATCTCGACGAACGTTCCGGACCTGGTACTCATTGGGTATCATACGCGGTTGATCCACGTGGAATCGTTTATTTTGATTCATACGGGTTAGCTCCGCCTGTTGAATTTATCAAGTATGTTGCACCACTCCACGCGAAAGTTTGGTATTCAACGCTACCCACACAAACAATGACAGATCCGCCAATATGCGGCCGTGAAGTAATTAATGTACTCGACGCTATATCAAAATCATCCAGGCCGCCACATAAAGTTGTGCATGATTATACAAGCAACCGATTCGTTTTAAACAACAGGTCTTATTATAATGGTTGATATTTACGGAAAATCTTCTTCACGTGTTAAGAAAAAGCCCGGCGACGTTGATCTATCAAAGTACGCGACTAAGGATGACCTCGTTGATATTATGAACCTTGCTGGAGTTGACCCAGATGAGGTTGTTATTTTTCAGGATCGACATGGTAAACTAAAAACGAGCAATATCAGATGGAATGATATAGTTCGACGAGTATTTGGTGCAGTTGCGGATAATATACCCGTGTTTACTGACAGCGGCAAAATCAGGGATTCAAGTATATCGTTTACAACCATTAGAGATGAAATTGGAAGAAGCGTTGCTAATCGCGTGAAAAACACCGGCGACACAATGACGGGTGAACTTAGCATGAACGGAAACAAAATAGTAGTTTTAAGAGATCCAACATCCGACGAAGATGCTGCAACGAAAAGGTATGTTGACACCGTAGATGGTAAATTATCCACGTTACGGGCTGAGTATGACGTTCACGTGGGCGCTTTTGCAAGATTTCGCAGAAACCATCAAAAAACCACAGAAGAATTCTTCGGAACTCCGCTTGTCGTCAACATAAAACTCGTTGATATCAAAACCAACATTGACACGATCAAACAAACACAGCAGGATATCAAGACCAACATTGACACGATTATACAAACACAGCAAAACATCGTGGCTGGAATTCCTGAGATCGTTAACAAAACCAACTTGATTAAAATTCCAACCGGAATATCTCCCGGACATATCACAAACATCGTATGCACGGTATCATCGGGATTTGCTACATGGTCGCAGCAAAATAATACAATCAAATATACCGCAACAGTCACTGGCGTGTACAGGCTGTCTGTGTTTAGTGCTGCAAAATTTGAAATATTTACAACGTATCCATGGCGTCATTCGACCGACAGGTTTTCCGGGGTTGTATCTGTTATATTAAATAACGGAACCGAGGAAATATTTATTCTGGAAGCAGCTGATAAGAAATTAACCGCAACATCCTTCTGGTGGTGTTTGGAAATTATAGCTGAAACACCTCAATTGGTTACGGCATAAAATATAATGAGTGCCATCGACGTTCAAAGATTTAGGTACAATCAAGCGCGTGAATGGCAGGCAGCGTTGAAAGATCGAGTCGAGCAATATACAGTAAAAATAAAATGTATCAACGACGATTAGTTATCATCGACGTTGCTGTTTATTCAGTATCCGCTGTTGTTGCTGGAACCGGTGTCATATTATCAGCGTTGATAATGATGGCACCAGTAGCTGTAACTATTTGTATTTCAGCGGCAACAACTATTGCAGGTGTGCTTAATATCATCACAAAAAAAATATGTACTTGCACGAACGAAAAATTATCCGATTACATAATAAAATTACACACAGCGACGGTAGCATACTCGAAATTATCCTCGTTGTTATCAGCGAGTCTCAATGATGGAATTATATCTGATTTCGAGTTTTCAATGATGACTAAAATATACGACGAGGGTATCGGTATTAAAGATACAAGTATTAATAATGGCAGAATTACTCCAGCAGATCGTGACGAACACAACCCCGCACAAGACCAAGATGATCTCGCTAAGCTCGATTAATCCTGAATTTAACATCAATTTTCCAACTGCAATTCGCGCGAATGAAATTGCACTAGCACAATTACGAGTATATTACAGCTGGCCAAATATCAGATCAAAATCATTTAATGGTACACCAGCAAATAATTCGCTTGTATTTGCTGATAAAAACAAACCTGATGGAACACCTGACTGGGTTGTTGTTGGAATACCAACTGGTAGTTATGAGGTCGAACAAATCAATGATGAATTTGCTCGTAGAATAAAATCGATAACGGGAAAAGAAGCAAAAATATCAATTAATGTTCATGAACCGACCCTGTCCTCGACGGTTGAGATACATTTTCCTGATTATGCCGTTGATATTTATCAATCCACGATAAGATCCGTACTAGGTTGGCCTAAAATTCCCCCGGTGTATGAAGGACTACCAGAACCAACTCGGGATAATTTTACATCATCGAAAAGTTTTCATCATAATATTAAAATGAACTACACAAGTTTCTGGTGGAATATAGAAAAAATGTGTATGGGATAGACGGGATCAGTTTCATGTCAATAATATTGGTGAGTACTATTGGCTCTTACACAACGTTGATGGTGGTAATTTATTTTACGATATAAATATCAATAATGTCATTAATATCATAAATTCAGATCATGAAGAACAACTGATTAATTTACGTAATAGTTTTCGGGAATATTTGTCTGATTTGACATCTACGCGTGAAGAAATTATTAAACGGGTGGAAATTTTAAATCGTATAGCTGATACTATTGAATATTTTCATAATAGAATCATAAACCTGGTTTTTGAATCATCAGGCGATTATAGAAGATTTTTCGCAACCAAATACAAAATATCCGAAGCTGACATTGTAACATTTAAATTTTCTGATTATAATCCGGATAAATTAAGAAAATCTGTCAACGATGTCATTGATGAGTTTTTTCCTAAAATACTTGATGCATGGAGAAAACTAGCACCATATCCAACTGTTCTCAGACATGATAATGATCCACTCGGCGGCGGTAGACACGTATCTCCGGGAATCGTTAATATAACGTCGACGATCGCGGTTAATCTAGTTTGTGACGTAATCGAAGGCAGTTATCAAATAGATCTTGGAAAATCAAATCAGGCTCAACAAGGATACATCCTATACACGTTCACACCACAAGTTCCCCCTGGCGATTTGATCGTACAAGTACCAACCAATCCTGTTTATCTACGCACACATAATCAGTATTTGTCACGAATAAATTTCAAACTCACGGACCACCTTAATCGCTTAATTGACCTACGTGGAGAAGAGCTTGTAATAAATCTGTATGTGAAATCGTAGATCTTTATGTAGTGGAGAGTTTTTATACACGAGGATATTCGATCAACTAAAAAAAAATATTTTATTACTGATACAAAATTGTGTTTGGTACAAATTAATCGGCCTTGCAAAAAAAAATATTTTTTTTTAAGTTGATCATTTTACACTACACGTGGTCAGCGTTGACAGGGACCCCAGTTACCAAAACTTTCATTTTCATTATCATCAGTAACGGGGTTACTTTGGACGAAGTTACTCTCTGACATAATTTTTCTTAATTGTCTTATACGAGTACTAATCGTTTTCTTTGCCTCGTACTCGCGGGATAACAGAGATCTAATTTTTTCAACTGCGGCAGAGAGAGGAACGAACTCCTTCACATGATCATCTTCTACGGTAGCTAGCGACTGAAACATAGCTGCCTGAATCCGTTTCATGAGCTTATATTCAGATGATAGTGTGTGTATTCCTTGGTTTTTACGTTCTTGTAAAATCTCAAAATCAGAAACTATTTTTTCAGGATTTAGTTCATTAGATATATTAATTTCATCTTTTCCCAATTTTTTAATAGCAACAATTACATCATTGATATTTTCGTAGTTCATTATTTAGTATATAAATCTTTAAAATAAAAAAATTATCCCTATAGAGAACCCCTAGCGAGTTATTAGCGAGTTCGTCGGGATGTTTCAAGGACAGCACAAACATATATTATGAAATGAATGAAAGACAGTACAGCCAAGAACTCATAGCTTGCCATCGCATTCTATCAAGTTCACCAGGCACATGAAATATTCCTTCTACGAGAGCTTCTAACCCGTCAAACAACGGTCTAGAGGCCACAGAAGGGTGGACGGCACAAACATATATTATGAATGAACCTCTATTCGAGTCTTTTAGTAGGTTCAGTAAATATGTAATGAGATGTAATGAATGAATGAATGAAATGTAATGAATGAATGAATGAAATGAATGGCCATTTTCTCCGCTCAACAGAACCACCTACCCCAATAATCAACCCGTAGGTAATACAAAACATGTATTAACCACCGGTGATACGTGGTTTGGATGGTTTTGAGAGCGGAGAGAGGCTGGCGGTGCCCCAATTAATTATAAAAATCGCTAATATGCGTAACCACCGACCAATTGTCAGTCATGGGATTCGATCCTGGACCGCGAGCGTCACAGTCCAATACGATACGGATTGAGCTATCAAATCTTATTACAAACATATGTTTCGGAAGTTAATATATAGCTACAGCATTTCTGAATTAAAACAGCGGAATAATTTCTACATTTAAATAACTGTTTCTACATTAAAATGACGGTTTCTGAATATATCTGTATTATAACAACGGTTTCTGAATATAACAGTGTTTTTCGTAACAGACTGCAAATACAAACCTGCGTGCGGTATGAATCACTGCATATCGATTTGTGCATAACAACGGTTTGTAAATGCAGCATATACAGCTACATGCGGATCAATAACAACGGTCAAGTTACCTCAGTTTCTCGCTATGTTGTATGATGGGAAATTTCTATTTTGTAAGTTAGAAACTATAAATATACTTCTACGAGTAATTAATTACGACGTATATGGTTAATCTGACCATAAAAATCGGAAATTTACGAAGAAAACTATATATTACAAAGTAATCTCCCTTTGCATAATTAAAAATTCAGTAGTATAAGGGGGACATACAGCGACTAATATAATTCAATGTGGTTAAATATAATTCAATGTGGTGATGATAGTTAACAATATTGAAAGGTGATTTTCTGTTTATATACTTTTGAGAAAGTAGATTTGGTTATATTTTCTGCGACGTATTTTACCACACTCGTGTTAATATCAAAATATTTCGCAGCCGTGTTCATAGACTGAAATGTAATTTCTTCACCGGTTTCTATGTTTGTAGACTTTACCACCCTTCTAGGAACTGTCTTACATCTTCCAGTATTACCACGTGCAGAGTTCACGCTTTGCGTGACAACACGAAGGTTGGATAAGGAGTTGTTCTGAGGATTTCCGTCAAGATGATCAATAACAAAACCATCTTCGATCAATCCGTTGTGACACTCGAAAATAAATCTATGACATAGATAGGATTTCCTTCCAGTAGTAAACATTAGATAACCAGTATTAATGACAAAACCAACTGGTCTCTTCAACTTGCAATGTCTGATGATACCATTAATATTTGATTCATAGTTTGTTATTGTGGGATGTTGGACAAATTCATTTTGCTCCATTATAATAAAATTATTTGTTTAAATCATTGTTTGTCTGAAATCTTGATATATAATCCTCCACTGATTTTATAGCATTTTCACCGCTATTATTTTTTTTGTCATAATATCATTTAAGTTCTCTGAACCGTTTTCCGCCGCACTTTCCACATAATTTTGTTTTTCCTCGCACTCCAATACCACACCGCAGACATGGTAGTGGTCCTAGACTTCCTCGTCGTATGTTTTGTGAGTGCATCCAACAAAATTCACCTCTGCAGGATTTGTTGCATCGATTTACTGAGCCAATCATCAACCATTTGCATTGAGACATTGTATATATATATAATTTTCTTTATTTAAATATTTGTTTTAATTATATGAACGAGTTTGAGAGATTATCCCAAACTAGGCCTGTTAAATATAAATTCAACCTCGACAGATTATCTTCTGACTTGCCAGTGCGAGATTTGGTTGATCCGAAAAATAAAAGTCTGATCTCGAAAATTCACGACGCCAAGAAGGAATTTTACACGGATGGTGCATCTCATACATGGTCAACGTTCAAGATTATACGCAACGCTGACAAAGTCAGTGTCGACTCTGTTACGGACGCCACAATGAACGACAAGCGAGCGGCAACTATCATTAACTACATCGCTGAATACGAGGGTAATCAAAAATATTTCTTCAGAGTAAAATTTATTGTACTAACAGAAACAGGTAGTTGGATTATCCGTGACAAATATGATCCTGTCCTTGGTAATAATAAAACTGTCATATTAAGTAAAAATTCCAAACCGGGTCTACTGACGGGTATTGACAAACCGTATTATGAGCGAGCGTATCCTGTAACAGCGGTTATTTATGGAATCTATGAGATAAATAAAAAACCCAGCGTTGATAAACTAGCGCCGATGAAATTTTCAAGGTTAAATTGTGTAGCTGAACGAGTAATAGAACACTTTACAAACGCGATGCGTGGAAATGGATTAACTGATTTAAGACGTAAAAAAATAAACTCGTGGGCTGATTCAGTTAAGGATACTGGTGCTACAATAAAAGATGTTGCTGAACTAGGAAAACTATTAAAATTTCCAATAACCGTAGCGACAATAACGGGAGAAATTCTGTATGAATCCAAATATAAATCGAAAGGAGCTCCAATAAATATTATCGATCATAACGCGCACGCATGGACTAACGCAGTAACAATATTTCCACGTGATCGAACTGTTAGATTTTACCCCCCAGATAATTCTGGGGCAGATATGTTTGATTTTATTAACGAAATAAGTAAAAACGATCCTGTATCGTTATGGTTATTTAAAAGTAATGAGGAAGGTGAATTTGATCAGTTTGTCAGACCAAATGGTGAAATATATCGCACAGAATCCCTCCATGACGAGATGAAAAATCTTGCGGAGATGTTTTTAGAGTGCAAGCACTCCACGGAAAATACTGACAAATTACTAACTAATTGTTTTACCGTTCCATCTGTTGCGGCTCATTTTGCTAGAGAAAAAAATTCATGGAAACCAACACGATTTGATTTACTCGAGGACGTACGCGCAAGTTGCGTCGAATACGGACATGGCGGATTATGGAATACCAAATATAATTACAATGATGTTATTTCGGTTGATATGGTTGCATGTTATCCAGGAAGTTTTCTGGGATGCGGAGATTGTTCTGTGTACTTTGAAAAATTTGGTCACCCTACAAACGAGATGACGCGAGTGGCAATTAATGGACCATTACCTGAATTTGATCTGACTGGATTCGCCTGTATTGAATCATTCGAGTTTAACGAAAATCTTCACAAGATTTGTTATGTTTGGTTTGGTAGACATTTTTGTGAAAAACGTTGGGCACCTATAGTTTTGTTACGATATATGCTGGATTGTATGATACTGACATCGTTGGTGGTCAGTGAGGCGATTATATCATATCATGCACAGACCAAAGTTTGGTTGCCCATGTCAGATTCTGAAGTTGTTAGCGAGTTTAAGGATGATATTCCCAATAAACTCAAAACCGCAAAAGATCTCGGTAGAAAAATTATAGGCAAATTTACTCAAGGTGGTGCATATGATTATAAAAGACATCACGCACGATTAATTTTAGATGATGCCGAGTACGATTTTATAATCGCTGATACAACAGCGAAAAATATATTTGTAAATCGAGAAAGTGTTTATTTATCCGACGGAACAAAATTGGGTACGATCGTTAGTTACGTAAATGACGTCTCCCCACAGTATACTCATCTAAGATCTTCCATGTTGGCTTATGTTTCCATAAATTTATTATCGATGATTAATAGATTTCCCAAGACCGCAGTCAGAGTCGCAACAGACTCATTTTATATTTCAAGTAAATATTTAGAACCTGTTATGAAATTTACAGGTGATGATGAACGATGGGGTTCGTGGAGAATAAAAAAGGAACTATTACACAATTACACAGAATCAGCAGATGTTCCAATGAGAGATTTTTATCGTAAGGGTAATAAAATATCAGAAATATCGAAAGCGCCATCGTTGAGTGATCCAATAACTAGATATAAGACAGTATATCTCAACGGACCTGGTGGATGCGGCAAAACGACTCGAGCGATTAATGTTTTTAGAAATTCAGATATTATCGTGCTGACACCCACACATAGACTCGCACGTGAGATGAAACAGCGGCAAGTACAATCGTGCACGTATCATAGTTTCTTTCGGTGGCGCGTGGATACATGAACTCCTGAACGGATAGGAGAAAAATATATACCTAAAATAATTATTTGGGACGAGATATGTACGGTGTCGTTGGATACATTAAAAACGTTTCTTGATTGGTTGTTGACGAAAAATACCGCCATAATAATGTGTGGCGATCATGGTCAACCGCCGCCTTTTGTTGGACCATCTCCACATGATTGGTTAAAAAATTTCGTTGATTATTATGAAGAAATAGATGATGATCATAGAGCTCTCGATGCAAATTTAAAGGAGTTTAAAAAATTAATCAGATTACAAACAAAATTCAGTGTGAAATAATACGTGGAGTGATCTCAGAGACCTCAATGAGTGATTTTTTAAATTTATGGAGACCCACAGATTTGATCGTAGCAAGTAGAAAAATAATCAGAGACAATTTACAACAACAGTTATTTCAACTACATAAAGAAAAATATTCAGAATTACCCGTACCGTTGTGTTATAGACCATCAGATACACCAAAACAGAATATTAATGTTGATATTCCAGGACAGACAGAATCAAGGAAACATAATCTCGTATTAAATGATATTGTCGCCGTTGATATCAGTGTGGTCGAAGATGCATTACACGCTGACAAATCTCCATGGGTGTTGGGATACGCCATGACAATCCACTCGTCTCAGGGATTAACTATTTCTGATACACGAGTCTGGATTGTAGACGATCACATCGAGTGGTCAAATTTAGTTTATTTAGCGGTATCGAGGGTCAGAAAAATATCTCAATTACGTAGAATTATAATTCCTGAAATCGTTGATAAATTTAACATCATCGATGATGATATAATAAGAAAAAAACTAATCGGATACAAACAATCTGATAAAAAAAATAAACGTGACTTTGATCTTGATGTTGAATTTATTATTGAGTTAAAACAGCAGCAGAATAATCATTGCACAAGTTGTAATTGTATAATGTCATGGCGGTATTCGAGTAATGACTCAAGACAATTTACCGTAGATAGAAAAGATAATAGTCGCGGTCATACACGAGAAAATATCATGTTGACCTGTCTTGAGTGTAATCGACGTCGGGGTGCAGGCACTAGCGCTAGTTAAGTGATCGAAATCAGCGAAGTGATTTTGGCGGTAATTGTGTATCCGTGGGGATTACTTGTAATTGTTCACGTACAAATCCGCGTTGAGGAGCAGCCGAATCTAATCTGTAGATTGCAGATCTACCTGAGGATCTTGTCACGGTAGATATTTTGTGTGTGGTAACACTCCAAATAGGATCAGTCGCTCTCGCGCTACCACCGGGCTCATATAAATATCTAACTGTAACATCACCCAATATTTTTTGTTTTTCAATACCTTTTCGTTGTGTTGGTATATTTTTTTTGTGACCGCGCTAATGGGTTTCATGTTGGTTGTTCGTGTGATCTCGCTATTTAGCGCAGCTATCACGTTTGGTAATCTTGCAGCCCATTCACGAGATCTTTTATCCTGAATAAATTCCTTCGCGTATTGATATCCAAATAACCGCTCAGCGAGTGTTCGATTAAATCGCTCAACAATTGCCTGATCACGATGAATTGCAGTATGTCCTCGTCGTATTTTGGTATTATGTTGTTTCATCAACGATGATACTGGACCAAGAAATTCCTTGCCAGGATCAACCTGCAATAATTGTGGCCATCGCAGACCACCTCGTTGATAAATTCGTTTAAATGCGTCAGCTACTTCAGCAGCTGTTTTAGTCGCTAACGGTTCTGCTTCTTTATATCTACTTGCAACGTCAATGACAGTTAACGCGTACTTGTACGTTTTTCCACGCACAGTATCATGCGGTAAAAACAGAATATCAGCTTGATGAACTTCATTGGGAACGCTGACATCGAAATACGCGTACTTAATTTGTTTAGGACGTGGTAGATAAATTTGCCATATTGCCTGCTGGACAACCACGCGCTAGCAGTAGAATGTTTAACCGCTGCTGCATCAGAAAGTTTACTAATTGCTGCTTTACCCTTCCAGTATCCAATTGGTGAATAATAAATCGATTCCATTATATATTACCAGCCCCTAGCGCTAATTTACTTTTCATCGCAGATCTTACTAACCAATTAGCTAATGATTCTCTGATATTTTTATTTTTTATAGAATTTAGTGCATGAATTAATTTCACATCTGCAATATGCCTATCTTGTAGATTTTTACTCTTATAAGCTACATCATGAGCATGACAAGCTCGATCAATAGCATTTATTGGTTCCTCGCCTGGTTTTGGTTGATCCTGATTATCAAGCCTGATATCGAGTCGAGTACCAGGACCGCAATAATTATATCCTGGTAGATGTTTTTCTCCGCTGTATTTAGCCCATGGAGCACCTGGAAACTTTGACATCAAATTAGCAATATCACCACCGCGCCTATTAGGTAAAAACGAAAATTTCTTTCTACCACATACAGAACATTTTCCACCATACGCTATTTTTTTATTTTTTGTTACAACCGTAGCTAAATCAGTGGTTGGAGTTTTAACTTTACAGCGTAAACAATATAGATTCATGTTATAACATATATGGATATAATTGATTTCTCAGCAACTCGGCAGCGAAAGCCAGTTAAGCACCATCCTGCACTACCGAATTCCATCAGAATGATTATCATGGGACCATCTGGATCGGGTAAGACGCAATTATTACTTAATCTGATAATGAGATGGTTGAAATGGGATAAGTTGTATTTGGTAGCACCATCCGCTGATGATCAACGATGTTATGAAGTACTTAAAGATTTTAACGAAAACGCGCGATTACTGGACGAAAATAATGATGTTATAGAGTTTATAACAGATATTGATGAAGCACCGTCCGTAGATGTTTTAGACGGATTTATTAATAATTTAGTTGTATACGACGATGTGATGCTAGATAAACAGTCAAATCCAGCCAGAATATTTTCCCGTGGTAGACATAAAAATACAGATGTGATCTACGTTACTCAACGATACACACAAATACCAAAAGTGATCAGAGATAACTGTAATATTTTAGTTGTGTTTAATGGCGTAGACACACACACGTTGCGAAATATTCATCAAACTTGGTGCAGCGGAGATATGGATATAATTAAATTCAGAAACTTCTTTTCACGAGCGCAAACTACTCCGCACGGGTTTATAACAATAAATTTGCACGATCCTAGAACAAGATATCGTATTGGACTTGATAAAATATTTGGATAACAAGGTGATGATAAAATTAAACTGATAATGAACAATTGTACGTGGCTGCGTCAAGGAACCGTGATAAAAAATGTCGTGGAGAATATTGCAAGAAACATAATTATCTTATAAAGAAAAACCTTCACGAAGTTGTGTTGGTTGTAACAACGGCGTTAGAGGATTATATCAGATTTGCAAAAATTGTGGTGGAGATCGATACAGAAGTTTGATGATATATTACAAAAAAAGAAAGAACATAAATCCAAAAATAGAAAAACCACCATCAGAACTTGAATATTACTTGAAACATAAAACAAATAAAGATGAAACAGATGAAGATTCCCAGGATTCAGATGAAGATTCCCAGGATTATTGAGCAGCAGAGAGGGGGCGTCTACGGTTCTGTTTGGGACAAACAATAATCGTAGATGTGGTATTGACCTCTATGAGTGGCCACTGTTTTTTTTTGTGGTCTAAACATAAAGGTGACCATTCCCTTAAGTGGTCTGTTCACCCTCTCTGCTGCTTCTGTTAATCGATGCTATAGCTCAATTTAACTGTCATACACTGATATGTTTAAGTCTGCTTGCACAGTTAACTAAGCAGAGTTATGGAAATACAACAAATTGGTTTTAATAACTTTCAGAGTTTGTTTTACTATTACTCAATATTTGTTTCAAGTACTATAAAGGCTGTGATATGTTGGGTGGCTGAGATTACAAATCAGGCCCTTCTCAATTGGGGGGGGGGGCGGGAGGGGGGATTACTACCCATTATGAATATTACTGGTCCTAGATGTCCAACCTGATATTTATGACATATAGGTTCAACATCTTACTGCCAGCAGAAATGGTGTTCTGTAGTATTTTTCCCAGTCAATAGTTTATGGATATATTATGTCATGTACTATGCTTGTTTAATTCTCTCATCTCAGTTCTGACTTTACCATTGAATGCTATAATGTTCCTAGGCATGCAGTATTCTTGGTTATTAAAATTATATATATATACACAGATAACTGAAGGTGAGTTCTCATTATTCCCTAACAATTGTAATTAATGGGGCTGTAGCAATTGATGGTCTGAGAATTCAAGTTAACTGGTTCAAAACTTGGGAAAACAACAAATTGTTTTCTTCCTTTGACAGGCATCATAAAGTTTTGCATCTTTGTCTCTCTGATGACTGTGGTACACAAGTTACAAACTTTGCCTTAGAATGATCCTGATTTTTGATACTTGTTACTGAATGGGGTGGTGGGGAAGTAACAAAATTATTAAAGGTGGAATGTATGCAAACCATGCTGGAAATAGATATGTGCCAGCAACTGCAACATGTAAGCTTCAATCGATTTGGAAACTATAAGCTTTATCCTCTAAATATTAACAGTTCACACCCTGTATAAAAGATGATTTTGTGTTTGATTAACTGGAACTGTTAATTTATTATGTTATGGAATTTATTGTTTTAACCCTAGTAAATGTAATATAATTAGGTCAAAAGTTCCAGTTTGTTTATTGTTTCCAAAGTTGATTATTGTAACTCGAAGAACCTGTTTCTAAGTGTTAAATGAAACAAAAGAGATACTGTTTACTCAAGTGATATAAAATAAAAGTTTAAAATGAACTGAAAGAAATATTGTTTATTCAAGTGATACAAAATAAATGTAAAAGTGTATATTCATTAAGAAGTGTATTATCAATTGCAAATAAATGAAGATTTATCTTATTTTGTTCTTTACTTGTGTACAAAATTATACCTGGATTGGGCAATAATTACTTGGACTCCATTTGGAAAAGAAAAATCTATATGTTCTAAATACCTAATTTTCATATCATAATGCTCTTTTAATGGATGATTATGCTTTTCAGCTGACGTTACCATATTGCCAAGTGAACTAATAGTATGGCCTTTGGTGTGGCCCACTAATCATATTTGTAAATGAATTATGCATACAATAGAGAAATAGCTCTTAAAATATCTTATGAGTTGAATAATGTGTGTACACAAATAAACATGAAGCAAATCTTTGCACTTGTATGCCACACATGCAAGCGAATTGGTGGTTTTCATATGTAACTTGTGTACTCTTATGGCTTTTGTCTGTATTACTTTTAGCCATTTCTATTCACACACCAGAACACAACCTTTTTTGTCTGATTCAGCTGCTAATGCAAAACTTATTTCAGCTGTAACTGAAGTATACAGATTTTTTCTGATGCTGAGGCCTACTGTGTAGACAGTATAGCTGTAAGTCATCAAATCAAATGGAAGACAACAGTGTGCAGTTGAAGAAAATGATAATATACCCAGTACCATTTACAGTTATCTTAAAGAAAAGTCACAATGCACACTGATACAAGTGGTTTTAGAAAATGCATTTGTTCCACATACATTTTAACTTAACCCAAAAGTTCAGTCTCTTGCCTAAAATTCAATCAGATATATGCATTTATTTCATAAAACACAAAGATATAATGAACCAAATCATTTTCATTATTGAGTTAGGTTGTAGGCTATGTTAAAGAGTGCAATCACTTTATCGATTTTTTTTTCCATTACATTTTTATTTATTATAAAATGACATTTCTTAGTGGAGTGCTAGCAACTGTAACTTGAGGAATATTTTGTACATGCTGGCCTAAGTGTCATGAATATACTGTGCTACATTTTGCTTTATTAGGTATAAAACTATCATGAGACTGGCTTGATTAAATCCTGAATTTGTCAGTTACACTTACAAGTCCACTGGTAGAATTTAAAATCTGTGACAGTTTGGGAACTTTTTTGTTGTAACTACAAATCACTTTGCCTTCATAGTCAATGAATTCAAGCCATTGATAATTGTCAAACCATTGTGACTGAAAATGTGTTTGTCTCTTAGTTGTGTCCTATTTGATAATGTTGCTGCCACAGAGTCTGGATTATGTCTCTGAAGAAATAGTTCATCTAGACTCTGTTGCAGTCTTACATTTTATATGCTCAATTTAATAAATTTTCTTTCTTTGAATTATTCTTATGTCATAACTTGCGAAAATAGTTTAGTTAACAATATTTATTCTAACAGAAAAGATCACCTCACTTGACAAATCATCCTACTAAAGTGATCATGGCATACACTTTATCTTTGAAATTCAAATATTGCCCACTCGTTAATTAATATAACTAATATTGCACATTGAAGGCGATCATATGTATCATCAGTTTTAAAAAATAAAGACATATTACTATCATTTAATCACTGCATACAGGAAACAGACACTTGTGTCTGCAAAGTGCCTTTCATTGGATTACTTTGGTTTATTAAAACCAAACAGCGATCCACTCAGGATTTTCTAGGGTAGATACAGAGAATATATTATGGTCATTCAGAACGCTATCAATACATCAGACCAGATTGTTTTTATTATTTTTTAGGCAAAATAACTTAGTAAGTGGGATGGTGATAGGTTATGTGGAATTTGCATTGAATCATCTGATCCCAGAAGATTTGATACAATGTCACTGGCTATGGTAATCATCAAGTGCAGTTGCATGGCACCATAAGACTTATCAAGATACCATAAGCTAGAAAGATGAAGAAAAAGAAAAACAATGACCCAAAGACAAATCCTGCAAACTGTGTGTAAAAACGATTCCACAGATTATAGATGAAAACTTTACTATATTTAGCTTCAAGATATTAATAAATTCAGATTACTTCCTCCAGTCTGCTACAGTAATTCATGCCCATTGCACTCATAAATAGTTCACCGTCCTTGCAGTATTTTGTGTGGGCCACAATATTTTAATTGATGCAGCTGATGCTCCATTCTTCAGTTCAGTGTTGATTCAAACATAGCAATGTACCTTTGGGATGTGTGCATAAATAAAGAATGCCTGTTCCTTCATTACCACACTTGTTGAATTTATCGCGTCTCTCTGAAAACTGTACCATGTGAGAAAGAATTTTATAAACAAACTGGACATAAGTATTGCTAGACATATACTCAGACCTGAGACTGCATAAAAGACTGCTTACTTGTGAGGCATTATCAGTGCTAGGGCTTAAGGTAATAACTTGCTATATGTTTGGTAAGGCAAAATAAGGGGCGTTATGACTTAAATTAAATTGAAACTGTGAAAAAGCAAAAGGTTCAGATGCAATATACTTTTGTTTTTCCTCATTTGTTATATTACAGTGCCATGAAAGGTCATTTCTTTTATCTTTTTAATCTCTTGCCAATTTTAAGTCATCATCACTAACCAAGTCTCTAAATCAATTCTTGGCATATTTAGCTAAAATGGTGTCTACTGTTCCATTACATCATTGATTGTTTAGCTTGCTTGTATGGAGCTTAACACCATTTTTCAGGACATCATAGGCTTTACATGGCAGCCAGCATATTTATTGGAGGAAATCAACACACATAACGCTACTGGCAAGCTTTCTCATATACACACATTGGTTGGACTAGAGAGAGTTGATTAGTTTGAGTGATGTGTATGCCTAGACCATTCTATAACCCAGGGCCCCATGATTGAATACAGCTTAAAGAAATTAACCCTAATTCAAAATCCTTGTTGCATTTAAATCATAACACCCACCATGCAAAGTGACACATGTCTCAAGATTTTCCAATTTGTATATGTTTTGCAACTTTTAATTCTGAGTTGATGCATGTGGATGTGGAAATTCAGTTACTGAATACTTAGCTACTTATATAAGAAGCTCTCACATTGGTAAAAGCATGCAATTGGGATTTTATTTGCAAGAGGGCAATTAATTGTTCAAAATACTGTTTTAGCTAACTACATATGCCAAGGGTTGATGTATAAAAGAGAGGATCAAGAAATCCTAGCTGGTGAAGATAATTGTATCCAAACTTGGTACAAAGCGAGAAGACCTTTTAATTTTGTACAGCAGTTTCATTGCGGAACCAACTATAATACCATTAGAAGTCTATGAGCAAAAACCACATTTAGGACCAACTAGACATCAAAACCATATGCATAGTTCCATTTACGGCCAACTAGACATCAAATAGGTCATCTAGTGAAAGCACAATGTCAAAATGACCAGCCATCTAGGAGAAGTAGCAAGGAAAGGGTTTTCCAGATGCCCATTAAAACAGCCATATTGGAGGTTAGATTGGCACCATTTTCATTTACGTCCAACTAGACATAAGAAGTCTTTCACTGATATGACGATTCATTCAGGAGAAGTAGTGATAACAAGATTTTCAGGATGGCCACATTGGTGGCCTTATAGGATGTCTGTACAGCACCATAATTCTCATTCAGGACCTGCTAGACATCAACATAAGTATTTTGTACACATGTTGACACGCTGACACAATTATCCATTCAGAAGTAGTGATAAAAAGTTTATTAATATGGCCACTGTGGCAACCACATTGTATGTGTGAGTGGCACCATCTTGTTTTTCCTTCCAGATATTTTCACACCAATATCATATTTAAAGATAACATGAATTCATACAAGATCTTGTCGGTTTATTTCATAACAGATTTTTCCCCCATATTAACATAATCTTTTGAGAACATTTATACATTATAGTTCTAGAAATTTTGCATGCTGCCAGAAACTATTAAAAGCACAGCAGAAAGTGTTATATCTTTATTCAGCACTGAAAAATATTTATGGACTCTTAAAGTTTTTTCCCCTATATTAACTTAATTTAATGAAGATTTTCAGACTATAACCTTTCCATTGGATTTATTTTTTCAAACATGGCGTAAAAAGTATGTTATAGTAACCAATTTTTACATTGCCTTCACCATTGCAGAAATCTCTATTATCAATTTCCTAGCAAAGAAAAGCCAAGAAAATAAATGGACAGTTAATATTCACTTCAGGATCACAGACCTGAGGCAAATATGTCATTGTTAAATCAAACATTTTTATTGTGTTTCCTTTGACCTAAATATATATGTACTTGCTGTTACTCTAAATGAAGGCTGGTGACCCAGTTGATAACATAAGGATTTCAAAACAAGTGTGAGGAAATGAGAAACATGGCCAAAGAAAATGCATACCAAGGTTCTACTTTGTATTTATTATGTACTTCTAACCAGCAGGGACAGGGGTAAACAAACCTCGTAAAATGCCAATCTGAGCCTTGTATCCACCAGACGGGTTGGGGTGAACTGACCTTTTGGGGGTTTTAAGGATCAGTCTTTAAAATTAAGGCCTTAAAAATGTTGAGATCTTATATTAAAATGACAATTTGAGCCTTGCAGATTCATGTCCACAGGTGCCCAAATTAAAAGGTGGGGTGCAAGGGGCAAGCTTGTTGATGTGTTATAAAATAACTGACTTATCATTGGTGTGCTGACAGGTGATGTGTAATTAAATCACTGTTGTAATATTAATAATAAGTGAGTCTGCACTATGGAATTTCATACACCTAAACTAGCTCAACAACTAGAGGCAATTAAGAAATATATCCACATTCGTGATTCTGTCAAATGGCAGATACAACAGCATCAGGAAGCTCAAGTGGCATTTACAGAAGGTAAAGAGCAGTTATACTTGTTATCTTTTTCGGGATGTGTTTGGATTTTGCCTTCAAGCTGGAGCAGTCAATGGATATATAATAAATCGCCATGGTCGGAATTTACCCCAAGCTGGAGTAATCGATGGGTAAAGTCTTATCCAAAGTCGGGGTTTTATTCAAGCTTCAAGTGCAAGTTTTTGTGCATGTCCATGCCCTTGCATAAAACACAGTTACACGTTTTTTTATATAGATATTTTTCAGTTGTAGACAGGAATAATAAGTATTTGCGAGTGTTTGAAATGAATGGGTTCATTATGAATCGAGTGGCACTACATTTCAAAAGCAAAATTGGATTGAAATGCAAGAACTGTAGTATGGAATTAGTGTCCGTTCTGGATCATAGAATGGAATTGTGTGTGTGTGATTGGATTTTTAACGTAGCTTGAATAATTTTTCAGTCATATTGCTATGATGTCTGCAGTGTGGCAGTTTATAGTGATGTATAGCACTGGGGCATCATGCTGCAAACATGTAGTATGATGTTGCACCCAGTCACATTATCCTGACACCAGGCCGACCAGTCCTAACACTAACCTCTTAATGCTGAGCGTCTAGCGAGGCAGCTGTCAATACCATTTTTGTAAGTCTTTGGTATGACTTGGCTGGGGTTTGAACCCATGACCTCCCGCTTCTGAGGCGGATGCTCTAACCACTAGGACATCGGAGCGGTCAGAATGGAATTGTAACAATTACAATGGAAGCAATTTGTATTATGCTTGTTGGAGCATTCCTCACTGATGGCTGTCAGTGACATCATCATGGGAATGTGTAACAGCCACATTTTGTAAGAACAAGGTGTAGTTGGTGAACAATACAGACACTTTTCTGCCATTTCCACTGGCTTCAGATCATATGATCTTCCCTCATTTTCCTCCATTTCCATGTATTTGGCCATGAAAGCAATGAAGACCTAGAGAGATTTAATAAAATTTGTAATTGAACTTGCTTTCATAATAGTCTGTGGGAGCGGTCCTCTTCCAGGCTGTCAGTGTCATCATCATGGAGAGGTGTAACAGAGCTAACAGTTACATGTTGAAATAACATTGCCATAAGATTGTGGCAACGTCATATAACGTTGTGGCAATGTGATTTGGTGAACTTGCTGGAATGCTGTATAATGTTATTAAAAAAAACTTCCTACAACATACTCACAACATATAAAACCTATATGCAAACCTGATGAAAGCTGCTTGTGTTTCTGAAACACATATTCCATACTGGTGGCAAGAATGTCCAAATCTACATTACAAAAATGAAAACATTACCATCCATCTAGGAGTTGCAAATGTATGAAATCCTCTTGTTGGGTAGTTTTACTAACAGGTTTTACAGCAGGGCCTTCCATTAGATTTAAATGTGGCAGGTAAGTTGACAAAGTAGGGTGAGGAGTTGGGAAGACCTACCCCAATGGGGATAATTCATTTTTTTTTTAAAGTAGCATGGTGTAAGGTAAAAGTAGATGGGCTGATAAGGAATCCACTGAATTTACAGACTAAAGGTTCAGACATTTGTTTTTAAGAGAAAAATGAAAGAAGGAAACAATACAACAGATATTTTAATATGACTTTAATGTTTATTTTCTAGATTTAATTAAGATTATGAATCATAATCAGTCTCCAACTCCACTGTAAAGTTTATCTATTACTTCTTCTGCTCAGGCACCTGCAAATTAAAACAAAATTGTAATGCTTAAATAAAGTCATATCATCTCAGCACTACTTACATATGCAGAAGTCATGTTAATCAGCATTATAAAAATGTATGAAATTTTCTTCACTGCACTTGTGCTTCCCTTAATATCATTAAGCCAAGATACAAGGTAACTTTGCACTTGTTATTTCTGGCAAGTGGATGGTGCAATCAATTTGCGCAAAGATGAATTTATTTTGTCCAAATATTTCATGTGAATAAAAATTCCAAATGGAGGCACTTGTCCGATCAGACAAGATGTATGTATATTGTAGTTAGCTGTACTCTAGCTCTGATAGTCCTGGGCAATAGGATAAGCTGATTTTGTTATCAGTTTAGAAATGCATCCGCTTTGCAAATACTATGCTTTAAAAGACGAAATTGAATCCAATATTGATGAAATAAGAGTCAGTTGGACTACCTTGTTTTTTATCATTCTGCGTTGGCTGGGTGCATATTTGAGGGTCTCTGATATGGCCTCTTCCATTCCATTTGCCTTTGCTTTGCCATTATTTTTCAAGCAGGCTTCTGCAAGAGTAATACAATGTTTTAAAATAAGTTTCACAACAAAGGATGCATTGCATTTTTCTAAATGCCAGCAATAATCAATGGAATATTTTTAAAACATGTACTTTGAAATGTGGTCTCAAGTTACTTTATCAATTCATTTAAAAACCTCTGGCAAGTCACATGAAAAACACAATTTAAATCAAGCCATACTTACTTATCAAAACCTGACATATCACAAGCTCTTGAAATGCTTTTTTCCCTTTACGTCCCTTTGGACTATACTCTGGCCAGTCTTTTTGTTCCAAGCTTTTTCATCATCCTGCAGACACTATCCCCAATTGTAAACCTGCCAAGGGAGCTCAAGTAGCATATCTGAAAATAATAATAATAATAATAATAATAATATTACTATTTTTTGATTTTGATATTATTATTAGTAGTAGTATTTCATGATCGATGTGACAAAATATGCTTGTATATGGTTATTTTTTGCCATGGTTTTGCAAGCAAATTTATTTTCTCTAACTTGAAAAAAATTTGATAACATTAACTATGCAACACAATGTACTAACAGCAATTATAAACCAAATTAACCACCGTGAATCTATTAACTTCATAAATGACATTCACTCAAGGATTGAATTAAAATAGCCACATAATATGTAATAGTGTATGTAGTAAAATACCTGTTACATGTTCATCTCTAAACATGTTTTGGCCTACATCTATAAGACAAAACAGCTGACCACTACATGTTCACCCCACCCTCAAAAATAATTATACAGGCACCACAGAACTTGCATAATGCATATTGAGGTTCACAACAGCAAATAAAGGTTATAACAGTTTTTTAAAATAGAAAATAAGGCCCCAATTTACCATCTTCTTGGAGAGTTTGGGATTCTCCTCCAACCTCTGGCAAAGGCCTTCTAGTTCCTCCACTGAATCACATGGCATTGCAAGAATTTCTTCTCTATATTCTGTGTCTGGGCCTTGTGTATGAACTTGGAGGGCCAGCTGCTCCAACAAATTCTCAACATTTGTGTCCAGTTTCATAAGTACATTGAACTGGAAATCTGTAAGAGATTTGTGATGAAATTAGTTTTGAAAGATCAAGATCATTATTATAAACTCCTTATAAAGATCTGTACAGTGAACATGGGTTTAACAATGAAAAATATTTACGGAATGAAATACATGGTTTTTGTACAGTTTATTTGAAAATAAATAAAACTTTTCCCTATAATCCTTTATGTTTTTATTCCCTGGATATGTTGTTTCACTGCTGGTGTCTGTAAAGTCTGCATTCAATGTAGATGGTTTAGGCGTCTGACTTACAGAAAACAATGGTATACATAAGAAAGGAAAATAAAAAAAACCAATGGAATGATGAACAGTCGACACATCAATGAAAAACAATTCATTGTTTATTTGCACAAATAAGTCTTGAACAGTATGTTTTATGACCTATAATTTAATTAATTAACATCTCACAATGTTCTGAAATAACAATATCTAAGCTACAAGAGCTTGTGCTTTCATGTCATAATCTTCCATTTTCCAAACAAATGTTGATGTTGACTCAATGTATATGACCTTAGCATTGAACACTAACATTCAAAATGTCTACAAGACGACAAAACTATTACCAACTGAAGTGACAACAAACCAATGAGTTTTACGTGCATTGAACATAAGCATTTTTAAATGCTACAAAATGTGTTTTTAGTGTACTGCCACAAATTGCCCAACATTTTGTCAAACATAAAACAGTTCTACTACCTTAGATGAGAATTAAATTCATGAATACAGTGTATAATTGACTTACTCGTATTTAGTAAGCTGTAAATGAAATAAGAGATTATATAAAAGTCAACACCTGTTGTATTTGTTTCATTATTCTATAATGTACATTTTTTTCCATCCTCAATACTTACTACTTGCAGAGGAACTGGCAGAGAGAAATCTTTATATTCTCCACTCCAGAGTGGATGGGGATGGTGATGGTGTTGTCCTTCTCGATGCAGCTAAATGTATAAAAATAATCACTAGTCCTTAATTGCATTAAAAATAAACAAAGAAATCAGACTGGATTGTTTGGCATGTAAACAAAATGCATACTGGTTGCAATGACCACTGTATATAAGGCAGTGATACAATATATCACAAAATGCATTCTTTTTTAACAAAACATCTAATCTCATATATACAGCATCATGAGTAAGTAAGTACTCTTAAACACATCTTATTAAACAGACAGAAAAATGATGAAATTTATACACACTTTTGATAAGGAATTTCCAATTGTGGCATGGTATAAAAGCAATTGATAAAAAGAGACCAGATAAACTAAACAGAACATACCAGCAGGATAAGAGGAAATCTTGGAGTCTGCAAAATACTCTCCATTTCAGGAGGTTTTGGATGAGATGGCTGACCAGAAAGGTTTCCACTTGAGATTTTCATCTTTTTTTCAGTTCTTCATTTTCATCTGAAATATCAATGAGAACTTGTAAATACTGTATGAGTCCTTGAATACAATGACTCCTTGTGACATACAGGGTTTGCAGAACAATCGCTAGCAATATTCACCACTTTTAAATCCAGCTGGTGAATTTTCACCATGAAATGCATCCGAATGCAGTGAATAATCCTGGATCAAAGACAAAATAGTGTACAGAAATGTGCAATAAATTAGTCAAGCTCCAGACAAAACAAAGATATAATTTATCTCTGATTCATAATGACTTTTCTTGTGCTACACATTTTACCAATGCAAATTACATTGAATTTTGCAAATTAAATGGTACAATTAAGATATGTATGTCAAAAGATTACTAATCTTCAGCTTTCCAATTAATGCTAAACACAAGTATCAAGTCATGTATTTAGTCTCTCACCACCAATAAATGCATTCTTAAGTAATCATCCTAGAGTGCACCAAAGTCATGTGAACTTGATCCAATTCCAACATTACTGCTGCTTCAGTGCTTAGATCCAGTATTGCCTTCACTAACTGATGTTATTAATACCTCTCTCTCATCAGCATAATTTCCATCATTTTTCAAAACTCCCATTGTAAAACCTCTGCTGAAGAAACTAACACTACACCATAACGATTTAAAGAACTACTGCCCGGTTTCTAATCTCCAATTCATAAAAAAAAATCTTAGAAAAGGTTGTTCGATCCCAGCTTGTATCTTGTCTGAATTCAAACAGTCTTTTTAGCAATGTACAATCTGCATATCGCCCTTGCCACAGAACACAAATTGTGTCTGCAAATAGATTACACTCCAGCCCAGCTGATCTATGTTGTGATGTTCCACAGGGGTCTGTTCTTGGACCTGTTCTCTACATTCTATACACTCAGCTGCTCTCAAGTGTCATAGATCAGCATCCAGTGTCTCACCAATTGTACACTGATGACACCCAAATATACAAATCTATCCACCCAAATGAAGTTGATGCTACCATCCAAGGTGTAGAGATGTGCATTTCTGATGTGAAATCATGGATGACTTGTAAAAAGCCGCAGATGAATGATGATAAAACTGATGCCATTCTGATCAAAACACAAAGACTTTCTCATTCACATCCTTTACCTCACACAATAAATATCAGCAACATCAATATTAAATTCACACAATCAGTACAAAACCTTGGTGTTACTCTGGACAGTACTCTCACACTGCACCAACATGTCATGAACATATGCAAGGCTGCATATCTTGAGCTGAGACGCATCAGCTCCATTCTCAGATATCTTTCAGTTGATGCCACTAAAACACTTGTGTGTTCATTACTACTTTCAAGACTGGACTATGGAAACTCAATTCTGTCTGGTTCATCTTAATATCTACTGCAGAGACTTCAAAAAGTTCAAAACATAGCTGCTTGGATCATACTTAGAGTACCACAATCAGAGCACACCTCCCCACTGCTCTGTACCCAACACTGGCTATCCATTCGATCCAGAATCAAACACAAAATTTGTTCTCTGTGCTACGTTTCACTGACAGACTCTAGTCCAACATACCTATCCAACCTCACCTATGTGTACACACCAGCAAGATACTTACGCTCCTCTTCCGACAATCATATACTCATTATTCTCACTATGAAAACAAAGTCATATGGACAGCATTCTTTTGCATACCAGGGCTCAGCAACATGGAATGAATTGCCCACTGAATTTAGACACAAAGACGCAGTGATCCCATTCAAAAGCGCTCTCAAAACTACTTATTCTGACTGCAAAAACAAACTTAAAGACTTAATAATGTTAACTACCTTAAATATTCTCAGCATGTTTTTTATGTTTTCTAATTTCATGGTGTTTGTTTTTGTAATCATATCATTGTGTATGTTTTTATGTTGTCGAATGTTGCAAAGCGCTTAGAACTTCTAAAGATTAGGCGCTATACAAAGTCCTCATTATTATTATTATTATATCTCGCTTGGATGAATATTTTTAAAATCAGTGGCCATAACTAAAACAATGGGATTTTGTTTTCTGATCATAAAAGTATATTGGACACCATCCATGATGTACAATGCTGTCTGACATTTCTATGCACCTAAGGTTTCCATCTCAAATATTAAAGCAAAATGCATACCGAATTTGACAGATTGACGAAAATAAAATAAAGCAATGCTTACCATTTGAAAAGAGGCAACTGTCACTAGAATATTCTATTCAAAATGATATTAATTTTGGACACAGGGGATACCACCCCCATGTTTTCCTGACTAGTGATATGTCGGCCTATTCTGTGCACAGCTTTGAAAAAATGTAATGTTTATCCATCGAGCTATAGAAATGAAATACATTTACTGTAGACTGTTTCTGTCAGCAGTTAAGTTGAGTAATTAGGTCAGGTTTATAGCTAGTTTACAAAATTCAATGTAGAATGCCAATAAATGACATATTTTTGCAAACTAAAGTGATCTTGAAAAAAGATTAGTAAAGTTTAACTTTTTATAAAAATAAGCTATTATGTGGAAAAGAAACAACAATGAAATAGGATGCAATGTGTTTACGTCTTGTTGATGGGGGAAAATTACTAAAGAATTTAGAAACAGACTATACGCTGGGGAATTTTTTGAGAATTTTTGTTCTGGCGACAAGTTTACATATTGGGTAGCAGATGATTTTGCATGTGCGGGACAACTTCTTGCAAAATTGGAAACTTGGATTAAAATGCAGTATTGTTTTAAGGTATACATTACCATATTTTATATAATGTATTGTATGATTCTAAAAGATGCATAGTTAATCGGAATTTCTGGGTTACAGATTCAAGAAGGTCATGGAGTGGGTCTACATGTTGACTAATAAATTACTATTTGATCCCCTAGGTGATATTTCAATTCTAAATTAAAACTAATAATACTTAATGCATAACCAAAAATGCAACAACCTGGTGGAGAGGCGAAAATGGATATAAAAAACTTCCATATAGCCTCAGCAAATTTAAACTGAATAAATAGGGAAAAAATAATTAAACTAAACAACGAGACAAATTATGATATGATTTTCATACAAGAAACACATAATAAGTTGACTAAAGAACTAATAACTTTATGTGAGGAAAAATTAAATGGGGTTATAATTGTGAATGATTATAAGGAGATGTAAGGGGAGGGGTAGCTACTTTTATCAAAAATAAAATGGGAGTAACTTGGGAGCAAAAATACAAGGGAAACTTTTTTGCAGGAAGATTGATACATTTTGTGATAGAGGACACTCATTTCATAAATGTATAAATACCTGCTAATAAAAACAAAAAGCAACAATTCATTGAAAACCTGTTTAAATATGTAGAAACAATTTCAATGGCCCCCCGCCCCAATCTGTGTTGATATTGATGGAAATATTGTGGATCTGAAGTGCAATCTTACTGCATGCAAATCTTTCCAGAAAGCACCTATGTACTGTTTAGACACCGGTATTTGGTAACAGCCATATCTAGCGCAAAATTCAAAATGGTCATAGGACAAAAGGTTGAGTAGCTACAATGTCATAGCCTCAATGTCTCCACAAAGTAGGGGTAGTAATATTTGTGCTAGGGTTGTGCTATTCCATGTCGATTTACAAGTAACCAAACTGGATTTGATCTGGAAATATTTTTCGCGAAAAGATCTCTTCTGCCAATGGTAGCTCAATGGCTGGGAGAAATACTGGCAAGTCAGATGTGTATAAAATGTACAGCAATGTGTGCAGATAAAACTGTCAAAAATTTTTGCAGGTTTTAATTAAAGGGCTATATCAGCCTTGAAAGTGCCAGAAATTATCATTATAGATGTGGCTTGAGTCTACATGTTTTCAGTTAACAAAAACGGAGTATCAAAGCTAGTAACTGGCATCCTTGATAATTTGACTAATAACTATTTTTAATTAAACATTTCAGATTTATAAATATATACTCAATAGTAGTGAAGTGGGACGATATAGCGTCAATGGGACTTACCATTAAAAACCACCCTGGGACGATATAGCCTCAATGGGAAATTTAACATTACGGAAACCCCTGGGACGATATAGCGTCAAGGGGAATTTAACATGGGAATATGGGACTGTTTAGCGTCAAGGGGAATTGAACAGGGTGGGACTGTATAGCATCAAGGGGAATTTAACATGAGCAAAAAAAAAAAAAAAAAAATCTTGGGCCTGTTGAGCATCAAGGGGAAATGGAACAGGGTCGGGACCCTATTTTAATAAGGTCCCGACCTGATGGGTCTATGGAAATGGAACAGGCAAAAATTGAAACAGGGAGGGGTCTCTATTTTTTATTTTTTTTAAAACAAAAAAAAAAAAAAAAAAAAAAAAAGGGTAGGCAATGAAAGTCAAGATCTTTTCGAGACCTATGAGTGGCCCTGAAAAGGGCCTTTGGGTTTCTTATTCTTCTAATTCTTCTACTTCTTCAACCATCTTCTAACTTTTGCCAATATTCCTGTCATCTTCTTCTTTATTTCTGACTCAGGCATCCAGTCAGGATGACCTATCGCTCGGAATTTCTCCTGTATTCTTATCCAGTTATTGTTGAGTTTCTCAAAGCTTTCTTTTCTCTTTCTATTTTCTTCTTCTTTTCTTTCCTTAGACTACCTTTCTTTGATGTTCTTTACCTCTTCCGTCAGCACTTTCATCATTACTTCTTCCGTTTTTGTCAACTGGTCGAATCCCCATTTTATGTATCGCCACTCCATCCAATACAATACTTTTTCTAGGAAGCACCCGACTTGGATGACATGGTCCAGTGCTTCCTTCAAACTTCCCACTCTGACATAAGGTGGGTCAGTAAATCCTCTTGACTTGTTGACTTCTTCTTCTATCATCCCTGCGATGAGATCTCCGGCCACCTTTAGTCCTTTGACTTGAATAGTTAACAAGTCTTGCCTATTTCCATCACTCCATTCCTTTTCTATTCTTCCTACAACATATTCAACATCCATTATCTAAAAATAGATATCTCTTAATAGATTGAATAATTTTGTCACCTCCATCTTCTTTGTTTATTCCGTGGAATGGTCTGAATGACGAATACTGTGGGTTCTTATAGTTAAAGCGCGGACGTGAAGACATCCCCCTAAGACTCAAATCTTATATTACCTAGATCATCACTTAAAACGTACAATTCACAATCTTCTCCTAGAGCAAAAGTAATCCACATAGTGAGTAATTTCAGACCACTGCCATTCAGGGTAACGTTCAAGAATCTCATTGAACTCTTTTGATGTAAACGGTCTAAAGTGATATAATAGGATGAATGCACTCTTGACCCAGAGAAATCTAACACACTGGTTGACTTTTTTCACTTATCTCTTGTGAATTTCTCGGAATAAAAGTTCTACAGTTATCCATTGAGATTTCATTCTGGCAAGCCCCTGCCAAACTTCCTTGTAAATCTTCTCTTGCAGTTCTTTAGGTAATGATTCAATATCGTTTTTGAAATGAAGTTTAAATACTGGTCTCGGTGATGTCCAACATTTGACTCCTAACCAATCTGGTTTCTTCTTCAAAGACATGGTAAGTTATTTCAATGTCTCGTTCCCACTAAGGGTAAGTAATGACAATTCGGTCACCAACGAGCATGTTCTAGATAGGCTGAATCTTGTGGTTCCCAGTGGTGAAGTGACACACCGCAACTGAAGCACTTGACTTTATCCCCTTCGTCCAAGTAGAAAAATCCGGCTCTGGCTAATTCTTCAGGGGTCGGTCCTCCCAGATACTTAGGCCATTTTCCTTTGAATGATTGAAGACGATTTTCAAAGTCGCAGTATTCCGACAAACACACAGGGAACGAATATTCGTCTTTCACAGGTTCATTTCGATGAGGGTTGGGTGACATGGACAGGTGTTTGCTCAGGGCTGGATGACATCCGTCGGGGGGTAGACGTGAAGGTGAACATCCACATTTAAAACGAAACCCAGTAAAGTGTCCAAGAGGACGAGCGGCATCGCTTTCGCATCCCTCAGGTTTGACATGCACATCATCACTTTCCATGATAGGGGTAGTGAGAACAAAGTTCCCATGATGCTTTACGGCATTGCTAAGGTCACAGCGTACAGCATCGTTCCCATCGCAAGGCTCACAATAGCATTCCACTTCAGAAGCCCCAAACTTGAATTGTGCCTTTCTGAACTTGTTTTGTGTTTCTCTGAAAGTATTCATCTTGTTCGCTTGGTCTTGGTAGTCACAATGAACTATCGATCTTGACCATAGCCCCTTTTTATATTAGTCGCAATGCAGTCTCAAGCTTGTACATCATTCCTTTTTTATGTCTAGTTTTGGAAGGTACCGTCTCTAAGGTACCGTCATAATTGTACCGTAGTGTAATGGGTGGAAAGGCCATAGAAAGGTAAGGGCAGTGCAAAGACCATCGAGTATGTTCCAGAATAGCTGAACCTTTATAGATACATAGATCCATTCGTAACTTCAGTCCACAAGCGAAACACTGTACTTCGTATCCCAATCCTGACTCAGGTCCCAAGTAGACAAATCCTGTTCTAGCTAAAACATGCGAAGAAGGTAATCCTTCCCTATCCGTAGGCCATTTTTGAAATGTGTCCAATCGACGGGCACAATCACAATAGTCAGGTAAGAAGACTGGAAAATGGTAGGGTTTGAACTTGGAGTTCTCATCGGGTTTCTCACTCGATTCTTGCTGTGGCGAAGTCATGCTTCTGGTGAGTGGCTATCCACTTACAACCAATGTTTTATACCGACATGTCCATACGGCAATGTAAAGTGATTGGGAAGCCGCACTCGCTTCTGATACATGATTTGACAGACTTTTTCCAAGGGTCGACTGACGATGTGGTGAGTGGGTAAACGTATAATCTTGTTCGGTTGATAGGTGGTCACTTTAAAGTGTTCATCTTCTCTAGACTGCAAAGCTTCTTTCAATATGCCAAAGTTCACCACTCGACTGGTACGATAATTCAGAGTCAATCCTTTCACTTTACACTTCGTGTGCACTTCTCCTTGTTTGTCCCGGAATTCGTAGCCGTAATTTTTAAGACCGCCACTGGCGAAACTTAGAATCTTGTCGTCAGAATGCTCGTCTGTCCAGGCTCCTAAACGGTCTCCTTCGATGTTAGGGTGCTGTTGACATGGGTGACCGATGTAGATGCAACTGTCCGTGTCAAAGTACAGGACGCATTCCCCTAACAGTTCTAAAGCTTTGTACAGTTTTAAGCGAGCATGAGCTGTCACGTAAGCTGCAATGGTGACATTTCCAAAAGGGTCGGCTTCTACAAAGTCCAGATCTTCTTCGTAATTGTCTAAGATCAAATCTTCGCGAACGACGTCCACGTGTTTGATGAATTTAGTTTTGTCGTGAATCAGCTGGAAGTAGCGGGAAGGTTCTGTCAAATATTCCGTCTTGGGTAAACACGGTCGTTGTGCCATTTTACCCCACAAGCAATTTAACATCACTTTGGCAAACGATCGCCTGCCTTCGTTTTTCTCGATGTGATCTAAAGTAATGCCTTCTTGTGCCCAGTATTTCTCTTTGAATGTCTTTTGGTCTTTGGGAGTGTGACACCAGGACGGATAACCACTGGCTTCTTGCTTTAGTTTCAAAAAGGCATCCACGTAGTCTGCCAAAATGCCTTTCTGAGTGGGGTCACCCTTGTGGTATTGTTGTGTCTTGGGAAAGTGACAAATTTCGTACACTTCTAACAGTTGGTATCCCATGTCCAGAGCTTTGAACAATTCTACGCTGACCCATGTCCCCGTCGAGGCCCGTTCTTCCTGCGTGTGCTGGCAAGGCTGGTCTTGGTTGCACATTTCAGCACAAGTACGGCACAAAGGAAACATCAGTTTGTCTTGACAATGGTGAGGTAGAATGGGATGGTACAAGTCAGTGGGAGGCAAAACTTTACATTTGATCAAACCTTCGTATTGTCGAATGTTTTTCAGGTCGATGTGTTCCGTCAACATTTGTGGGTGCCTTACAGGAAAGCGACAATATCTGCACACGTAGGGATACAGTGAACACACATCCAAGTATTTGATTTCTTCTCCTTTCTCTTCGTCGGCTTGGTACAGCAAACTGGTGGCATTGGTCCTTCCTCCGTACAAACTATCCCTCGGGTTCAGGGGGTCCATGAACTGGTAACTTTCCACGAGGCATTTAAACTCGGGATCGGTTTTCAAACGGTGATCGTACTCGTGTTCCCACATTTCCACCACTTAGTATCCTTCCTGTTCTAACTTTAGGCGTCGCTGACATGTGACCTGGTACAAGTCTTCCATGGTTCATTGTAAAAACTGATTTTTACTGCCACGGTCAGGGTACCAGACGGGGCATCCGTGAAATAAGCAACCATTAAACTCGTCCCAACCATTGACTGAATGCATTCCGATGGTCTTTTCGCCCCCTCCATTGCGGGTATGCTGAATCCATTTGTCTTCCTTGTCGCACAAGTAATGTAACCAGCGTAGGGCTTTGACCGAGTATTGACGTTTGACATAGTTGGTCATTTGAGGACTGATGACAGCCACGGTGTTTTCAGGCATGAATCGTTGCCGGTACAGTAAGGAACACGCTTTGGCAATGGTGCAAGCTTCTTTCAAAGGATCGACCCCTCCGTGTTCCATGAACAGTTCTCGAAATTTTCCACAGCAACTCCGTAAAATGTCCACGTTGGAACGACAATACTTTAGCATTTCTTCCTGAAAGTCGAAAGGGTCAGAGGCGTGAGCCTGGTACCAAGCGTAGAAAGCTTCTCGTTGTTCGGTACGCAGGTTGTCAGGGTCGTAATAGTAAGCCTCAGGCAAATGGGGTAGAACGGTGTGTTGATTGGCTTCCGTATTGAAAAAGTGTGGAAAGTACCCTTTAGCCATTTCTGTCATTCCAAACGTTTAAGGCATTCGACTCAAAGGCATGGCTAAGTAACTCATCGAATCTTTAAACTGTACTTGTCCCACTTGCATGAAAATGATTTTGGCTCCGTTCAAAGTGACTTTAGGACGTTCGGTGCCATGTTCTGTATAGTATCTGAGAAGAAACTGTCCATCGTATCCGGAGAAATTGTGAGCCATCACCGTGGCATGACGATGACAATCTCCGTAACGTTCGATGTCCTCTTGGCTCCACGTCTTGTCGATGGGGTGTAAGACCCATCGAGCGAAGTCGGCTAGCGTGTTCGGTCCTCGAAAGATTTTTTCACGTCCTCCAGGAATCTTGCTGCAGTGAGGGCAATGACTGAAAATAGGTTCTTGAATTCAGTTCTCGCACGCTCGATGAGCCACGCAGAAATTAGGAATGTGAATACCGGTCTCTTGCATGCATTCAAAATCGAAAAAGATGAAATTGTCTTTCTTCTTGTTACCGATCTCTTTTTCTGGTTGGGGTTGGTATTTTTGCACGTAGCATTCGTGTTCCAAGTCCACGATGTGGCAGCAAATGTGACATTTTTTCTTTCCTCGACATAGGTGTCCCTTGGCATTATTGGTAAATATGCCTTGTCCACAGGTAGGGCACAATCTCAGCAGTTGACAAGCACATTTCTTCTGTGAACCTTGCATCTTCAAATGTTGTTGGTAACAGGTAGAGCTGACAAACATGCGCAGACAAGTTGAACAATGCACTCGTTCTTGTCCTTCGCTCAGACATTGTGGAGAGGCCAAACATGCTGAGCATTTCGATCCACATCTCGGTGATGAACCCTTCTGCTTTCTCTAACGGTACTTCGGACTTGAAATCTTTAAACTTCACCGTGTATTTGTAAGCCGTAGTTCTAAATTTTCTAGAGGGACACTTTTCCGTCTCTTGAATGGAATAGTACTTTTCAGGGTTGACTAAGGGTGTTGAAGTTTGTTTAGAGGGTTTGGATTCTGGTTCACTCATGTCCTCTTCAAAATCACTGGCATGAATTTGTGCCAAGACTTCAGCCCTGGTACGAGGCGATAAAGCACGTTTCTGTCTCTTACTTTCTTCTTCTTTCTTCTCAAATGAATTGGATCGTTTCATCTTGATAGCAAAAAGTCAAATGACTAAAGTTTAAACACCATGGACTAATTTATAGTCATAGCAGACCAGCGTATATAAAAGGGTATGTGTCTTGTCCTTTCACTATTCATTTCACTCTCAAACCGAGCACAACGATGGAAGAGAATACCCAGATGGAACGTTTCATCAGAGCTTTGCGAGGGGTCATTAGAAAATTCTCTTCAGACCAGCCGAGGGACTACTCTCCTTCCTTTCAAGATAAAAGTCAAGATACTTACTATATCTGTCAGAAGAAAGGGCATTGGTCTTCAGAGTGTCCAGACCGTCAAAAAAGAAAAAAAGGGGCTAGAAAAGACAAAAGTCAAGATACCTGTTATTATTGTCAAGAAAAAGGACATTGGTCTCCAGATTGCCCAAAAAAGAAACAAGAGGAGTCAGAAGAAGAGAGGGATTCTTCAGAGGAAGAAAACAGTTGAAGAAAAAGAAACAGGAGAAGAAAAGAAGAAGAGAAGAAAGTGAGGAGGAATAGGAGGAAAAGACTGTGACGGTGAAGAAATTCAAAAAACAGTGAACAATGAGACAGAAGAAGTTTATGAACTTTTTAAAGTGCTCTGTTGTGAATTGTGAATTGGATTGTAAATATTTATAAAAGAATAAGTTAGGTATTAAAAGGTAAGTGTCTTTGGGTTTTGATTTTAAAATAAGAAGCTACACTCACACACTCATACACACGTACTATAGAGGTAAAATGTTTTTTTTTTAGTTTGAATGGATGTTGGCAATTGAAAGTCTATCTCTTTTCAATAGACGTGGGTGGCCCTGAAAAGGGCCTTTTTGGTGTAGGGGTGAGTTTAAGCAATCAACTTTAACTGCCTTAAGCCTTTGACACGGCCAAGGCCTACTTCTGAACTGCATAGTGTTGATGACAATGATTTGGTTGAAATCACTAAGGGTGGCACGGGAGGCTTAGTCACAGGGTTGGAGTGTTTAGCTCGGGAAGGTCGTATTCTATTTGGTCGTAATAAAGAAGTCTGATAACATTTGTTTCAGACTTCTTAACTCCGCTAAAATGTCTAACAGTACCGTGACCATTTGATTTTCACACCCTCGTTTCTTTCCTGCTGCTGCTTCTTCTTCTTGTTTTTTTCTTACCTCTTCTTCTTGCTGCTGTTGCTGTAGGAGAAAAGCTTGTTCCGCTTCCTTTTGCTGTTGTATAATTTTCTCCAATTCTTCTTTCTGTCTCTGTCTAAATTTCTCCACGTGCGGTAATGAAGGAGAAGGTGACAAAGGTTCCAGAACAAATTCTTGCGAGGTAAGAAAATCCACAAAATCCCAATTCACCTCTTCTGAAAGTAAGTCCGGGTTCCCTTGGGTAGTCTCCAGAGCTGGTGCACCCCAATTTATCGTTTTCTGAGTTTCCGTCATGTTGAAAAACTGTCGCATGAATTGACTGCGCACAGGTGCTAGCAAATCTATATAGACCACGTGACGTCACAGACTGCTCTCTTTGGATTGGATGTGGGCTAACTGAATTTTGTAACGCGTGTTTGGATTGGTCAATGAACTCAATCCGATTCAATCCTTCCTCTCCCTATAAATAAGTGCAGTTCACTGCATTCCTTCACCTGTTCTCGGCACCTCAACATGTGGACCAACGTTCAATCTTCTACGCTTGTGTCTTTGATGATGTTCAGGACGGACATACCAATGTACGTCCGATCCAAGTGGACAGTTGTCCACAGGACAGATACCAGCCTATGGATATGTAAGATCTATGTGGAGAGGCAAGGATGTCTCAAAAGAGTTTTAGTCTATGGTCCTGCAGTCAGGTGAAGCCTAAGGACAAGAAGAAGTCACAGATGCCCTTTATGTTAAGGGCATATTAACATAAACCCAAAGGCCCTTTTCAGGGCCACTCATAGGTCTCGAAAAGATCTGACTTTCACTGCCAACCCTTTTTTTATTTTTTTTTTTGTTTTAAAAAAAATAAAAAATAGAGACCCCTCCCTGTTTCAATTTTCGCCTGTTCCATTTCCATAGACACATCAGGTCGGGACCTGCTCCATTTCCCCTTGACACTCAACAGGCCCAAGATTTGTTTTTCTTTTTTTTTTTGCCCATGTTAAATTCTCCTTGACGCTATACAGTCCCACCCTGTTCAATTCCCCTTGACGCTAAACAGTCCCATATTCCCATGTTAAATTCCCCTTGACGCTATATCATCACAGGGTTTCCGTAATGTTAAATTTCCCAGGGTGGTTTTTAATGGTAAGTCCCATTGACGCTATAAGCAGCAGGGAAGTTTAACAGACCATTTTTTCCAAGCAAAATAAACGTTCCTACGCGAACTTTCTCCGTAGAAGCCTCTATTTTCACTTTTACGGCCTTCCACGAGATCTAATTTTCGCGCATTCCAGACTCGGTGCATCGGGTAGGTATGCCGAGTGTGTCATAAAATATAGTATCCGAGACAGAAAATAAACGAGGCGGAATAATTTTTTATTTTTGTTGTCACGCGGGGCTGCTTTGGTCCGATTTACGTCACATTAAAATAACATTAATTAAAAATAATATGAGTCGGAAAACTAGTGCGATTGGAGAACCGCATTCCGCTAGATTAACGCGAGAACAATTAGCGGCATTAAGGAAACTTATTCCCACGAAAGAATTATTCAAGAAAAAAGTGCGTGATTACGAAGACGCGGAGCAGGGATTTACCGAATTATCGTCGAAATTGTTAAGGCCAGTTACCGAATCAACCGAGCGAGTCTTACTTGGTGATGTGAAAGATCCGGATATCAGAAAACGCGGAATTCTCCCCGTGTTGAGAGACATTGAGGAACACACTCGATTAGTGCCAGATCGGCTGGAACAATTTCAACAAACACAAGCACAAGCACAAGCACAAGCGCGGCAAGAACGCTGGAAAGAACAATTAGGGCAAGCAAGAGCACAAAAACAAGCGCGGCAAGAACAATTACAGCAAGAAAAAGAGATAAAAGAAGAAAAAAAGGAAGAAGAAAAAAAGGAAGAAGAGGAGGAGGAAAAAAAAGAACCTCGCGAGAGATTAATGGAAAATTTTACTACTGGAGGTTGGTCCGCGATGGTAGATGAATTTAAAAAAAATAACAGTATTGAGAAACTTGGAGAATTTGCGGAAGATTCTTTCGCCAATAGAGGAATAAATTATTTAACGGAGGAGGGACTAGATAGAATCGCTTCATGAGAAATTTGGTATAAAATAGTATATCGGGCCAGATTTGGATTATCCCAGGCGAGGTTGGACGATTCGAATTTTGTTCGATTTCGAGAATTTGCACGTAACAGAAAAGATAAAAAGGAAAAATCTTTGGGGGGGGGGGGGCACAATCTCTTGAATTAGGGGCAATACCAAAAAAGGAAAAAGAATTAACCAGGGAGGAATTCACATCTCCTTCGAGCCAAATAATTGATCCTGTTATTAATAAACCCGCAGATGAATATCTGAATGAAGAATATATCGATGATATCATGAATAATGATAATAGATTTGATATTGCTTCGAATTATTCTCCATATAATAAAAAAAAATATATAAAGGAGGAATATATTGATTTATTTGGACCAGAAATATGGCTGGCGGTAATTTATTTTGGTAGTTTAGGGAGTCCAATAAATTTGAGTGATCATGAATATTTAAATTTTAGAAGGAAGGTCGAAAATCGCAGAAAATTAATGGGGCGATTACCATATTCAACACCAAAACCAAAAACAGGAAGCGGATATACCATTTGTCCTGAAAGCGTCATTAACGACATATCTCGCCTCGAAATACTAATCGGAGGAAAGCGAGCCGGGAACAATTCTTCTGAAATAATCAACGACGCCTCCGATATTTGCCAGCGATTATTTCGCGGCGGTGTTATTAATTCTTACATTTATAAAGAGCTCGTTGACGAACTTATCGATTAAAACAATACACTTGAAATAACATGATAGTTCATAAACATCAACGCAGACCTAGACAGGTCCGCGTAGCTAACTCTCGATTGCCCGTATACAAATATATCCACGGCAATGGATTAGGCGACATCGTTAAAAGTTTCGTTACAAGAGTAGTCCCTAAAATTGGACACACAGCTAAGCAAATGGCGTCAAAAGCAATAGGAAAAATTGGCGAGACTGTTATTTCTGGCGTTGGTAATTTGGCCAGTAAAGGTTTCGATGTTGTCAAAAGCAAAATATCAAACTTAATTCGTAAAAAAATCAGCCTGTTAAATTACCTAGCACCAGCGAAATGCCCGCTGATGTCAGTAAAGCTATAAACGACGCAGCAAATAAAAAAATAAATGATCTAGCACAGGAAGTTGCAAATACAAGTTTCATATCGGGTAGTGGTCTTCGTTTTAGATGATAATTCTTAATAATAAATGTTCGCACAAGTGTCAAATGAAGTATTCGACATGGACGAACCTGTAGGCAGGGACACATCCGTGCGTGATTTCCAGTATTACTCGTACGACGCAGTGATACCAAATGCACCTAATCGCGTTGAAATTCAAGTTCACGATACAACAAGATATTTTCTTCCATCTGAGGCATATATCGAATTTACTGGCGAACTTTTAAGACAAAATAATACCGCTTATGCAGCAAATACTAAAGTCGGATTTGTCAATAACGGTATTATGGCGTTATTCAAGAGCGTCACTTACATGATCGATGGAAGAGAAATTGAATCAATCACGGGTAACGCTGATGTTGCAACGACGATAATAGGTCTAGCGAGATACTCGGATGATTTTATCAGATCGGCTGGCCCTAGCATGATGTTCGCCAAAGATAATTCTAATAACGCTGATCATATCCAGTATAACATCGGTAGACCGAGAAATCACGCTAATAATGCTGACGCCGACACTGCACCTGTGATGATGAATACAAATCCCAATTACAACCTTGGATTTGCTACGCGGGAAAAAATGTTAATTGGCGATGATCGAAGATTCTCCTGTGCAATTCCGTTATCTCACATTTTTGGATTTTGCAGACATTTCAGGAAAGTTATTTACGGAGCAAAACACACAATTTCCTTCGTTCGAGACGACACAGGCAATGACAGAGCCATCTGGAGAGACCCTGTTGTTGTTGATCAAGGTAAGGTGTTACTAACTAAATTTACTTTGTGGATGCCAGCGATAGTTCCATCGATAATTGTGGAAGAAAAATTATTGTCATTCATGAATCAAGGTGGTAAGTCTGTTATGTCTTGGCTAACAACTACGACCGACTCTATCGACGTTAATATTAACGGAATATTTACCTGGCGAATTGCGTCACAACAAGGCGTCTCGGCACCCAGACACATCTTTGTGGTTCTTCAAAACGCAAACAGATACGATCAAACTCACAGTCACATGATATTCGATAGATTCGATGCAACAAATGTATCACTGAGGATAAACGGGCAGCAAGAACCATCCGAGGAAATATCAATTAATTTTGCCAACTATTCGACGGCTCGCGCGTATCATCGCTTGCTAAGTTTTATGGGTCGCGATCAAAATATCGATACAGGATTACAAATATCACAGTTGGATTTTAATACTCTTTATCCTATCTATTATTTTTCCCTGGGGCATCTTGATTTGGTAAAACAATCCGTCGTCGATATCCATTTCAAAGCCAGGATTAACACAGGTGGACCAGCCAGAGCAATCGCGGTAATTCTCAGCGATAGAACAATGATCCTGGAAGGCATCAGCGGCAGAATGAGAGTCATCGACGCACCTGTCGAGAAAATGTAATAAAAATCTAGATTTTCTAAATTTAGATTAAAACGATTATTAATATGCCATACGAACACGTCAGCGTAACTCTGACCCCGGGTCAGATGAAAAAACTCCAGTCAGCGATAGCAAAGCGATGCGGTGTGAAATTAACCCTGAAAAATGATCAAATTCAGGGCGGACCTAACAAACTATCGCTAACTAAGAATCAACATGGACGTTTTACCAAAGCCAAATCAGCAAATTCCGGAGTTCATGTGAATCTTAGTATAGGTGCCATCAGAGACATGGTCAAAACAGGTGGATTTTTCCCTCTACTAGCTGCTATTCCCGGATTATTAGCCGCAATTGCTCCGTCGATAGCAACCGGTCTAGCATCAAGCGCGGCTGGATACGCAGGTAAAAAACTACTAGAAAAAATAGGAGGGCGATACGGTAAAAAAAAGGGAAGCGGCCTTTATCTAAGACGCCCTCCGTACGGATCCGGCCTAAGATTAGCACGCCCTATTCGAATTTAGATTTATTCAGCGAAGCCAAGAATAAAAAAATAAAATTTTTCAGAGGCGTATTTATGCGGGATCAACTACCAGAAAAGCCAAATTCCACCGAGACAGGAATAATAAATCTCGATTCAAATACTGGACCTGGCACACATTGGGTCGCCTACGCGATTAATCCTCGCGAAGTTGTTTAATTTGACTCATACGGACTAGCGCCACCAAAAGAATTCATCAATTACGTGTCAAAGTTAAATATTCCAATTTGGTACTCGACACTTCCGACGCAGACACTAATGGATCCACCAATATGCGGTCCTGAATCAATTAACGTCCTTGATGCAATTTCAAAATCATCCGGTCCGTATCACAGAATCGTATTTGAATATGCCGTAAATAAGTATCATGGTTGATATTTACGGAAGATTCCTCTACAGAAAGAAGGAAGTAGCCGACGTCGATCTATCAAAATTCGCCACCAGGGATGATATTAATAACCTTCTGTCGCTGTCAGAGATAGATCCTGGCGAAGTTGCTATTTTTCAGAACAAAGAAGGAAGATTACAAACAAGTAACGTGAAAATAACCGATATAATCAGGCGGGACGAATATAACGATCGTATTGATCAATTTACTCGCCTATCAGAATCGGTATCAAAATCCATCGCTGATATTACCGATCTTACAGCGAAGTTACCCCTGAAGGCCGATATCGCAGATGTGGAACAAAGAGATAGCGAGCTATCAGCAACGTTACTTCTAAAGGCCGATAAAACATTATACGACGATCTTCAGGACAGATTGTCAAAAAGACTTAACAGGCTAAATAACGATCTTAAAAAACTCGACGATACCCTAGCTAAATTTAGTAAAAAAATTGAGGAAGATATAAAAACGTTCGGCGATAATTCCTCCGCCACACACGACGATCTTAGCGAAAAGGTAGGAAAAATCAGCAAGGATATTACTAACGTTTTCACCGATATTACCGAAATAAAAACCGTAATGAGTCAGAAAAGCGATAAAACATCGCACCATTACCTTGACGAGAAAACAAGAAAAATCAACGAGGATATTACTAAAATTAACGAAGAAATTAACGTGATACGCCAAATTGCACACCAAAAGACCGATAAAACATCACATGACGATCTCAGCGAAAATGTGAGAAAAATCAACGAGGATATTACCAAAATCAACGAGGAAATTTCCGCGGTACGTCAAATCACGCGTGAAAAGATAGATATATTATTGTATGACGTAGAAATTCGAAATTTGGAAGCAAAACTTAATGATGCGGCTACAAAAATTAATGATATTAGCACAAAAATATCGTCAACGAATCTTGGAAGATTAGCGCGTATTAATATACCATCCGAGGTAGAAACAGGAAAAATTCCCTGTTATGTACCATTTGTGTTAAAAACACACAAAGGTACATGGACACCCGAGAATAACACATTTAGTTTTACCACGCCAATTACTGGCATATATCGAATATATTTTATCTCCGTGATAAGATTCAAGATAATAACCAGATATTATAATATCTACGACGAATTTTTAAATATTTTGATACTTGCAAATGACACGGAAACATTTAAGCTAGAACCACCAGATAGAACCACGACAGAACCAACCATTTATTTTGCAATTTTCGAATATTTATCCGGAACACACACAACAATTGGTTAGATAAATTAACTAATAAATGACCGCGTCGGATTATCGATACAATCAGGCGCGTTCATGGCAGGATTCGTTAAAAAAACTTCTCGACGAGTATCAGGTAAAAATAAGAAAATATCAGCGTAGATTAGTTGCCATCGATGTTGCCGTATACGCGGTAAGCGCAGTAATCGCCGGCGCAGGGATAATCTTATCTGCGGTAACAACAATCGCGCCGGTCGTAGCAACGATAATAATCTCGTCGACAACAACAATCGCAGGTGTTCTCAATATTATCGCAAAAAAAATATTCTCATGCACGAGTGAAAAATTGTCCCTATACAAGAGTAAACTATCCCAGGTCAACGAAGCGTATTCGAAATTATCATCGCTGCTTTCTGAAAGTCTCAACGACGGAGTTATATCCGATCCAGAATTTTCCATGATGATAAATATCTACTCTGAGATTGAACAAATAAATATCAATAATGTCGGAACTAACTCAAATCGTGACAAACACAACACCGCCGATAACAACGCTGATATCGGCAAGCTCAACTAGGCCAGAATTTAGTATCGATTTTCCAATACCAATTAGCGTTAAAGAAATTGCGTTGTCACAGTTACGCGTCTATAATAGCTGGCCCAATATTAGATCGAAATCATTCGATAGATTATCATCGAACAATTCGCTTGTTTTTGCCAATAAAAACCGCTCCGATGGAACTCCCGATTGGATCGTCGTTGGCATACCAACAGGCAGTTACGAAATTGAGCAAATCGACAAGGAACTTACTGGTAGAATATCGAATATAACCGGCGATGATAAGCCAGGAATAAAAATATCTGCGCATGAACCAACGCTGTCATCGATAATCGAAGTAAAATCGCCATATGTCGTCGATATTTACCAATCATCGATCAGATCCGTGCTAGGTTGGCCCGAAATCGCACCTCTGGCAAAACCAGAAAAACCAGATTTTATTATTCCAGGTTGGCACGAAGAAGCTTCTCCAGAGTTACCGGAGCCAAAAAAATCAGATTTTATTACCGATGAAGGATGGTACGGAACTATCAGACACAAGCCTCTAATCCACAATGCCATCAACCTCATGAACAGCTACAAATTTAACCTGGTAATGTTCGCTTTTACTTTCAGGGACGAAAGAATTCTCTCGTGGTTGCCTCTTCCTAAAATTCCCCCAAATGTCGAAATCTTCGACGCTACCAACATTAACAGGATAATAGCCCCCATAGACGGTATCTTGATAAGAAGAACCATCGACGAATTTAATCAAGAACATAAATTACAATTAAATTTATTGCGGGGATCCTTTCATGAATGTATCTTAAATAAATCAGGTTCATGCAGCGAAATTATCGAACGTGTGAAGATTTTAAATCAACTCGCGAATGATATTGAATTTTATCACGATATGTTCATTCGGGCGATAACTGATGATATATCAATTGCCGATTACGTTCTTCCTATTAGCAGCTTCAAGTTGATCAGAAATTCGGGAGAAAAACAAAAATTCATGACAGTATTCGGATTAACCGAAGAAACGTTACCAAATTTCAAATTTCCTGATTATGACGTTGATGAAATGAGAAAATTCGTCACTGATACCATCGATGATTTATTTCCGAAATTACACGCCGCGTGGACTAAAAAAATACAATCGGAATCGATTCTCAAACATAATAATGATCCAACCGGGCAGGGACGACATATCTCGCCGGGTATCGTTAATATAACGGAGGTTATCGCGATTAATCTTCACGCGGATGTCGTTGAAGGTAGTTACAACGTGGATTCGTCTGTGTCAGAGCAAGCACAGCAGGGATTCATTTTATATTCGTTTTCACCTAGCGCCTCTCCGGGATTTTTGATAATAAAAGAACCAGTGAATCCGTTTTATCTGCGATGTCACAATCGATTATTGTCGAGGATAAATTTCAAGCTGACGGATCAAAATGGAAATTTGCTTGATATACGCGGGGAAATGCTGAGTATTAATTTGCTGGTGAGATCGTAAAATTAGAATCTTAAAAATCTTCGATTTTCATTCTCAAGATTTTCAAATCTGTCCACCAGAGAAAAATGACCAAAAAAATAAATAAAAACCGGGAAAAATAATATTTTTTTACAAAATACGCGATTTTGACTACCAACTACCCCGTCAAAAATAAGAAAAAATTGATATTTATTTTACAAAATACAAGAAAAATACACAAATTACTTGATTTTGATGGGGTAGTTGGTAGTCAAAATGAAGAAAATTCTAACTTTGTCAAATTATTTTTATTTTTTATAAAAAAATTTTATTAAGAATATTATTTTTATTGAAGATTTATTTTTTTTACTAAAATCAAGAAAAATACACAAATTACTTGATTTTGATGGGGTAGTTGGTAGTCAAAATCAAAGAAAATACACAAATTACTTGATTTTGATGGGGTAGTTGGTAGTCAAAATGAAGAAAATCGAACAATTTCGTTGTTATTTAGTAAAAAAAAAAAAAATCTTCAATAAAAATAATATTCTTAATAAATAAAATTTATTTATGAAAAATAAAAATAATTTGACAAAGTTAGAATTTTCTTGATTTTGATGGGGTAGTTGGTAGTCAAAATCATGAAAATTGTACATTTTTCTTGTATTTTGTAAAATAAATATTAATTTTTTCTTATTTTTGACGGGGTAGTTGGTAGTCAAAATCAAGAAAATTGAGCAATTTCGTTATATTTAAGAATCTTCGATTCTAATTTTACTTTCATCGACTAGCTTTTTTAGCTGCCTAACACGTGAGCTAGTAATTTTTCTTGACTCATATTCGTCTGATAAACTCGACCTTACTTTTTCTACCAGCGTCGATAATTTAACGAAATCCTCGATTTGATCATCGCTGACAATCGCGAGTGATTGATACATCGCAATCTGGATTTTCTTTATAAATTTGTATTCGGATGGTAGCGTGTACCTGTATTCGAGTTTCCCCTGGACGATCGTTTCAAATTCGGACCGGATTTTACCTGCGTCCAAATCCGAAGATAAATTTATATTTTTATTTTTCAAATCCTCGATGGCTTCGATGATATTGTTTACGTTTTCCTCGTTCATATAATAATTTTGTAGTATTTAATTAAATTTAGAAAATCTTTCGATTTTTAATCTGATATTATCGGAATATAGTAAAATTCGATCCATACGCCGAATTTGTAGGAAAATGCTGCGCTGATCATTTTTTCTGCCGCACGATGTACCGATGCTGGATGAATACTAAAATATCTTGCAGCGGCATTCATCGATGTGAATATGATTTCCTCGCTTGTTTCTCGATTTATCGATTTAACTGCCTTGGCTGGTCGTCCGCCGCCGTTACCAAATTTAGAATTTTCACTCGGAGTTACCGCCCGAAGATTTGATAGTTTGTTGTTAACTTTATTTCCGTCGATGTGGTCGATAACAAGACCGATTTTTATTGGTCCGTGAAAACACTCGTATACGAACCTATGACATAAATAACCTGCGCATCTTCGTTTTTTGTTTTTGTTGACGATAAATTTGAGATAACCAAATTTATCAACGTTGCCGATTTGATTTCTTGTTTTAGTATTCCTAACGGTACCATCGGACGACGCCTCGTATCCCGTGATCGTAGGATGAGATTTAAACTCGTATGTCATTTCCTCTGGAATTGTTGATTCTGGAATCGTTGATTTTGGATTCATATAAGATAATCTATTTGTCTAAATCGTTATTTGCTCTGAATCGATTAATATAATCTTCTTCACAAGTTATAACGGAGGAAGATCTTTTTTCATAATATCGCCGCAATTCCCTGTAATTTTTTCCTCCACACGGCAGACACAATCGAGTTTTTCCTCGCGTGCCAACTTGACAAACTAAACATCGCTGTGGTCCTTTACTACCACGCCGAATCGCATGTATATGAGCGCCGCAATAATCACCTCTGCAAGATTTGTCACAAAAATTTGTTGAACCGATTAATAGCCATTTGCAATGCATTATTAATTTAGATATTTGTCTAAAATATAATCATGGATGCATTTGATCTTGATGAGGCAGAATATATTATTCCTGAGGTCGATCGAGCGAAGAAAGAATTTTTCGATGATGGAGCGGTTCACACTTGGTCGACCTGGAAAACAAATTCCATCGATGCCACGATGAACCTGGAGCGAGCTAAGAAAATAATCAAGCACATAAAAACTGAGCACCCCAAAGAACGATTTATTTTTGGAATAAAATTTATCGCACAAATGCCTGACGATACTTGGATTATTCGCGATAAACGAGATCCTGTTCGTGGCGGTAAGAAAAACGTTATTCTCATAAAAATTCCAAACCAGGATTATTATTGGGAATCGATGGCCCTTATTATGCTAGGTCGTATCCGGCCAGTGCTGTTGTTTATGGTATTTATCAGCTAAATAACAATCCGGATATAAAAAACCTACCTACGATGAAAGAATCACCGATGATAAACTGCGTGGCTGAACGTGTGATCGAGCACATGAAAAACGCTCGACGTGGATCTGGTTTGACTCAACTGAGGTTGAATAAAATTAATGCGTGGGCAAGGACCGTCGCTGATGGTGCATCGGTGGACGACGTAGCTGCGTTAAGTAAAAAACTAAAATTTCCTATCACGGTGAAAACATTATCGGGGGAAATATTATACTCGTCGCCGTATAGATCCCGAGGAGCGCCAATCGAGATTATCGACCATAATTCTCACGCGTGGTCGCATTCGGTGATGATATTTCCGCGGGATCGTGTGGTTAAATTTTATCCTGTGGATGCCGCGAATTTCGCGGAGAATAATAATTCCGATGACATGTTCAGATTTATCAAAAAATTAAGTGTATCGGATCCGATATCGATATGGTTATTCTCGAGCGAGGAAAAATACGATCAATTTATCCTACCATACGGCGATATTTACAGGAACGAAATATTACATGAATCAAAGAAAAAACTCGCGGTGAAATATTCGTCAAATCCCGATCAATTACTAACGAATTGCTTCACAATTCCGTCCGTTGCCGCTCACGCCGCCAGAGAGAAAAACTCGTGGAGACCGACAAGAAACGAATATCTTGCTGATATTCAACGTAGCTGTATCGAGTATGGCCATGGCGGATTGTGGAATACCAGGTATGATTTCGAGGATATGATTTCCGTTGACATGAGCGCATGTTATCCTGGAAGTTTTCTTGGATATGGCAATTGTGCCTAGTATTTTACTAAATTCGGCCATCCTACCAGCGAAATGACAAGGGTAGCAATTAACGGACCGTTGCCTGATTTTGTCATGACAGGATTCGCTTGTGTCACGTCGTTTGAATTTGCTGAAAATTTACATAAAATCTGCTATATTTGGTTCGGCAGGCATTTCTCTCAGCGTCGTTGGGTTCCTACGGTGTTGTTGAGATATATGCTTGATTCATCGATGTTAGTGTCGTTGACGGTGAGTGAGGCGATTATATCGTATAGGAAACAGACCGATGTGTGGTTGCCGACAGATTGTGATAACGCGAAAGATATAGGAAGAAAAATAATCGGCAAATTCACTCAAGGTGGATCCGTTGATCACAAGCATCGACACGCTAGATTGTTTATCAATGACGCTGAGATGGATTTTATAATCGCCGATACGGTATCACGAGGAATATTTTGTAACAGAGAGAATATTATCATTGATGGAGCAAAGTTAGGTACCGTGATTAGTTATCTTGATGGAGAATCAGCGCAATATACACATTTGCGATCATCGATGCTCGCTTATGTGAGTATAAATTTACTCTCGATGATAAACAAATTTTCCGATATCGCAGTAAGGGTCGCGACGGATTCGTTTTATATCGATAAAAAATATCAGGACAAGTTGGAAAATTTAATTACCGACGGTAGCTCATGGGGAACTTGGAGAATAAAAAACGAAGATATTCTAGATTATTGTGAGGACGCCGATGTTGAAGATTGCGATGAATTCCACCGAGGTAGATTTGAAGATTTTTCCAAAGCCGGATCTGCGTTCGATCCAATTTCACGCAGTAAATTTGCTTACCTAAATGGACCTGGCGGTAGCGGTAAAACGACGCGAGTAATAAATTTATTTGCAAATTCTGACATGATCGTGCTGACTCCGACACATAGATTAGCACGAGAAATAAAGCAGCGTGGCGTTAATTCTTGCACATACCATAGCTATTTCAAGTACAGCGGTGGATCATGGGACTCGGTGCGCATGGGCGATAAATATATCAACAAGATTATAATATTCGATGAGATTTGCACGGTGAATTTAGCTATATTAAAATCGATATTAGCCTGGCTGGGGGGGGGGGGAAATACCGCCGTGATAATGTGCGGCGATCATGGCCAACCTAATCCTATCGATGGTGAATCGCCTCACGAGTGGCTTAGAAGCTTCGTTGATTATTATGAGGAAATCGACGCTGATCATAGATCAACGGATATTTTGTTGACCGAATTCAAAAAATTGATTCGATTACAACCGAACAAGATTCAATGTGACGTCATGAGGAAAATAATCGACGAGACTCCGATGAGCGATTTTCTAAATTTGTGGCGTCCTGATCATTTGATCGTCGCTAGTAGAAAAATTATTCGTGATATTATTCAGGAAATGTTATTCAAGCTGCATTGTGAGAAATTTCCAACATTGCAGGTACCGTTGTGCTATAGGCCCGCTAATACTCGACGACAAAATATCAATCTTACTCTGCCATGCGGAGAGGAAAAAAACTTGGTCCTGAATGATATTATCTTCGTTGATATTAATCTTGTTAATGACGCGCTAAATGCAGAAAAATCACCATGGAAATTAGGTTACGCAACAACGATACACTCGTCGCAGGGATTGACCGTCGATAGTCAAGTTTGGATCGTCGATGATAGAATATCTTGGTCAAATTTGGTATATTTGGCCGTGTCGAGAGTAAGAAAATTATCCCAGCTAGGACGAATTCGAGTAAACTACATTAGTGACGCTGGCGGTAGTTGAGTATCTTTGGGTATTATTTGTAATTCTTCTTTGGTAAATCCGCGTTGTGGCGCTAACGAATCTAGAATATAAATTGCCGGTCTTCCTGATGATCTTGTTACGGCGGATATTTTGTGCGTTGTAACGCTCCAGGTTGGATCGGTTGCTCTTTTTCTTCCTCCTTCAGCCTCGCCTTCCTTATATAAATACCTGACTGTGACCGTACCTAGTACAGGCTGAATTGTGGAATCTCGCTTTAGTGGTATATTCGATTTTGTAATTGCAATTGCAGGCTTCATTGATATTGTTCGAGTCGTCTCGTTATTTAGCGCGCTGATTACATGAGGCAATCTTGATACCCAATCGTGAGATTAATTATCTTTAATAAACTCACGCGCGTATTGGTATCCGAATAATCGTTCTGCGAGCGTTTTATTGAATCTTTCGACGATAGCTTAATTGCGATGAACACCTACAATACCGCGACGGATTTTAACATTATTCTTCTTCATCAATGAAGTAACCGCGCCAAGAAATTCTCGACCTGGATCAACCTGGAGAAGATTTGGCCATGTTAATGGGGATCGGGAATAAATTTCGTTAAATGCCTTAGCAATTTCCGTTGCTGTTTTATTTGATAATGGCTCTGCTTCTTTGTACCTGCTGGCGATATCGACAATAGTCAGGACGTATTTATATGTGACTCCGTTGACGGTATCGTGAGGAAGAAACATTAGATCCGCTTGATGGACCTCATTGGGGACACTGACGGTGAAACTCGCGTATGGTATTTTTTTAGGTGGAGGAAGATATATTTGCCAAATTGCCTGTTTTGATAGCCACGATTCAGCGACGGATTGTTTTACCGATGCGGCCTTGGCGAGTTTGGCGATCGCTGATTTTCCTCGCCAGAATCCTCGCGGAGAATAATATATCTGTTCCATATTATTTACCAGCGCCGAATACTAATTTGCCTTTCATCGCGCCTTTGATCAGCCAGGATGCTAATTTCTCTTTGAATTTTTTGTTAGGAATCGCGTCTAATGCGTGAGTTAGCTTGATATCAGCAAGATGCCTTTGTTGTAAATCTCCGCTGCGATATGCGAGGTCATGATCATAACAAGCTCCATCGATGGCGTTTATTGGATTTTCGCCTTGCTTTGGTTGTTTATTATTATCAAGTCTGATATCGAGTCTCGTTCCAGGTCCGCAATAATTGTACCCTGGTAGATGCTTCTCTCCGGGATATTTCGCCCAGGGTAATCCAGGTAGATTTGTCAAGGAGGCTGCGATATCTCCTCCGGTTCTTCTACTTTTTTTTTACAAATCTAAACTTGCGTGTCTTACAAACTTCGCATTCTCCTGCGATTGCATTTCTGTTGTTGCGTGTAACAATTTCGGTTGGATTTATTGTAGCTGTGTGTGTGCGACACTTAACACAATATAGATCCATGTATTTTATTAACATGAATGTAATTGATTTTTCAGCCACGAAACGACGCGACCAAGTGAAACATCATGCTGCATTACCGAATTCGATTAGAATGATAATCATTGGTCCATCAGGATCAGGTAAAACGCAATTATTGCTGAATTTGATTATGAGATGGCTGAAATGGGACAGGTTGTACTTGGTTGCACCATCCGTCGATGATCAGCGTTGTTACCAAGTGCTGAAGGAATTTAGCGACAATACCGATGAGGGCACGATCGAATTCATCACGGATATCAACGAAGCTCCATCCGTGGAGAATTTGGACGGTGATACTAATAATCTTGTTGTATTCGACGATGTTATGCTGGAAAAGCAGACCAACCCGGCTAGAATATTCTCGCGTGGCAGACACGAGAATACCGATGTTATTTACGTGACACAGAGATACACGCAGATTCCAAAGGTGATCAGGGACAATTGTAATATCTTATCGGTATTCAACGGCGTAGATACACACACGTTGAGAAATATCCATCAGACCTGGTGCAACGGTGACATGGATATAAATAAATTTAAAAATTTGTTTAGCCGCGCCCAGATGACGCCGCATGGTTTCATCACGATAAATCTGCATGATCCACGTAGTAGGTATCGTATCGGTCTTGATCAAATTTATTCATGAAAAAAGCAGCCCCGCGTGACAACAAAAATAAAAAATTATTCCGCCTCGTTTATTTTCTGTCTCGGATACTATATTTTATGACACACTCGGCATACCTACCCGATGCACCGAGTCTGGAATGCGCGAAAATTAGATCTCGTGGAAGGCCGTAAAAGTGAAAATAGAGGCTTCTACGGAGAAAGTTCGCGTAGGAACGTTTATTTTGCTTGGAAAAAATGGTCTGTTAAACTTCCCTGCTGCTCGCTATATCGTCCCACTTTACTACTCTCAACGTGTTTATACCAATATTAAGTTTCTGTATGTCACTGTGTTTAAGTTTTGATTTTCTGTTTTATTTCACTTGATACAAACACATGCTGACTAATCTTGTCATGTGGTGTATCTCGATCATACTGTAAAAGTGCATAGCTTAACACAGGTTTCGAACTCTTGCTATGAGCAGCAGCAGTAAACATGGCATGGACCACGAGAAATCAACTTTTTTTCTTCTTGGTTATAAAATCATTAGGTACTAATGTGTAAACTATTAAGTTGGTAATTTTTTTAATCTAATTATTGTGTAGATTTACTAAATGTACTTTTGCGATATTAAGTCCCATGTTTGTTTAAAGGTTCTAACAAGCTGGGGTTTTTATGCAATATGTCATAAGTATATAAGGTGTTGTGGGCTGCATGTATGAAGACAGCTCAGCAGCTTTCAAACTAATATTGCAATTACTATGAGTTTTTTTTAGAAGTTATTTATTTTCTTGAAGTTGTTTTTTACTGTTCTGTATATAGTTTAGAAACTTTAAGCAATATTTTGGACTAGTCCGATAACATAAGACACATCACCCAATATTTTTGTTGGGGGGCTGATGGGTCTTACTGCCTAATGAAGGGTGCTGTGTGGAGCATTTTGATGTCGACTAACAGTGTAATGAAAGTCAAATTTTCAGAAATATCACACACAACTGATAACCAATAACAATGCATTTCTACAAAGTAAAGTTATAATGTTTTTGTCAGACTTTACTTACCCTGATGTCTTTTCTCTAATAAATTCAAATTCTCACAAAAGAACCGGACCTGTTTTCAAGTTTTGCTGGCCCACATTTCAGTTGGCTGGAAAGCGGTGAAAGTCAGGAATGCCAAAATCGGGTTAAGGTGAAACATTATTCTTTAATGAAATGTTTTGCCTATTGGAACTGTAAGCAATGTTTCGTTTCATTCAAGAAACATATACCCCACATGAACCTACTTAAACAAACTTTGGCGTACCTCGACTACTGTTGCATTGCAACAAATTCAAATGTATGTCAATGGAACATGAAAATGTATCCATTTGCTAGTGTCATATTTTCACTCCACCAGGATAAAGACAGCACTGTAAGTATATTAATTACACATAAATTAGTGGAAAAGTGTTGATATAGGCTGCCAAGTGTGGGAGCTATTCCTGAAACTTGGACTACTCATTCCGATGTCAATCGACATTGGAACACATATACATGGCCGTTATTTGGGTAGTAAGACATAGCACTAAAACAAAAACAACATGTGCTATGTCTTACATTGTAGAACTATATTTTGGACTTGTACATTTTTGTTTAAGATTTTATTTAAGCACAAAATATTTATTGATGGAATTTAATGTGCTTTTCTCTATTCTAAATTATATAATTAATATTCATTCCTAACTTATTTTACAAGCAAACTACATATAGTTATATCATTTGTTATAAGAACTTGGCTATATTGTCAAGTGTTAGCGTCACATACCAACACATTTATTTTGTATGTACTGATTTTCTGTATTTAAGACTCTAATTCCATGCTTATACAGTATAGGTCCAAAAATGTTCTTAGGGATATAGAATACCCAAGTCATTGTGAGTGTTATCCTTGCTGATTTGATCTTTGCAATACAATTTAATCATTACTTAATCCATGATATGACTGAGGTTTTTTAAACTAGTAATTGTTTAAATTACATTACATTTTTTTGTAATGTAACAAATCCAAATCACACACACACACTTAATCTAGCACTTCATACACATAATTCCAATGTCTTCACAAAAAGCTCAAAATGTCAAAGTCACTGTGAGTGTTATCTTCACTGACATAATATTCTAACTTCAAGTCAACAATAACTTATTAATCTAGCAATCCAGAAAAGCATAATTTAATGACATTTTTCTTTCATAATTTACTAGTTGTCTAAGTCTGAGGTGGGCAAACTATTTTTCAATGTAGCCACAGGTATGGTGAATGAGAAGTGAAAAACATCATACGATGACACAACTGAGCCAAACTTACATGGCCAATTTGCCACTTGTGGCAATTGGTGACAAGGTTGCCCACCCTGGGTCTAAGTCAGTGTGACCATTGTCATTGCCAGCCTGAAACCCAATTTAATGCCATTTGTATAAATTCATTTCAAATAAATATTATGATATAGTTGAAGTGTAAAGTCAAGCAAGTATTCTGTTTGCAGATTTTACATTTTAGATATTACAGTAAAGTCATATTTTCTCTTGTGTAGTAAACTTTATTGCAACTGGTTCCAAAATAGTAAATCTTATTCAGTTTTCATTCACCAGAATAGGTATTAATACAATCCTGAATTAACTGTATGGTACTAAAATATACCCTGATCTTGTGTGAGATTGTAATATACAGAACTACATGTATACCTCAAGACAACAATAATATATTGAATTTATATTATATCAAGACTGTCATGGTTATGAACTCCAACTTTATTCAGGTTTTTTCATAATAAATGATCATCTTGTGTTATGGCTCAAAAGAAATCAAAGTTCATTTTAACTCCATTCTCTCCACATTTGTCAGTTGTTAAGAGGCATACTCATCATCAGTGTTATAGTAAAATGTAATCTTATCTGGATCAATCTTGCTGGTGTAATATATGAATGGAGAAAGAATATTATCATCCAGATTAAAATATTTTTTATTCAGACTCTACTGAAAATTTTAGCTGGATATGGGATACGGAGCCTGATGTGTACGAACAAAGCAATGTGTACCATGACCTTTTTAATTTAATATTTTAAACTCCTGCAGAAGAGATTTTTAGATCCATTAAACTGTATTAACAAAAACATTTCTTCAGTATGATTTTCTTTTACTTAGTAGTGACAAAACTCATATTTTAAAGTTGTTGTTTTTTTGTGTTTGGTTTGGCCTTTTATGGTAAACCAACACAAGTAAGTTATTTAGTGCCAAGGCACTTTAAGTATAGTGCCTTGCCCAAGGACACACCATGGTAGCTAACCCAGGTTGGTCTGATGGTAGAATTTGAACCTACCTTATTTCACAGGTCCAGAAAGCTAACCACTGAGCAACTACAACTCCCCATCTTATGGTGGAATGCTGGTATACTTTATGATCAAGAAGGATGGGTTGGGGTATGCATGTTGCATCTGAAAAAAGTGATGGAATTTTTGTTTACATAATATTTTAGTCATACAATATGAATCATTTTCTATAGATTTAAGATGTATCAGATCAAGTTAAGAAAAATTATATATTCTGTTTCCTGGGAATGTACTAAAATTCACTGTTATTGTTTGATTTTTTTGGTAGTAAGCTTACTTGGTATTTTTTCTTTTTAACTTGAATACCTAATTTGTTAACATCCTGTCCTAAATCTTCATGGTTCTGTCTATAAAGTGGCAACTGTTGATACATGTAGGGAGGTTTTTGTTTATATCTTTTGATTTTTGTGGTTCTGGAAGTTGCAGTATTTGTTGTTGTATTATTAACCATTTCAGTAATTTAATGAATGCAGAGTATACTGCTCTATAAATGAAATTTAAGGGAAGATAATGTAAAAGTATGTTTCACTGCAAATATAAATTGTTTAAAATAATAATATATCATTTATCATATGACTATTCAATTGTGGTAACTAGTATTCCATCCAATATCTATATATTAAGATATGTCTTTTCATACAGCTGGTGATCATTTAGATACAAGTCCAATTGAACATAATCAAATTATCAGTGCAGGTGTTTTTATTAGTAGTAGTATTGCAAGTATAAGTGTTAGTATTAAGATTTCATATACAGGTATGATAAGTGTATCATAATGTTTAAATGATGCTCCTTGTTACAACATAAAATATGTTCACTGAAACAAATGGTTCACTGGTAAATTTTCAGTAAAGGTCTTCACTGAATTATGTTGCATAAACTATTTTACAATAAAACATATATGATGCATCTCAATTATGATGATGTGGAAGAGGAGGATTAATAATAATGCAGTTTAAGTTATCTTCATCACATAAGTTCTAGCAGATGTGTCATTTTTATGTGGCTCATTATCAGTTTGAAACTGGTCTATGATTCCTGGATCTGGACATATCTGGTCCCCTGCTGTTGTGCTGCTATGGTCTTTACAGTTCATTAGGATATCAGTTACACTGGTTTACATTTAGAACCCCATGGGATGGAATGCCCAGTTTGAAACTGAGAGAATGGTTAATTATCCATAATATAACTCCTGCAGTTATTATTAGGTTTGATATCAAGGTCTTTCATTAAAAGCTTTTCAACTCATGTTCTGTTCTACCATACAGATAAATAAAGTCAAATTCAAGGCTTTCAGAATTGTCCAGTTTGTTTCATGTGTTGTCAGTTTAATGGGCAGGTAACTAACTGTGCAGCAGACAGACTGTATATTACAAGTGTCATCACATGTGACTAATTATTAACCAATGTAATGAAACTTGTATAATTAGAAGGCTGTATTTAAAAACTCTAAAGATCTTAAATGTGTGCTAGAGGGTAGGATTAGCAGTTATACTCCCAATTATGTTTGTGATGAGCAAAAGCAGCTGCACACATTTGAGCTTTTAGTTTGGTTCTGGTAGGGTCAAAACATGCAGGTACATTTTGATCTTAAAAAATTAACATAATTCCCATGTAATACTTTCCAAACCTAAGTATGCAATTGATTTGATAAAAGTTTTGAGACTACTGTTTAGGTTCTGTTCTTACAATACTACCTGACCTCACTACTCCACAGTGAAATGGCCAACTGTTAAGTTATATAAGCCAGATGAGTAATGTTAGCCATTTGTTTAAGTGTTTTCTCATTAATTTCATTTGTCTCACAGAGTTGCATGCAATATTTCTTTCTGGAATAAATTCATTTTATTTTCTAATTGTGTATTTTATGGTCTCACTGGACAGTTTATCTGGTGAATTTTCATCCGACAATGACCAATTACAGAAAAATGAGAATAATTTTACACTGAAGATACTAACAAAAACAAACTAATGATTTTTGTAGAAAGAATACATGTGAGATTTTGACTGCAGTAATCAGGTTAATTCCTGATGCAGCTATTGGTTTCTATGCTGAACCATCACTGCCACCATCTCCTAAATTTTACATTCATTTTTGACAAGAAATAGCTATTTTCAATATTTTTCTGTGACAAGGCAGCTAAAAGAATCAGTATGTGCCTTATGCATGAATAAAGTTCACTAGTACTATAACAAATTAGCATACTTTTCATCACCCCTCAACCATCTAGATTTTTTTATATTTGCCTCTGTAGCAGACACACATAAAGGTCGGCAGCTCATTTGCAGATCAAGTTACGCATTTGATCTCCAATGCTCATCTAACTGTGACAGGCAGTCACCAACAAGCCAACCTATTTCCATGCCTAACTCAAAGTAAATCTAAACCACATTATAGATTTAGCTTATGTGTGAATTTAGAAATGCTAGGCTTGTGATAATTAGGTTCATGCCTTCTACCTTAAAAATTAGGTGTATGTCAAAATACGAAACTATCCAGTGAGACCTATGATGTTAATTTTAATCCCTATGGGATTTGTGACATAAAAAGCCCAAATGCTTTATGTATTAAAAGGTAACTAATGGGGGCAGGATCTGCAGTGAATCAATGGTATGTATGCTACACTCCTGATAAAAATGTTTGTGTTACAATCATGTTATCAAGTCAACCAGGTTACCTACTGCAATGTACCCTTGCCTTACTCCAATTCCCTCAGTACTCAGTAAACAACTAGTGTTGCTGTACATAACAAAACCAGTCCATATTGATTTTACCTATTTTAATAAATCCTGACAAAAATAATTCTCTAAATAAAGCATGATTAATATGTGAAGGTCTCGCATGTAATCAAACTCTTCCAAGCTTTTAATGATATAAACCGATTTATCAATGTTTATCAAATTTACATGAAAAACTATTTCTTATTTGTTATCAAATATGTTCGATGTTTTGATCATATAAGCATTTCTGCTACATTAGATCAAAATAATCTTTTTGTCAGAAATAGAGCCCTTATAGTATTTGCAAGGTCAACCAATCAGATGCAGAATTTGAGTTTAATATGAATGAATATTTTTTTTACAAAATTGCTCCTTTGCTATATCTTGATGAGATAAATCTATTTACCAAGTCTGATAAAATTAATGAGAAATAGTTTTAAGAGCAGTAGCAAGAATGGCTAGTGAGATGTAGAACCACCACATTATATGCATAGAATTTGCTTACAGCCTCAAACATACAAGCAAATAATTAAACAAGTCAGATCTAAATTGGATCATAAGCACTGTTGTGCAAGTCGTAAGAAACTCTGCCAATCAGTTGCAAGGTCACTTCATTAACATACCTTTATCACACTCATAATAAGCATCATTGTGAAGCTTGACTATATAAGCCCAATGGCCAAGTATGATCAAACTTGAATCAGCAGTAGTGGTTATAACCTCATGTATTTGTATGCATGTTCACTTCTTCACTCTAGATCTCATTTATATAAACATGTATTCTAAATTTAGTAAAAACTGCACTATATGTATAAATACTGCATGCGGTGGTAACATGCTCAGTCAGGTAAAAGATCACTTTATTATTATTAATGGTTAACACTCATCAAACTTCGAGGACAGCTTAATGATTTTAGTCTATATTGTGGAAGTATGGCTTTTAGGCTGGTTAAAAGAACTCAACTAATCTTATACATGATCACCTCATGTATATACTTGGATTTTGCTCATTATTAGATTTATCCAAGATGTTGATTTAAGTCCAAAACCAAGTTTTATATAAACAAATTGATCAGAACTATGGACTCCAAAGTAGCTAATTTCTTACTGTTGAAAGACAGAAGGGATGTGAAATAAATAACACACTCTGGACCATTACATAAACCCACTTAGCCTTTTGACCAGTTGAGATAAAATAGCAACAATAATGTTAATTCAGATTGATAAATTATGTTTTCTCACATTACCTCTAGCCCTTTTCAACATGGATGGTATTTTTCTTAGACATATGTCAGCTCTTAATTAGTGGCCCTTTCCCATCATGAATGTTGTAGGTGAAACTCTCAGAATTAGGCTTTTTAATTTGTATCTGAAAAAGAAAAAAAATATTGGTCTGCATATATCAATGTCACCTTTTCTGTATTAGATTAAAATACCATATGTGTGTGTGTGTGTGTGTGTGTGTGTGTTCATTTTAGTATTTAAGCATACTTGTCTCCATGTGTTTATTTTACAATTGATGATGATAACACCTAACTGGTTCAATTGATAAAATGTTATTTCTGACTTCTTACAACTGCTCATTATATCTGAATTTACATTCAATGTTTGTTTTAATTAACATATTTGGGATAATGGGCAAATTATTTATTTTGTAGTTTATCATTATATCATTTATCAGTAATTTATCATTCAAATATTTAAAATATATAGTACCATTATACTGACTTCATATTCTATATGATAACCCAGCAATACATGTTAAGCAGATAAGTGCAAATAAAAATGTTTAGAATGTAAAAGTTACTCCAAGCTCAAAGAAGATCTGCAAAAGATAATCTCCAACATATTACCAAACAAAAAGCGAAGTTAACGCAGTTACCTTTTTTATGACGTCTCAAACACCAACGGTATTGTACAGCTACGTCTTTCAAACCAGAATTAATTTCTTGAGCTCTTACAAAATGAAGAAAATTTTAAATACTATAATTTAAGCAGCTTCTTTACATGACATAAGATAAATTATGGCACAGTGTTATGTCTTTCAGCACGACGCAACTTCACATTTGGACGGCGTGCTGTGTGGGCATCCCTCACACAGCAACTGACATTAATTCTCTATTAGTAGACAATAATTCGGAATAAATCCTCCGCAAATCTAACATTCTCGAATTTTCATAGTTCCACTTTTTCACTGTTGCCTTTGTTTTATTGTACAATCGCTAAGGTGGCAGGGTCCAGTTTCGTAATTTGGCCCCTGGCAAATTTCTTAACTTAAGCCTATGGTGTGACTTTTTCAGCTATTATTGTTTACTATTTATAGATATGGATATATTTGTGAACTAGGTGTTTTGGGCTTGTGTTGTTCTTGAAATTGATGTCAGTCATGTACACCTTCCATAGTTGCTCTGCAGTATGTTGATAGTGAAATACCAATAGTTGGCTAGGAAGAAGAGCTAGCCTCCCATAGCAGTAGAAACGTGGGTTCAAGGCAAGCCGAGTATCTCGAAAACGGCTTGGATGACAACTATTCTGAATTGCATCAAACTATTTAGTAGACAGTGTTTTTCAAAAGTTTCATCCAGGGAAAGGGCTTGCGTTTGCATTGTGAGTACTACATGCTGTCAAAAATGGCATTTGGATGTGAAAAATGCAGGTATAAAATAGGGGTTGGGGTGCATAAACCTCTTCTGCTGTGAACTGCCATTGACTTCTCTGGTCAAGTGAATACTATTCTTATGCTCTGTTTTAATATAGGTATCTAAAAATATGGACCTTTTTGACCTCACTTGTGTATTTGATTTTTTATGATTTTTTATACTAGGTCACTGATTGCGGCATTAAATTTGTACATAAAAACTGGACCCTGCCCCCTTAAGGAAAATTGATCATTTTTTGATGGTGCAGTCAGCCACATCTATTACACTTTTCTGTTTCTTTGTGTATATTTAAATAATTTTTATGCATTAGCTTTATTATATCTCCTTCCTTTTTCCATATATTACATAGTGTTGTATGTGATGCTCTTTGGAGAGGGAGGTAACTGTGTTTTGTACCTCCATGTGAGAACTGTTTACATCATGACAAAGTAGCATATTTTGGATATAACTTACTAAATATGAGAACAAAATGGTAACCATAATGTATTGTCTTGCACTTTCTGTAGCTGTCAAGGTTTTGCACCTCTATTTTTATGAATACTATTCACATTTCAATACAGACACGCCTAAACAATTGCATAGCATGTCAACATGTATTCTTTAAAGTAATTTAACTCCACAGGAGCAGATAGAATTCAGAGGAATCATACATAAACACACTGTTGTGAATATTGAATGTCACCAGTGGAACAGTCTTAGAAATAATGATGCATATGGCATATTACTTGGTATATTTTGGTGAGAAGAATGAAAGTTTTAGCACACCGACATAGTTTCTACCTTCATGACCCCACTCTGAAGTTGACATAAGAGATTCATATCTCACACTTGGGTGATAGTAGAAAATGTTTCAGTGTTATGTATATATCTTGAAATTTCTAGGTTCAGTTAACAAAGGGGGAAAAGCTTAAAATTAAGTGGCAGCTTCATGCATTTGACAATGCACATACAGTTTCTCCTCTGAAAGTCTTATGTTTTCACTGAATGTTAAAAGTACATCAGTATCACTTGTTTCTTTTCTTTTTGCAGGTGTCAGTTTGCATAGTAAGAGATTAGGATTAATCGGTTAGTCATGCTGAAAGAAACAATAGCTTCAATCTCATCCAGATAGTCATTCTGATCTAAGTGCACAAGAGAGTGACTTTGACGGACAGACTTAGCTTCTGCAGGAGTTGTTTTATGGTACGTGCTTATCAAAAGCCAAGCCGGTGATATGCTTTTTACCTTGAACTGGATTTTCCACTATAAATATTTGTTCTATACCTTATCTTATTATTTACTATGATTTTGTAAACTCCAGAAAACATTAAAGTCAGTTGTAAGTAAATTGGTGTCTGAGAAGAAATTTCTCTGTTAAACTGTATTGAGTAATTTGTATATGTATGGTCAGTTTCATTGGCTATGTATCAATGAATTTATTTGATATGTCACTCCTTTAAGTTTTAGGGTCCTACACATCAGTATATCAATATTCCAGCATTGTCTTATGTTAATTGATTAAACTTTGACTTTTCCAGACTAGCTAGACTTGTGTTGCGATTACCCCCCCCCCCCCCAATATACACTGACACAACACTGATGTTGCTATTAGCATCTCCAGAATGATAATGAAAAGTTAGGAACCACTTCTTTTATATCAGTCTAAGAGTACTTCTAAAGCACATGATTTACTTAAATGTGTGATTTCTTTAAGTTTGCTAGAAGAGTTTAGAGAAACTTTTCACTTCTGTCACTGACACCTAACATAGCATTTATGTTATTCCCTCCTAAAATGTATAACTTCCAGATCTCTTCTTGACATTCATGAAACATTGTAAAGGAATTTTGATTTTGTACTGATGCTATGGTGGTAAACAAAGACCAAGAGCATTGTAGGTTGCAAACAATTTGAAATCTTTCAAGAAATGCAGTCAGTCATAATTCACAATGTAAATAATGCAGTACTTTTTGCCGCAAAGAGGTAACTTTTTTAAAAGCATAATACCATTTTTAGTTTTGTGCACAAAAAGTTTTCCTTTATACCAATGTACTAGATAATGTCTAAATATGTGATATGTACACAACTTTTGACATAAACCATTTTGAGCCAAATCCTTAAGGTGGCAGGGTCCAGTTTCGTAATTTGGCCCCTGGCAAATTTCTTAACTTAAGCCTATGGTGTGACTTTTTCAGCTATTATTGTTTACTATTTATAGATATGGATATATTTGTGAACTAGGTGTTTTGGGCTTGTGTTGTTCTTGAAATTGATGTCAGTCATGTACACCTTCCATAGTTGCTCTGCAGTATGTTGATAGTGAAATACCAATAGTTGGCTAGGAAGAAGAGCTAGCCTCCCATAGCAGTAGACACGTGGGTTCAAGGCAAGCCGAGTATCTCGAAAACGGCTTGGATGACAACTATTCTGAATTGCATCAAACTATTTAGTAGACAGTGTTTTTCAAAAGTTTCATCCAGGGAAAGGGCTTGCGTTTGCATTGTGAGTACTACATGCTGTCAAAAATGGCATTTGGATGTGAAAAATGCAGGTATAAAATAGGGGTTGGGGTGCATAAACCTCTTCTGCTGTGAACTGCCATTGACTTCTCTGGTCAAGTGAATACTATTCTTATGCTCTGTTTTAATATAGGTATCTAAAAATATGGACCTTTTTGACCTCACTTGTGTATTTGATTTTTTATGATTTTTTATACTAGGTCACTGATTGCGGCATTAAATTTGTACATAAAAACTGGACCCTGCCCCCTTAAGGAAAATTGATCATTTTTTGATGGTGCAGTCAGCCACATCTATTACACTTTTCTGTTTCTTTGTGTATATTTAAATAATTTTTATGCATTAGCTTTATTATATCTCCTTCCTTTTTCCATATATTACATAGTGTTGTATGTGATGCTCTTTGGAGAGGGAGGTAACTGTGTTTTGTACCTCCATGTGAGAACTGTTTACATCATGACAAAGTAGCATATTTTGGATATAACTTACTAAATATGAGAACAAAATGGTAACCATAATGTATTGTCTTGCACTTTCTGTAGCTGTCAAGGTTTTGCACCTCTATTTTTATGAATACTATTCACATTTCAATACAGACACGCCTAAACAATTGCATAGCATGTCAACATGTATTCTTTAAAGTAATTTAACTCCACAGGAGCAGATAGAATTCAGAGGAATCATACATAAACACACTGTTGTGAATATTGAATGTCACCAGTGGAACAGTCTTAGAAATAATGATGCATATGGCATATTACTTGGTATATTTTGGTGAGAAGAATGAAAGTTTTAGCACACCGACATAGTTTCTACCTTCATGACCCCACTCTGAAGTTGACATAAGAGATTCATATCTCACACTTGGGTGATAGTAGAAAATGTTTCAGTGTTATGTATATATCTTGAAATTTCTAGGTTCAGTTAACAAAGGGGGAAAAGCTTAAAATTAAGTGGCAGCTTCATGCATTTGACAATGCACATACAGTTTCTCCTCTGAAAGTCTTATGTTTTCACTGAATGTTAAAAGTACATCAGTATCACTTGTTTCTTTTCTTTTTGCAGGTGTCAGTTTGCATAGTAAGAGATTAGGATTAATCGGTTAGTCATGCTGAAAGAAACAATAGCTTCAATCTCATCCAGATAGTCATTCTGATCTAAGTGCACAAGAGAGTGACTTTGACGGACAGACTTAGCTTCTGCAGGAGTTGTTTTATGGTACGTGCTTATCAAAAGCCAAGCCGGTGATATGCTTTTTACCTTGAACTGGATTTTCCACTATAAATATTTGTTCTATACCTTATCTTATTATTTACTATGATTTTGTAAACTCCAGAAAACATTAAAGTCAGTTGTAAGTAAATTGGTGTCTGAGAAGAAATTTCTCTGTTAAACTGTATTGAGTAATTTGTATATGTATGGTCAGTTTCATTGGCTATGTATCAATGAATTTATTTGATATGTCACTCCTTTAAGTTTTAGGGTCCTACACATCAGTATATCAATATTCCAGCATTGTCTTATGTTAATTGATTAAACTTTGACTTTTCCAGACTAGCTAGACTTGTGTTGCGATTACCCCCCCCCCCCCCAATATACACTGACACAACACTGATGTTGCTATTAGCATCTCCAGAATGATAATGAAAAGTTAGGAACCACTTCTTTTATATCAGTCTAAGAGTACTTCTAAAGCACATGATTTACTTAAATGTGTGATTTCTTTAAGTTTGCTAGAAGAGTTTAGAGAAACTTTTCACTTCTGTCACTGACACCTAACATAGCATTTATGTTATTCCCTCCTAAAATGTATAACTTCCAGATCTCTTCTTGACATTCATGAAACATTGTAAAGGAATTTTGATTTTGTACTGATGCTATGGTGGTAAACAAAGACCAAGAGCATTGTAGGTTGCAAACAATTTGAAATCTTTCAAGAAATGCAGTCAGTCATAATTCACAATGTAAATAATGCAGTACTTTTTGCCGCAAAGAGGTAACTTTTTTAAAAGCATAATACCATTTTTAGTTTTGTGCACAAAAAGTTTTCCTTTATACCAATGTACTAGATAATGTCTAAATATGTGATATGTACACAACTTTTGACATAAACCATTTTGAGCCAAATCCTTAAGGTGGCAGGGTCCAGTTTCGTAATTTGGCCCCTGGCAAATTTCTTAACTTAAGCCTATGGTGTGACTTTTTCAGCTATTATTGTTTACTATTTATAGATATGGATATATTTGTGAACTAGGTGTTTTGGGCTTGTGTTGTTCTTGAAATTGATGTCAGTCATGTACACCTTCCATAGTTGCTCTGCAGTATGTTGATAGTGAAATACCAATAGTTGGCTAGGAAGAAGAGCTAGCCTCCCATAGCAGTAGACACGTGGGTTCAAGGCAAGCCGAGTATCTCGAAAACGGCTTGGATGACAACTATTCTGAATTGCATCAAACTATTTAGTAGACAGTGTTTTTCAAAAGTTTCATCCAGGGAAAGGGCTTGCGTTTGCATTGTGAGTACTACATGCTGTCAAAAATGGCATTTGGATGTGAAAAATGCAGGTATAAAATAGGGGTTGGGGTGCATAAACCTCTTCTGCTGTGAACTGCCATTGACTTCTCTGGTCAAGTGAATACTATTCTTATGCTCTGTTTTAATATAGGTATCTAAAAATATGGACCTTTTTGACCTCACTTGTGTATTTGATTTTTTATGATTTTTTATACTAGGTCACTGATTGCGGCATTAAATTTGTACATAAAAACTGGACCCTGCCCCCTTAAGGAAAATTGATCATTTTTTGATGGTGCAGTCAGCCACATCTATTACACTTTTCTGTTTCTTTGTGTATATTTAAATAATTTTTATGCATTAGCTTTATTATATCTCCTTCCTTTTTCCATATATTACATAGTGTTGTATGTGATGCTCTTTGGAGAGGGAGGTAACTGTGTTTTGTACCTCCATGTGAGAACTGTTTACATCATGACAAAGTAGCATATTTTGGATATAACTTACTAAATATGAGAACAAAATGGTAACCATAATGTATTGTCTTGCACTTTCTGTAGCTGTCAAGGTTTTGCACCTCTATTTTTATGAATACTATTCACATTTCAATACAGACACGCCTAAACAATTGCATAGCATGTCAACATGTATTCTTTAAAGTAATTTAACTCCACAGGAGCAGATAGAATTCAGAGGAATCATACATAAACACACTGTTGTGAATATTGAATGTCACCAGTGGAACAGTCTTAGAAATAATGATGCATATGGCATATTACTTGGTATATTTTGGTGAGAAGAATGAAAGTTTTAGTACACCGACATAGTTTCTACCTTCATGACCCCACTCTGAAGTTGACATAAGAGATTCATATCTCACACTTGGGTGATAGTAGAAAATGTTTCAGTGTTATGTATATATCTTGAAATTTCTAGGTTCAGTTAACAAAGGGGGAAAAGCTTAAAATTAAGTGGCAGCTTCATGCATTTGACAATGCACATACAGTTTCTCCTCTGAAAGTCTTATGTTTTCACTGAATGTTAAAAGTACATCAGTATCACTTGTTTCTTTTCTTTTTGCAGGTGTCAGTTTGCATAGTAAGAGATTAGGATTAATCGGTTAGTCATGCTGAAAGAAACAATAGCTTCAATCTCATCCAGATAGTCATTCTGATCTAAGTGCACAAGAGAGTGACTTTGACGGACAGACTTAGCTTCTGCAGGAGTTGTTTTATGGTACGTGCTTATCAAAAGCCAAGCCGGTGATATGCTTTTTACCTTGAACTGGATTTTCCACTATAAATATTTGTTCTATACCTTATCTTATTATTTACTATGATTTTGTAAACTCCAGAAAACATTAAAGTCAGTTGTAAGTAAATTGGTGTCTGAGAAGAAATTTCTCTGTTAAACTGTATTGAGTAATTTGTATATGTATGGTCAGTTTCATTGGCTATGTATCAATGAATTTATTTGATATGTCACTCCTTTAAGTTTTAGGGTCCTACACATCAGTATATCAATATTCCAGCATTGTCTTATGTTAATTGATTAAACTTTGACTTTTCCAGACTAGCTAGACTTGTGTTGCGATTACCCCCCCCCCCCCCAATATACACTGACACAACACTGATGTTGCTATTAGCATCTCCAGAATGATAATGAAAAGTTAGGAACCACTTCTTTTATATCAGTCTAAGAGTACTTCTAAAGCACATGATTTACTTAAATGTGTGATTTCTTTAAGTTTGCTAGAAGAGTTTAGAGAAACTTTTCACTTCTGTCACTGACACCTAACATAGCATTTATGTTATTCCCTCCTAAAATGTATAACTTCCAGATCTCTTCTTGACATTCATGAAACATTGTAAAGGAATTTTGATTTTGTACTGATGCTATGGTGGTAAACAAAGACCAAGAGCATTGTAGGTTGCAAACAATTTGAAATCTTTCAAGAAATGCAGTCAGTCATAATTCACAATGTAAATAATGCAGTACTTTTTGCCGCAAAGAGGTAACTTTTTTAAAAGCATAATACCATTTTTAGTTTTGTGCACAAAAAGTTTTCCTTTATACCAATGTACTAGATAATGTCTAAATATGTGATATGTACACAACTTTTGACATAAACCATTTTGAGCCAAATCCTTAAGGTGGCAGGGTCCAGTTTCGTAATTTGGCCCCTGGCAAATTTCTTAACTTAAGCCTATGGTGTGACTTTTTCAGCTATTATTGTTTACTATTTATAGATATGGATATATTTGTGAACTAGGTGTTTTGGGCTTGTGTTGTTCTTGAAATTGATGTCAGTCATGTACACCTTCCATAGTTGCTCTGCAGTATGTTGATAGTGAAATACCAATAGTTGGCTAGGAAGAAGAGCTAGCCTCCCATAGCAGTAGACACGTGGGTTCAAGGCAAGCCGAGTATCTCGAAAACGGCTTGGATGACAACTATTCTGAATTGCATCAAACTATTTAGTAGACAGTGTTTTTCAAAAGTTTCATCCAGGGAAAGGGCTTGCGTTTGCATTGTGAGTACTACATGCTGTCAAAAATGGCATTTGGATGTGAAAAATGCAGGTATAAAATAGGGGTTGGGGTGCATAAACCTCTTCTGCTGTGAACTGCCATTGACTTCTCTGGTCAAGTGAATACTATTCTTATGCTCTGTTTTAATATAGGTATCTAAAAATATGGACCTTTTTGACCTCACTTGTGTATTTGATTTTTTATGATTTTTTATACTAGGTCACTGATTGCGGCATTAAATTTGTACATAAAAACTGGACCCTGCCCCCTTAAGGAAAATTGATCATTTTTTGATGGTGCAGTCAGCCACATCTATTACACTTTTCTGTTTCTTTGTGTATATTTAAATAATTTTTATGCATTAGCTTTATTATATCTCCTTCCTTTTTCCATATATTACATAGTGTTGTATGTGATGCTCTTTGGAGAGGGAGGTAACTGTGTTTTGTACCTCCATGTGAGAACTGTTTACATCATGACAAAGTAGCATATTTTGGATATAACTTACTAAATATGAGAACAAAATGGTAACCATAATGTATTGTCTTGCACTTTCTGTAGCTGTCAAGGTTTTGCACCTCTATTTTTATGAATACTATTCACATTTCAATACAGACACGCCTAAACAATTGCATAGCATGTCAACATGTATTCTTTAAAGTAATTTAACTCCACAGGAGCAGATAGAATTCAGAGGAATCATACATAAACACACTGTTGTGAATATTGAATGTCACCAGTGGAACAGTCTTAGAAATAATGATGCATATGGCATATTACTTGGTATATTTTGGTGAGAAGAATGAAAGTTTTAGCACACCGACATAGTTTCTACCTTCATGACCCCACTCTGAAGTTGACATAAGAGATTCATATCTCACACTTGGGTGATAGTAGAAAATGTTTCAGTGTTATGTATATATCTTGAAATTTCTAGGTTCAGTTAACAAAGGGGGAAAAGCTTAAAATTAAGTGGCAGCTTCATGCATTTGACAATGCACATACAGTTTCTCCTCTGAAAGTCTTATGTTTTCACTGAATGTTAAAAGTACATCAGTATCACTTGTTTCTTTTCTTTTTGCAGGTGTCAGTTTGCATAGTAAGAGATTAGGATTAATCGGTTAGTCATGCTGAAAGAAACAATAGCTTCAATCTCATCCAGATAGTCATTCTGATCTAAGTGCACAAGAGAGTGACTTTGACGGACAGACTTAGCTTCTGCAGGAGTTGTTTTATGGTACGTGCTTATCAAAAGCCAAGCCGGTGATATGCTTTTTACCTTGAACTGGATTTTCCACTATAAATATTTGTTCTATACCTTATCTTATTATTTACTATGATTTTGTAAACTCCAGAAAACATTAAAGTCAGTTGTAAGTAAATTGGTGTCTGAGAAGAAATTTCTCTGTTAAACTGTATTGAGTAATTTGTATATGTATGGTCAGTTTCATTGGCTATGTATCAATGAATTTATTTGATATGTCACTCCTTTAAGTTTTAGGGTCCTACACATCAGTATATCAATATTCCAGCATTGTCTTATGTTAATTGATTAAACTTTGACTTTTCCAGACTAGCTAGACTTGTGTTGCGATTACCCCCCCCCCCCCCCAATATACACTGACACAACACTGATGTTGCTATTAGCATCTCCAGAATGATAATGAAAAGTTAGGAACCACTTCTTTTATATCAGTCTAAGAGTACTTCTAAAGCACATGATTTACTTAAATGTGTGATTTCTTTAAGTTTGCTAGAAGAGTTTAGAGAAACTTTTCACTTCTGTCACTGACACCTAACATAGCATTTATGTTATTCCCTCCTAAAATGTATAACTTCCAGATCTCTTCTTGACATTCATGAAACATTGTAAAGGAATTTTGATTTTGTACTGATGCTATGGTGGTAAACAAAGACCAAGAGCATTGTAGGTTGCAAACAATTTGAAATCTTTCAAGAAATGCAGTCAGTCATAATTCACAATGTAAATAATGCAGTACTTTTTGCCGCAAAGAGGTAACTTTTTTAAAAGCATAATACCATTTTTAGTTTTGTGCACAAAAAGTTTTCCTTTATACCAATGTACTAGATAATGTCTAAATATGTGATATGTACACAACTTTTGACATAAACCATTTTGAGCCAAATCCTTAAGGTGGCAGGGTCCAGTTTCGTAATTTGGCCCCTGGCAAATTTCTTAACTTAAGCCTATGGTGTGACTTTTTCAGCTATTATTGTTTACTATTTATAGATATGGATATATTTGTGAACTAGGTGTTTTGGGCTTGTGTTGTTCTTGAAATTGATGTCAGTCATGTACACCTTCCATAGTTGCTCTGCAGTATGTTGATAGTGAAATACCAATAGTTGGCTAGGAAGAAGAGCTAGCCTCCCATAGCAGTAGACACGTGGGTTCAAGGCAAGCCGAGTATCTCGAAAACGGCTTGGATGACAACTATTCTGAATTGCATCAAACTATTTAGTAGACAGTGTTTTTCAAAAGTTTCATCCAGGGAAAGGGCTTGCGTTTGCATTGTGAGTACTACATGCTGTCAAAAATGGCATTTGGATGTGAAAAATGCAGGTATAAAATAGGGGTTGGGGTGCATAAACCTCTTCTGCTGTGAACTGCCATTGACTTCTCTGGTCAAGTGAATACTATTCTTATGCTCTGTTTTAATATAGGTATCTAAAAATATGGACCTTTTTGACCTCACTTGTGTATTTGATTTTTTATGATTTTTTATACTAGGTCACTGATTGCGGCATTAAATTTGTACATAAAAACTGGACCCTGCCCCCTTAAGGAAAATTGATCATTTTTTGATGGTGCAGTCAGCCACATCTATTACACTTTTCTGTTTCTTTGTGTATATTTAAATAATTTTTATGCATTAGCTTTATTATATCTCCTTCCTTTTTCCATATATTACATAGTGTTGTATGTGATGCTCTTTGGAGAGGGAGGTAACTGTGTTTTGTACCTCCATGTGAGAACTGTTTACATCATGACAAAGTAGCATATTTTGGATATAACTTACTAAATATGAGAACAAAATGGTAACCATAATGTATTGTCTTGCACTTTCTGTAGCTGTCAAGGTTTTGCACCTCTATTTTTATGAATACTATTCACATTTCAATACAGACACGCCTAAACAATTGCATAGCATGTCAACATGTATTCTTTAAAGTAATTTAACTCCACAGGAGCAGATAGAATTCAGAGGAATCATACATAAACACACTGTTGTGAATATTGAATGTCACCAGTGGAACAGTCTTAGAAATAATGATGCATATGGCATATTACTTGGTATATTTTGGTGAGAAGAATGAAAGTTTTAGCACACCGACATAGTTTCTACCTTCATGACCCCACTCTGAAGTTGACATAAGAGATTCATATCTCACACTTGGGTGATAGTAGAAAATGTTTCAGTGTTATGTATATATCTTGAAATTTCTAGGTTCAGTTAACAAAGGGGGAAAAGCTTAAAATTAAGTGGCAGCTTCATGCATTTGACAATGCACATACAGTTTCTCCTCTGAAAGTCTTATGTTTTCACTGAATGTTAAAAGTACATCAGTATCACTTGTTTCTTTTCTTTTTGCAGGTGTCAGTTTGCATAGTAAGAGATTAGGATTAATCGGTTAGTCATGCTGAAAGAAACAATAGCTTCAATCTCATCCAGATAGTCATTCTGATCTAAGTGCACAAGAGAGTGACTTTGACGGACAGACTTAGCTTCTGCAGGAGTTGTTTTATGGTACGTGCTTATCAAAAGCCAAGCCGGTGATATGCTTTTTACCTTGAACTGGATTTTCCACTATAAATATTTGTTCTATACCTTATCTTATTATTTACTATGATTTTGTAAACTCCAGAAAACATTAAAGTCAGTTGTAAGTAAATTGGTGTCTGAGAAGAAATTTCTCTGTTAAACTGTATTGAGTAATTTGTATATGTATGGTCAGTTTCATTGGCTATGTATCAATGAATTTATTTGATATGTCACTCCTTTAAGTTTTAGGGTCCTACACATCAGTATATCAATATTCCAGCATTGTCTTATGTTAATTGATTAAACTTTGACTTTTCCAGACTAGCTAGACTTGTGTTGCGATTACCCCCCCCCCCCAATATACACTGACACAACACTGATGTTGCTATTAGCATCTCCAGAATGATAATGAAAAGTTAGGAACCACTTCTTTTATATCAGTCTAAGAGTACTTCTAAAGCACATGATTTACTTAAATGTGTGATTTCTTTAAGTTTGCTAGAAGAGTTTAGAGAAACTTTTCACTTCTGTCACTGACACCTAACATAGCATTTATGTTATTCCCTCCTAAAATGTATAACTTCCAGATCTCTTCTTGACATTCATGAAACATTGTAAAGGAATTTTGATTTTGTACTGATGCTATGGTGGTAAACAAAGACCAAGAGCATTGTAGGTTGCAAACAATTTGAAATCTTTCAAGAAATGCAGTCAGTCATAATTCACAATGTAAATAATGCAGTACTTTTTGCCGCAAAGAGGTAACTTTTTTAAAAGCATAATACCATTTTTAGTTTTGTGCACAAAAAGTTTTCCTTTATACCAATGTACTAGATAATGTCTAAATATGTGATATGTACACAACTTTTGACATAAACCATTTTGAGCCAAATCCTTAAGGTGGCAGGGTCCAGTTTCGTAATTTGGCCCCTGGCAAATTTCTTAACTTAAGCCTATGGTGTGACTTTTTCAGCTATTATTGTTTACTATTTATAGATATGGATATATTTGTGAACTAGGTGTTTTGGGCTTGTGTTGTTCTTGAAATTGATGTCAGTCATGTACACCTTCCATAGTTGCTCTGCAGTATGTTGATAGTGAAATACCAATAGTTGGCTAGGAAGAAGAGCTAGCCTCCCATAGCAGTAGACACGTGGGTTCAAGGCAAGCCGAGTATCTCGAAAACGGCTTGGATGACAACTATTCTGAATTGCATCAAACTATTTAGTAGACAGTGTTTTTCAAAAGTTTCATCCAGGGAAAGGGCTTGCGTTTGCATTGTGAGTACTACATGCTGTCAAAAATGGCATTTGGATGTGAAAAATGCAGGTATAAAATAGGGGTTGGGGTGCATAAACCTCTTCTGCTGTGAACTGCCATTGACTTCTCTGGTCAAGTGAATACTATTCTTATGCTCTGTTTTAATATAGGTATCTAAAAATATGGACCTTTTTGACCTCACTTGTGTATTTGATTTTTTATGATTTTTTATACTAGGTCACTGATTGCGGCATTAAATTTGTACATAAAAACTGGACCCTGCCCCCTTAAGGAAAATTGATCATTTTTTGATGGTGCAGTCAGCCACATCTATTACACTTTTCTGTTTCTTTGTGTATATTTAAATAATTTTTATGCATTAGCTTTATTATATCTCCTTCCTTTTTCCATATATTACATAGTGTTGTATGTGATGCTCTTTGGAGAGGGAGGTAACTGTGTTTTGTACCTCCATGTGAGAACTGTTTACATCATGACAAAGTAGCATATTTTGGATATAACTTACTAAATATGAGAACAAAATGGTAACCATAATGTATTGTCTTGCACTTTCTGTAGCTGTCAAGGTTTTGCACCTCTATTTTTATGAATACTATTCACATTTCAATACAGACACGCCTAAACAATTGCATAGCATGTCAACATGTATTCTTTAAAGTAATTTAACTCCACAGGAGCAGATAGAATTCAGAGGAATCATACATAAACACACTGTTGTGAATATTGAATGTCACCAGTGGAACAGTCTTAGAAATAATGATGCATATGGCATATTACTTGGTATATTTTGGTGAGAAGAATGAAAGTTTTAGCACACCGACATAGTTTCTACCTTCATGACCCCACTCTGAAGTTGACATAAGAGATTCATATCTCACACTTGGGTGATAGTAGAAAATGTTTCAGTGTTATGTATATATCTTGAAATTTCTAGGTTCAGTTAACAAAGGGGGAAAAGCTTAAAATTAAGTGGCAGCTTCATGCATTTGACAATGCACATACAGTTTCTCCTCTGAAAGTCTTATGTTTTCACTGAATGTTAAAAGTACATCAGTATCACTTGTTTCTTTTCTTTTTGCAGGTGTCAGTTTGCATAGTAAGAGATTAGGATTAATCGGTTAGTCATGCTGAAAGAAACAATAGCTTCAATCTCATCCAGATAGTCATTCTGATCTAAGTGCACAAGAGAGTGACTTTGACGGACAGACTTAGCTTCTGCAGGAGTTGTTTTATGGTACGTGCTTATCAAAAGCCAAGCCGGTGATATGCTTTTTACCTTGAACTGGATTTTCCACTATAAATATTTGTTCTATACCTTATCTTATTATTTACTATGATTTTGTAAACTCCAGAAAACATTAAAGTCAGTTGTAAGTAAATTGGTGTCTGAGAAGAAATTTCTCTGTTAAACTGTATTGAGTAATTTGTATATGTATGGTCAGTTTCATTGGCTATGTATCAATGAATTTATTTGATATGTCACTCCTTTAAGTTTTAGGGTCCTACACATCAGTATATCAATATTCCAGCATTGTCTTATGTTAATTGATTAAACTTTGACTTTTCCAGACTAGCTAGACTTGTGTTGCGATTACCCCCCCCCCCCAATATACACTGACACAACACTGATGTTGCTATTAGCATCTCCAGAATGATAATGAAAAGTTAGGAACCACTTCTTTTATATCAGTCTAAGAGTACTTCTAAAGCACATGATTTACTTAAATGTGTGATTTCTTTAAGTTTGCTAGAAGAGTTTAGAGAAACTTTTCACTTCTGTCACTGACACCTAACATAGCATTTATGTTATTCCCTCCTAAAATGTATAACTTCCAGATCTCTTCTTGACATTCATGAAACATTGTAAAGGAATTTTGATTTTGTACTGATGCTATGGTGGTAAACAAAGACCAAGAGCATTGTAGGTTGCAAACAATTTGAAATCTTTCAAGAAATGCAGTCAGTCATAATTCACAATGTAAATAATGCAGTACTTTTTGCCGCAAAGAGGTAACTTTTTTAAAAGCATAATACCATTTTTAGTTTTGTGCACAAAAAGTTTTCCTTTATACCAATGTACTAGATAATGTCTAAATATGTGATATGTACACAACTTTTGACATAAACCATTTTGAGCCAAATCCTTAAGGTGGCAGGGTCCAGTTTCGTAATTTGGCCCCTGGCAAATTTCTTAACTTAAGCCTATGGTGTGACTTTTTCAGCTATTATTGTTTACTATTTATAGATATGGATATATTTGTGAACTAGGTGTTTTGGGCTTGTGTTGTTCTTGAAATTGATGTCAGTCATGTACACCTTCCATAGTTGCTCTGCAGTATGTTGATAGTGAAATACCAATAGTTGGCTAGGAAGAAGAGCTAGCCTCCCATAGCAGTAGACACGTGGGTTCAAGGCAAGCCGAGTATCTCGAAAACGGCTTGGATGACAACTATTCTGAATTGCATCAAACTATTTAGTAGACAGTGTTTTTCAAAAGTTTCATCCAGGGAAAGGGCTTGCGTTTGCATTGTGAGTACTACATGCTGTCAAAAATGGCATTTGGATGTGAAAAATGCAGGTATAAAATAGGGGTTGGGGTGCATAAACCTCTTCTGCTGTGAACTGCCATTGACTTCTCTGGTCAAGTGAATACTATTCTTATGCTCTGTTTTAATATAGGTATCTAAAAATATGGACCTTTTTGACCTCACTTGTGTATTTGATTTTTTATGATTTTTTATACTAGGTCACTGATTGCGGCATTAAATTTGTACATAAAAACTGGACCCTGCCCCCTTAAGGAAAATTGATCATTTTTTGATGGTGCAGTCAGCCACATCTATTACACTTTTCTGTTTCTTTGTGTATATTTAAATAATTTTTATGCATTAGCTTTATTATATCTCCTTCCTTTTTCCATATATTACATAGTGTTGTATGTGATGCTCTTTGGAGAGGGAGGTAACTGTGTTTTGTACCTCCATGTGAGAACTGTTTACATCATGACAAAGTAGCATATTTTGGATATAACTTACTAAATATGAGAACAAAATGGTAACCATAATGTATTGTCTTGCACTTTCTGTAGCTGTCAAGGTTTTGCACCTCTATTTTTATGAATACTATTCACATTTCAATACAGACACGCCTAAACAATTGCATAGCATGTCAACATGTATTCTTTAAAGTAATTTAACTCCACAGGAGCAGATAGAATTCAGAGGAATCATACATAAACACACTGTTGTGAATATTGAATGTCACCAGTGGAACAGTCTTAGAAATAATGATGCATATGGCATATTACTTGGTATATTTTGGTGAGAAGAATGAAAGTTTTAGCACACCGACATAGTTTCTACCTTCATGACCCCACTCTGAAGTTGACATAAGAGATTCATATCTCACACTTGGGTGATAGTAGAAAATGTTTCAGTGTTATGTATATATCTTGAAATTTCTAGGTTCAGTTAACAAAGGGGGAAAAGCTTAAAATTAAGTGGCAGCTTCATGCATTTGACAATGCACATACAGTTTCTCCTCTGAAAGTCTTATGTTTTCACTGAATGTTAAAAGTACATCAGTATCACTTGTTTCTTTTCTTTTTGCAGGTGTCAGTTTGCATAGTAAGAGATTAGGATTAATCGGTTAGTCATGCTGAAAGAAACAATAGCTTCAATCTCATCCAGATAGTCATTCTGATCTAAGTGCACAAGAGAGTGACTTTGACGGACAGACTTAGCTTCTGCAGGAGTTGTTTTATGGTACGTGCTTATCAAAAGCCAAGCCGGTGATATGCTTTTTACCTTGAACTGGATTTTCCACTATAAATATTTGTTCTATACCTTATCTTATTATTTACTATGATTTTGTAAACTCCAGAAAACATTAAAGTCAGTTGTAAGTAAATTGGTGTCTGAGAAGAAATTTCTCTGTTAAACTGTATTGAGTAATTTGTATATGTATGGTCAGTTTCATTGGCTATGTATCAATGAATTTATTTGATATGTCACTCCTTTAAGTTTTAGGGTCCTACACATCAGTATATCAATATTCCAGCATTGTCTTATGTTAATTGATTAAACTTTGACTTTTCCAGACTAGCTAGACTTGTGTTGCGATTACCCCCCCCCCCCCCAATATACACTGACACAACACTGATGTTGCTATTAGCATCTCCAGAATGATAATGAAAAGTTAGGAACCACTTCTTTTATATCAGTCTAAGAGTACTTCTAAAGCACATGATTTACTTAAATGTGTGATTTCTTTAAGTTTGCTAGAAGAGTTTAGAGAAACTTTTCACTTCTGTCACTGACACCTAACATAGCATTTATGTTATTCCCTCCTAAAATGTATAACTTCCAGATCTCTTCTTGACATTCATGAAACATTGTAAAGGAATTTTGATTTTGTACTGATGCTATGGTGGTAAACAAAGACCAAGAGCATTGTAGGTTGCAAACAATTTGAAATCTTTCAAGAAATGCAGTCAGTCATAATTCACAATGTAAATAATGCAGTACTTTTTGCCGCAAAGAGGTAACTTTTTTAAAAGCATAATACCATTTTTAGTTTTGTGCACAAAAAGTTTTCCTTTATACCAATGTACTAGATAATGTCTAAATATGTGATATGTACACAACTTTTGACATAAACCATTTTGAGCCAAATCCTTAAGGTGGCAGGGTCCAGTTTCGTAATTTGGCCCCTGGCAAATTTCTTAACTTAAGCCTATGGTGTGACTTTTTCAGCTATTATTGTTTACTATTTATAGATATGGATATATTTGTGAACTAGGTGTTTTGGGCTTGTGTTGTTCTTGAAATTGATGTCAGTCATGTACACCTTCCATAGTTGCTCTGCAGTATGTTGATAGTGAAATACCAATAGTTGGCTAGGAAGAAGAGCTAGCCTCCCATAGCAGTAGACACGTGGGTTCAAGGCAAGCCGAGTATCTCGAAAACGGCTTGGATGACAACTATTCTGAATTGCATCAAACTATTTAGTAGACAGTGTTTTTCAAAAGTTTCATCCAGGGAAAGGGCTTGCGTTTGCATTGTGAGTACTACATGCTGTCAAAAATGGCATTTGGATGTGAAAAATGCAGGTATAAAATAGGGGTTGGGGTGCATAAACCTCTTCTGCTGTGAACTGCCATTGACTTCTCTGGTCAAGTGAATACTATTCTTATGCTCTGTTTTAATATAGGTATCTAAAAATATGGACCTTTTTGACCTCACTTGTGTATTTGATTTTTTATGATTTTTTATACTAGGTCACTGATTGCGGCATTAAATTTGTACATAAAAACTGGACCCTGCCCCCTTAAGGAAAATTGATCATTTTTTGATGGTGCAGTCAGCCACATCTATTACACTTTTCTGTTTCTTTGTGTATATTTAAATAATTTTTATGCATTAGCTTTATTATATCTCCTTCCTTTTTCCATATATTACATAGTGTTGTATGTGATGCTCTTTGGAGAGGGAGGTAACTGTGTTTTGTACCTCCATGTGAGAACTGTTTACATCATGACAAAGTAGCATATTTTGGATATAACTTACTAAATATGAGAACAAAATGGTAACCATAATGTATTGTCTTGCACTTTCTGTAGCTGTCAAGGTTTTGCACCTCTATTTTTATGAATACTATTCACATTTCAATACAGACACGCCTAAACAATTGCATAGCATGTCAACATGTATTCTTTAAAAGTAATTTAACTCCACAGGAGCAGATAGAATTCAGAGGAATCATACATAAACACACTGTTGTGAATATTGAATGTCACCAGTGGAACAGTCTTAGAAATAATGATGCATATGGCATATTACTTGGTATATTTTGGTGAGAAGAATGAAAGTTTTAGCACACCGACATAGTTTCTACCTTCATGACCCCACTCTGAAGTTGACATAAGAGATTCATATCTCACACTTGGGTGATAGTAGAAATGTTTCAGTGTTATGTATATATCTTGAAATTTCTAGGTTCAGTTAACAAAGGGGGAAAAGCTTAAAATTAAGTGGCAGCTTCATGCATTTGACAATGCACATACAGTTTCTCCTCTGAAAGTCTTATGTTTTCACTGAATGTTAAAAGTACATCAGTATCACTTGTTTCTTTTCTTTTTGCAGGTGTCAGTTTGCATAGTAAGAGATTAGGATTAATCGGTTAGTCATGCTGAAAGAAACAATAGCTTCAATCTCATCCAGATAGTCATTCTGATCTAAGTGCACAAGAGAGTGACTTTGACGGACAGACTTAGCTTCTGCAGGAGTTGTTTTATGGTACGTGCTTATCAAAAGCCAAGCCGGTGATATGCTTTTTACCTTGAACTGGATTTTCCACTATAAATATTTGTTCTATACCTTATCTTATTATTTACTATGATTTTGTAAACTCCAGAAAACATTAAAGTCAGTTGTAAGTAAATTGGTGTCTGAGAAGAAATTTCTCTGTTAAACTGTATTGAGTAATTTGTATATGTATGGTCAGTTTCATTGGCTATGTATCAATGAATTTATTTGATATGTCACTCCTTTAAGTTTTAGGGTCCTACACATCAGTATATCAATATTCCAGCATTGTCTTATGTTAATTGATTAAACTTTGACTTTTCCAGACTAGCTAGACTTGTGTTGCGATTACCCCCCCCCCCCCCCAATATACACTGACACAACACTGATGTTGCTATTAGCATCTCCAGAATGATAATGAAAAGTTAGGAACCACTTCTTTTATATCAGTCTAAGAGTACTTCTAAAGCACATGATTTACTTAAATGTGTGATTTCTTTAAGTTTGCTAGAAGAGTTTAGAGAAACTTTTCACTTCTGTCACTGACACCTAACATAGCATTTATGTTATTCCCTCCTAAAATGTATAACTTCCAGATCTCTTCTTGACATTCATGAAACATTGTAAAGGAATTTTGATTTTGTACTGATGCTATGGTGGTAAACAAAGACCAAGAGCATTGTAGGTTGCAAACAATTTGAAATCTTTCAAGAAATGCAGTCAGTCATAATTCACAATGTAAATAATGCAGTACTTTTTGCCGCAAAGAGGTAACTTTTTTAAAAGCATAATACCATTTTTAGTTTTGTGCACAAAAAGTTTTCCTTTATACCAATGTACTAGATAATGTCTAAATATGTGATATGTACACAACTTTTGACATAAACCATTTTGAGCCAAATCCTTAAGGTGGCAGGGTCCAGTTTCGTAATTTGGCCCCTGGCAAATTTCTTAACTTAAAGCCTATGGTGTGACTTTTTCAGCTATTATTGTTTACTATTTATAGATATGGATATATTTGTGAACTAGGTGTTTTGGGCTTGTGTTGTTCTTGAAATTGATGTCAGTCATGTACACCTTCCATAGTTGCTCTGCAGTATGTTGATAGTGAAATACCAATAGTTGGCTAGGAAGAAGAGCTAGCCTCCCATAGCAGTAGACACGTGGGTTCAAGGCAAGCCGAGTATCTCGAAAACGGCTTGGATGACAACTATTCTGAATTGCATCAAACTATTTAGTAGACAGTGTTTTTCAAAAGTTTCATCCAGGGAAAGGGCTTGCGTTTGCATTGTGAGTACTACATGCTGTCAAAAATGGCATTTGGATGTGAAAAATGCAGGTATAAAATAGGGGTTGGGGTGCATAAACCTCTTCTGCTGTGAACTGCCATTGACTTCTCTGGTCAAGTGAATACTATTCTTATGCTCTGTTTTAATATAGGTATCTAAAAATATGGACCTTTTTGACCTCACTTGTGTATTTGATTTTTTATGATTTTTTATACTAGGTCACTGATTGCGGCATTAAATTTGTACATAAAAACTGGACCCCTGCCCCTTAAGGAAAATTGATCATTTTTTGATGGTGCAGTCAGCCACATCTATTACACTTTTCTGTTTCTTTGTGTATATTTAAATAATTTTTATGCATTAGCTTTATTATATCTCCTTCCTTTTTCCATATATTACATAGTGTTGTATGTGATGCTCTTTGGAGAGGGAGGTAACTGTGTTTTGTACCTCCATGTGAGAACTGTTTACATCATGACAAAGTAGCATATTTTGGATATAACTTACTAAATATGAGAACAAAATGGTAACCATAATGTATTGTCTTGCACTTTCTGTAGCTGTCAAGGTTTTGCACCTCTATTTTTATGAATACTATTCACATTTCAATACAGACACGCCTAAACAATTGCATAGCATGTCAACATGTATTCTTTAAAGTAATTTAACTCCACAGGAGCAGATAGAATTCAGAGGAATCATACATAAACACACTGTTGTGAATATTGAATGTCACCAGTGGAACAGTCTTAGAAATAATGATGCATATGGCATATTACTTGGTATATTTTGGTGAGAAGAATGAAAGTTTTAGCACACCGACATAGTTTCTACCTTCATGACCCACTCTGAAGTTGACATAAGAGATTCATATCTCACACTTGGGTGATAGTAGAAAATGTTTCAGTGTTATGTATATATCTTGAAATTTCTAGGTTCAGTTAACAAAGGGGGAAAAGCTTAAAATTAAGTGGCAGCTTCATGCATTTGACAATGCACATACAGTTTCTCCTCTGAAAGTCTTATGTTTTCACTGAATGTTAAAAGTACATCAGTATCACTTGTTTCTTTTCTTTTTGCAGGTGTCAGTTTGCATAGTAAGAGATTAGGATTAATCGGTTAGTCATGCTGAAAGAAACAATAGCTTCAATCTCATCCAGATAGTCATTCTGATCTAAGTGCACAAGAGAGTGACTTTGACGGACAGACTTAGCTTCTGCAGGAGTTGTTTTATGGTACGTGCTTATCAAAAGCCAAGCCGGTGATATGCTTTTTACCTTGAACTGGATTTTCCACTATAAATATTTGTTCTATACCTTATCTTATTATTTACTATGATTTTGTAAACTCCAGAAAACATTAAAGTCAGTTGTAAGTAAATTGGTGTCTGAGAAGAAATTTCTCTGTTAAACTGTATTGAGTAATTTGTATATGTATGGTCAGTTTCATTGGCTATGTATCAATGAATTTATTTGATATGTCACTCCTTTAAGTTTTAGGGTCCTACACATCAGTATATCAATATTCCAGCATTGTCTTATGTTAATTGATTAAACTTTGACTTTTCCAGACTAGCTAGACTTGTGTTGCGATTACCCCCCCCCCCCAATATACACTGACACAACACTGATGTTGCTATTAGCATCTCCAGAATGATAATGAAAAGTTAGGAACCACTTCTTTTATATCAGTCTAAGAGTACTTCTAAAAGCACATGATTACTTAAATGTGTGATTTCTTTAAGTTTGCTAGAAGAGTTTAGAGAAACTTTTCACTTCTGTCACTGACACCTAACATAGCATTTATGTTATTCCCTCCTAAAATGTATAACTTCCAGATCTCTTCTTGACATTCATGAAACATTGTAAAGGAATTTTGATTTTGTACTGATGCTATGGTGGTAAACAAAGACCAAGAGCATTGTAGGTTGCAAACAATTTGAAATCTTTCAAGAAATGCAGTCAGTCATAATTCACAATGTAAATAATGCAGTACTTTTTGCCGCAAAGAGGTAACTTTTTTAAAAGCATAATACCATTTTTAGTTTTGTGCACAAAAAGTTTTCCTTTATACCAATGTACTAGATAATGTCTAAATATGTGATATGTACACAACTTTTGACATAAACCATTTTGAGCCAAATCCTTAAGGTGGCAGGGTCCAGTTTCGTAATTTGGCCCCTGGCAAATTCTTAACTTAAGCCTATGGTGTGACTTTTTCAGCTATTATTGTTTACTATTTATAGATATGGATATATTTGTGAACTAGGTGTTTTGGCTTGTGTTGTTCTTGAAATTGATGTCAGTCATGTACACCTTCCATAGTTGCTCTGCAGTATGTTGATAGTGAAATACCAATAGTTGGCTAGGAAGAAGAGCTAGCCTCCCATAGCAGTAGACACGTGGGTTCAAGGCAAGCCGAGTATCTCGAAACGGCTTGATGACAACTATTCTGAATTGCATCAAACTATTTAGTAGACAGTGTTTTTCAAAAGTTTCATCCAGGGAAAGGGCTTGCGTTTGCATTGTGAGTACTACATGCTGTCCAAAAATGGCATTTGGATGTGAAAAATGCAGGTATAAAATAGGGGTTGGGGTGCATAAACCTCTTCTGCTGTGAACTGCCATTGACTTCTCTGGTCAAGTGAATACTATTCTTATGCTCTGTTTTAATATAGGTATCTAAAAATATGACCTTTTTGACCTCACTTGTGTATTTGATTTTTATGATTTTTTATACTAGGTCACTGATTGCGGCATTAAATTTGTACATAAAAACTGGACCCTGCCCCCTTAAGGAAAATTGATCATTTTTTGATGGTGCAGTCAGCCACATCTATTACACTTTTCTGTTTCTTTGTGTATATTTAAATAATTTTTTATGCATTAGCTTTATTATATCTCCTTCCTTTTTCCATATATTACATAGTGTTGTATGTGATGCTCTTTGGAGAGGGAGGTAACTGTGTTTTGTACCTCCATGTGAGAACTGTTTACATCATGACAAAGTAGCATATTTTGGATATAACTTACTAAATATGAGAACAAAATGGTAACCATAATGTATTGTCTTGCACTTTCTGTAGCTGTCAAGGTTTTGCACCTCTATTTTTATGAATACTATTCACATTTCAATAAAGACACGCCTAAACAATTGCATAGCATGTCAACATGTATTCTTTAAAGTAATTTAATCCACAGGAGCAGATAGAATTCAGAGGAATCATACATAAACACACTGTTGTGAATATTGAATGTCACCAGTGGAACAGTCTTAGAAATAATGATGCATATGGCATATTACTTGGTATATTTTGGTGAGAAGAATGAAAGTTTTAGCACACCGACATAGTTTCTACCTTCATGACCCCACTCTGAAGTTGACATAAGAGATTCATATCTCACACTTGGGTGATAGTAGAAAATGTTTCAGTGTTATGTATAAATCTTGAAAATTTCTAGGTTCAGTTAACAAAGGGGGAAAAGCTTAAAATTAAGTGGCAGCTTCATGCATTTGACAATGCACATACAGTTTCTCCTCTGAAAGTCTATGTTTTCACTGAATGTTAAAAGTACATCAGTATCACTTGTTTCTTTTCTTTTTGCAGGTGTCAGTTTGCATAGTAAGAGATTAGGATTAATCGGTTAGTCATGCTGAAAGAAACAATAGCTTCAATCTCATCCAGATAGTCATTCTGATCTAAGTGCACAAGAGAGTGACTTTGACGGACAGACTTAGCTTCTGCAGGAGTTGTTTATGGTACGTGCTTATCAAAAGCCAAGCGGTGATATGCTTTTACCTTGAACTGGATTTTCCACTATAAATATTTGTTCTATACCTTATCTTAATATTTACTATGATTTTGTAAACTCCAGAAAACATTAAAGTCAGTTGTAAGTAAATTGGTGTCTGAGAAGAAATTTCTCTGTTAAACTGTATTGAGTAATTTGTATATGTATGGTCAGTTTCATTTGGCTATGTATCAATGAATTTATTTGATATGTCACTCCTTTAAGTTTTAGGGTCCTACACATCAGTATATCAATATTCCAGCATTGTCTTATGTTAAATTGATTAAACTTTGACTTTTCCAGACTAGCTAGACTTGTGTTGCGATTACCCCCCCCCCCCCCCAATATAACTGACACAACACTGATGTTGCTATTAGCATCTCCAGAATGCTAATGAAAAGTTAGGAACCACTTCTTTTTATATCAGTCTAAGAGTACTTCTAAAGCACATGATTTACTTAAATGTGTGATTTCTTTAAGTTTGCTAGAAGAGTTTAGAGAAACTTTTCACTTCTGTCACTGACACCTAACATAGCATTTATGTTATTCCCTCCTAAAATGTTATAACTTCCAGATCTCTTCTTGACATTCATGAAACATTGTAAAGGAATTTTGATTTTGTACTGATGCTATGGTGGTAAACAAAGACCAAGAGCATTGTAGGTTGCAAACAATTTGAAATCTTTCAAGAAATGCAGTCAGTCATAATTCACAATGTAAATAATGCAGTACTTTTTGCCGCAAAGAGGTAACTTTTTTAAAAGCATAATACCATTTTTAGTTTTGTGCACAAAAGTTTTCCTTTATACCAATGTACTAGATAATGTCTAAATATGTGATATGTACACAACTTTTGACATAAACCATTTTGAGCCAAATCCTTAAGGTGGCAGGGTCCAGTTTCGTAATTTTGGCCCTGGCAAATTTCTTAACTTAAGCCTATGGTGTGACTTTTTCAGCTATTATTGTTTACTATTTATAGATATGGATATATTTGTGAACTAGGTGTTTTTGGGCTTGTGTGTTCTTGAAATTGATGTCAGTCATGTACACCTTCCATAGTTGCTCTGCAGTATGTTGATAGTGAAATACCAATAGTTGGCTAGGAAGAAGAGCTAGCCTCCCATAGCAGTAGACACGTGGGTTCAAGGCAAGCCGAGTATCTCGAAAACGGCTTGGATGACAACTATTCTGAATTGCATCAAACTATTTAGTAGACAGTGTTTTTCAAAAGTTTCATCCAGGGAAAGGGCTTGCGTTTGCATTGTGAGTACTACATGCTGTCAAAAATGGCATTTGGATGTGAAAAATGCAGGTATAAAATAGGGGTTGGGGTGCATAAACCTCTTCTGCTGTGAACTGCCATTGACTTCTCTGGTCAAGTGAATACTATTCTTATGCTCTGTTTTAATATAGGTATCTAAAAATATGGACCTTTTTGACCTCACTTGTGTATTTGATTTTTTATGATTTTTTATACTAGGTCACTGATTGCGGCATTAAATTTGTACATAAAAACTGGACCCTGCCCCCTTAAGGAAAATTGATCATTTTTTGA